>CM026071.1:36346448-36813948 GCA_014839685.1 Anableps anableps | reverse complement strand
CTACACTGTTAAATGGCCACATCCTTTATTGTTTCTGTACCTAGTCTTACTGGAATTTGTGAGGGAGGATAGATTTTATAAGACAGAAAACACACTTACATGAAAATGGGTAAAAATTAAAAGTAACAACCCTTTCCTGAGTCGCCCCTCTACAGGAAAAGTTCATGATCAAAAACCGTTGCTCACCTAGAACATATTTTGTATTTTAATTTCAAAGCCCTGATTAATAAGATAAGCTACATCATTTCGACTGGAAAATTTGTTTGCAAGTTGCATCACATCTAAAATGAGACCTTTTTTGTAGGTGCAATATTCAAATTAACTGTCTATTAATAATCCAGTGATGTTCTGATGACTTTTAGCTGTTCTTCAGAACAGTTTTTTAAACCCTAAAATATTCTCTTCCCTCCGTTAACTGTAACCAAAGGT
The DNA here is from genome assembly GCA_014839685.1 of Anableps anableps. NCBI lineage: Eukaryota > Metazoa > Chordata > Actinopteri > Cyprinodontiformes > Anablepidae > Anableps > Anableps anableps. The sequence continues at coordinate 36,813,519 of CM026071.1, read as the reverse complement.
TAGTGATTTCAAATCTGCTACTGTTAAAGTCAAAAGAAAAAAATTAGCCATGAACTATTTTACTCATTGTTGACAGGCAAAAAACTTATATCTTCAATTTTATTCATTTTTTGTGAATTTCTATTATTTTTATCATTCTTCACTTGTCCGTAGCTTTATTGATAAATATTCATTGAAAACTGTCAAAAACATCTTAGGACTTTGATCAAACAGTTTAAATTTACTTTTGGAGGAAATAATTTATTTTTTCTTAAATGAGATACCAGGGTTTAATTTGACAGCAACAATATGCTATCCTAATTGGCTTAAGTGACTGAAAGATGATGCTTCAAAAATAAAAACTTAGCACTTTCCCTCCAAAGAAATTCCATCCAAAATCACACTGAGTAAAGTGTACTGGCCAATGAAGGTCTTTTTCTATGGTGAACTTGTATCCTCTTATTTGTTTTCTGAAAGTAGACTTTTAGAAATTAATACTAAGTAACTGTAGTTAGCTTGAGTGTAGGGGAATATTTAAATTTTTGAAACTCTGGAGAGCTAGAGAATTGTGGACAGTAGGGTTTTTTGCTCTGGGAAACAACCAAAACTTCCCATCATTTTATTTATTTGAAAAACGTTGCTTTGAGATACTAAATGTCTGGGGAAAAACTAGCAAACGAGTCAAAATTAGCCCTGAGTGCTGAAGCAAGACAACTGGACTTCATCTCTTGTTTCTTGAAGATGTTTCTCCTCTTAGCCAAAAGGCTTCTTTAGTTCTAAACATGGCTAGAAGTAACAGGCTTATAAATTGTAGTCACAACAATCACACTAATAGGAGCATTACAGTCACTAATGGGGCACAAGGACATGTGAGTCACTGACCCTGCACATCAGCTCAATGTTTCGGTTGTTGTTGTTGTTTGAGGATCCAAACATGTCCCAAGCGATGGCATGACAGTTGTTTTGGTCACATGTCTCAAAGTGTGAATTGCTGAAAAACCGTCTGGGAAGGTGGATCAGGGCTGCAGGTGTTAGAAAGATGAAATCAGATGTTACCTCCTCTGTTTGGTGTTGCTTTTTCATGCTTAATATAGATGGGGTTTTTTACCGGTGTCTCCAACCATATGTCATCCCTGTCCAAAACGAGCATATTGCTCTCTTCAAATGAGTGTCCCTTATCCTTGAGATGTCATTAGAGTAACCACTGCCAGAAAAAAAGGTTAAAAGCTAGGTTGGAGAGTGACATTGAACCAAAATTCAAACAAGGACGAAGGAAATGACAAAAAATACAACAAAATAAAAAAAAAACTTCAGTTTTGTTTTTTTTAATGTTTATACTTTTTCGTGTTGCTATGGACAAAGAAGTAACACTATAAAAACAGAGGTAAAGTTTATGGAAAAGGTTAACGGGGTGAAGAAGTAAACAAGATGTTGAAATAGAATGGGAGATTGAGCAGCAAAGACAGATTAAATTGGAGAAGACAGGAGGCAGGAGAGGGGAAACATCAAGCAGAAGAAGGGGAGGGGTGGACTAAGCCAAGAAGATAAAAATGTGAGAATAGAGGAGAGATAAACGGATAAGAGCATGACCTCTCAATCTACGTGGAAACCCTCAGGAGGGTGAAGTGATGATTCACAGCCTTACAGGGAAACTGCAACATGATTTAGTTGGAGGAGAAGAAATATGACGTGGTTGAAAAGCTGAAAGACCAACAAGCAGGCCCTGTTTAGGACATCCTGTCCTCACCAGATAAAGGATTGGTACTTCAAACACACAAATGAAAGAGCTTTGCTGTTTTTTAATGCCAACATTTGGCTCTCAGTTGGGTAAATAAGAAACTTTGCCCTTATATTTCAGATAATTTCCGTTGCTAACCATTAAACCCTGAAATGTTATGCAGTTTATCTCAAAAATGGACCTGAAACAGTTGACAATTTTTAGCTCTCAGATGATCCTGATTAGTAGCAGAGCCACAGGTCGCTGATCTCTTCCTCTCCTGCTCCGGATTGTAATTAGATGGGCTTTGAATTTACCCATTGAGACATGGAGCATCATCAAAACCCTATCAAAACTAATTTCACACATGATTACATCCATGCCATGAGAACAATGGTTTGATGATAGGTATATGATGACTTGCAGGGGTTGTGAACTAAGCCAGGAAATAAATGATAACGCTATGCCTTAGGGAGGACACAAGGCTGAAATGGTCAAGTGAAGAAAAACCCCCATACATAATCACATGTGGAACATATATTGTAATGATAAGCACATGTTGAAATTTATTAAGGCAAAGTGAATAAGTTGTTTCACATGTAATTACGTAGGGTTTGCACAGTGTTACAATGATTTTTTTTTTCTTAAATTGGATTTTCTAATATTTTTCAAGTTTAAAAAACACATTCCACACATTTTACATATATGAAGGAATTATGTTTTTCCTCCAAGTGCATTTGAGAAACTTCAGTACAAAATCATTCTCAAGTAAAAAAAAAAAAAAAAAAAAAAAAAAGAAATTTGGCATTTCATTTTATTACCCCCATGCAGTTGGCACCAGATATTTAATATAAACTAAATAAAAATGTACTCAACCTTTTTGTCTTGGAGTCTGATATCAAGCTTTTGTTGTTTTAGGTCAGTTACAATAACAAAAATGATTTATCTTTGCTAAATAATAATATAATGAGAATTTTTATGTAACTCTTTTCTACTTCCTTTAAATTCAGAAGCCTACATACATTTTGATTTGGCAGAAGCCTTTTAAAACACATGACTTGAGTCAAACATTTTGAATAACCCTCTGACAGAAACTGGTTTAAACTGAGTCAGGTTTTTTAGGCCACCAAGTTTTAAGTTCCTTTCTGATGGCTTGAGATGTACTGTTTTCCATATGTTCTTTGCTTATGATGTCATTGTTTTTGTGATGTGCACCAGTCCCTCTTGCAGAAAAACAGCCCCTTCTTCGGTTGCTTGAGTAATGTCTCCTTCATATCTGAGAGGCCTTCACTATGGATAAGGACATTCTCTTACCACCTTTAGTCAGCATACTCACGTTTTGCACAGAAATATGTTAATGTCTCTCTTCCACTAAGGTATGATGGATGATAGGGTTGGGTTTTGTTGGACTTTAAAATTTATCACAATATTTTCTTGCATTTATCACAATTAATAAGTGACAATAAAAAGTATTTAGAAAGTCATTGCAGTCTCTTTTGGAAAGAGATGGTAAGGCTCTGACAAAAACACTACTCTAAAAATAAAACTTACACATCATAAATAGACTCTTTCAGGGACCTTTTATATGAAGCAGTGCAACTGTCCTGGAAAAAGGCAAGTCATAATTGCAGTTAATCATATTTTTTACTATTCTGATATTTACTAACTACTCCAACCAGAGAAAACAATCCACTGTTAAGAAATGACACAATACCTATAAAATTTATAAAATTTATATCAAGGAAGCCTTTTAAAGTATTTCTTTAACGTTGTTTGAGGTATGAGGGAACTTTTAATTAGTAATCGATGACTTCCTGGTTTCCTGGCACAGAGGCGCATTTCTTTTAGCCACTTCTTAAAAAAGGAGCAATAGAACAAATGAGTGTTGTTCTTCATCAGTCAGTAAATGACTTTAAGCTAGTTAGCTGAATTTGCTCATATCAACAGTCAAATATAAAACTAGTAGCTTTAAAACAGCTGGAACTGTGGTGCAACCTTTATCTCTTCACCATGCACGGTAAGGAGGACGGTCTCCATAACAACAAGTTAATTTAAGACTCTATAAACATCTGTACCAGGGCTGCCAATAATCGGTCACTGTAACTGTAGAGGTGTAGATGATACCTGCTGTTGGTGTTTTCTATTTGACATTAATATTTCAAATGAACATTTTATAAACTAAACTTTAAAATCTTCATGTAGCAGCAACAAAATGTGTCAGTATAACAAACTTTTTCACATTCCTGAGCAGAAAATTGCTGACATGAGCCCAATTATTATAACTTGAAGGTAAACACTGACAGTTTTATCTGAGATTAGAAAATAGAGATATGAAATGTAAGTTATTACATTCATCTTAATTTGGACTGTTTTATATTTTTGCTTTAGGCTCCACCGCAGCTTTTTTAATAAGCTCTGTTAGAGCTGCTGTGATAATTGTTAATTGTTTTTATGTTACAGGAACATTTTATTATCATAACTGTGTTCTTTGTTAGAAGAAATAAACATCTGAAACACAAGGCACAAAGAATACTTCAAAATGTTCCATTAACATTATTTTAGTGGGGGCAGGACATATGCAGTCAGAGTACACTGTGTCTATATCAACAGCCTTGATGGAAATGCAGGACCTTCTACTTGGCCCTGGCTCACAAATATCCTGGCTGTAAGCACGAGTTTGTGTTAATGCACAATATTTGCCAGTTGACGTAGGTCAGCAATCACAAGGCCAGAGGACTAATATTTCTGCAATAGCTTTAAATGAAGCTGGGCAGGGCAGCAGCAGACATGAAAAAGCTGTCAAATAAGGAGATGCAAGCACAACAAGCACACTTGCTGCCTTTGCACGCTCTTGCCTAGATTTATAGAAAAATCATTCATTATTTACAGGCAGCTGAGGGATGTTGTACGCATTACTGCACCAACGTGTGGAAGAAAAGTGTAGCTCTGTAAGCGTGTGCGTTTGTGCAGACTTTGTGTGCTCAGCTGCAGAAGCAGAAGCTGTGACAGAATGGCAGGTGAGGCTCTAATGAACACCTCATCCCACGGTGCAGTCTCCATCTCTATAATGTCCTCAGATCTCACTTCAAGGCTCTCTTTTCTGGGTAATGAGGGTCGTATTCCACCCACTCTGCATGACAGAGTGTGCATATGTGAACCAGAGGGGACAGGAAGCTTTCATGCACAGGTCTACACGGCAACACTAGATTTATAATCAAGCAGTTAAAGTCATTATTGCTTCTTTTGCCGCAGGTCTTTGTGTGTCAATGTGTTTTGAAGGTGAGGAGTCTACTGCAGTCTAGATCCCTTCTTGGCTGGCTTTTATCAGTTATTAGGGATGAGCCATTATGAGATGGTGACAATACAATAACCTTGAGCAAAAATATCACCGTGTCATGGTTTTATGATTTCAAAACTAACATAAGTCAAAAATGGAAAAATATACAAATCATTCTTTTATCTGAAAGAATATGCAACTAAAGCTGCAAAAATAAATTACATAAACATCATTAGCATGAATGTTATTTTTGGGTTTATAGTGATGCATTCAAACTATTGATTTTTTTTTTTTTTTTTTTTTTTTTTTTTTTTTTTTTTTTTTTTTTTTTTTTTTTTTTTTTTTCAAAAAAACATAATTTTGGGGACATTTTTAAACACAAGAATTGGGTGCGAAAGTTGGAATTGATTGCCAGATTTGGTTAAATGTTCGTTAACAAGATGCAGCGAAATCACACACTATTTGGAGCTATGAACAAAGCTTTGGGATAATTCTGGCTGGATATTTAACCAGTTTTCCATTATAAATGGCAAATCTTAGTTAAATTGGTTGGTTTACTGGCGCAGACCCAACCTTTTAGCTTAGTCATTCCAGAAGCTTAATGTTAGCCTAATTTATCCATTCCAAATTGGAGATAGTCCAAGGCTGTATGGTAGCACTAGTGCTTTGCAGGAAGAAGGTCCTGTGTTCAAATCCAGGCCTGTGGCCTTCCTGTATGGAGTTTGCATGTTGTCCCCATGCATACGTAGGTTTTCTCTGGGTACTCCGGCTTCCTCCCACAGCCCAAAAACATGACTGTTTGGTCAATTGATTACTCTAAGTTTCCCTTATATATGAGTGTGTTCATGGTTGTTTGTCCTGCATGTCTCTGTGTTTCCCTGCCATGGGCTGGTGAATGTCCAGAGTGTACCTCTGCCCTACCTCTCACCCAATGACTGTTGAAGATAGGCACCATCTTTCCCTGCGACTCTGCAAGGACAGGTGGGGGTAAACAATGGATGGATGGAGTCGGTCTTCTTTCATTTTCATTCTATGCATGTTTACAATGGGCTTGAGCCTATTCAGGTTCTTGGGTTGTTTGTAAGCAGAGAAACCATAGGGTGATAGTTTGGGTCAGTTGAGGATAACCTTGGACACAGTTGGGTGTTCTAACTGGACAATGATTCATAACACACATAAAGTTGCTTTTAAAAACTGAGGCAAAATAACATTTTGCTTCTGGATTGTACTTCACAAAGCCCTGACCTTAGGGCTATTGAAAATCTAGAATTAAAAGGTAGCTCCATGCTGTTTAAAATAAATTATTACTCGACGCTTTATCCAATGTTATTTCTAATTGCATGTAGGCCTATCACAATAAGCAATTAAGTAATTAATTGCATGATAAATTAAAATGAGCTCGATAATTTCTATTCTGGTTATTAATATTTTTTGAAGGGGAATTTTGTTTACAGAGACTTCATAACCCATTTTATTTATGATTTTGGTTGTGTACGGTTTTTATTTCTATTTTATTTATTGCTTTTGGTTGTCCTATTTTATTTTGAATATTTAAAATAACTGAACAAATTACTAAATAAATACAGAATATTGAAAAAAATAGAAAAAATATATAATGAAAAAAGTGATGATAAATAAAAAAAATACAAAATAAATACAAAAAGTAAAATAATAAAAATAAACAAAATAAAGGCAACTAGTATAACAATAAGATTAGAAATAAAACGGAAAATTAAATAATAGTGATGATAGGTGTTCTTTACAAAATTAAAGTTTATTGGTCTTTGGGAGGGGGAACTTGCATTATTATGGCATTATCAATATGCCATATTGATAAAAATGGTCTCAAAATAACAATATTATCATTTATCACAATTATTTCTGGGACAATTTATCATCCAGCAAAATTTGTTATTGTGACAGGCCTAACTGGATGTCCAGAGCTCTGCCTGCTCTGTTCTGCGTGTGGGTACAGCTACAATGGTACAAGCAGTAAAGCAATCATTGGCAACAGATTTTATTGTTGCATCCTTACAATTATTACAAGAATCAGATCCTTTGGAATTTGAGATTCCCATTAACACACATTGTGCTGGAAAATATTCCATCAAATACACCATAATGATATTGCACAGAGCTGAAATGAAACAAGTCTGCATAAGTCAGACTAAAAAGGTCCAAAAGCATTTTCTCCTTGGTTTTGGATGGCTTCCAAATGCAACTGATGTGGATATTGATTTCCTGTTAGCTCGTAAAAGAATTACTTGTCTTCTTTTCTGTCTTATAGCCTGCTAGGCCAGCACATCTGTAGGAGGAACAGTGCAATCCAATAATGTCTACTCAGTGAAATAAAAGGGACAGAGCGATCAGAGTTCAACAAGTTGTGAAGATTAAAAGAGGATGTTACATAGAATTTACTACTGTTTTATTTAATATGAATTACCATGACAAGGAATTCTCTTGTTACAAGATTGCTCTGTTTAGACCTCAATCACTGAAATCTATTTCCACACATTGGTTGTGTATTATCAAGATATAAAAGACATTTTATTTAAGCCATTATTGGATCAAACAGAGACAACGCAGCTCAACATCAGCCTGTGGTCTCAGACTGCAAGATGGCATTCTCGCAATTTTGCCTCCTGTGTGCATCACCTGCTGAGCTTTAGTACTCAGATGTGTGTGTAGAGTCAACAACAGATCATCAGTGATGCACAGCCTGAAAAACTTAGTGCTAGTGACCCTCTCCAGTGCCTCAATGATACTGCTCTGGGAGAGAGGAGTCACTTGTGTCCTACAAGGCTTCATTGAGCTCATCCACCTATTTGGAAATCACATACAGCTTTTCCCCACATTTCTACCATTAGCAGAAACAATGATTCGAACGTGTAACACATCTGTTTCCCAGCACTTCCATCTTTTCCTTTACATGCTCTGCTGTAAAAACTCCACATCACTGCTGTGCTTGCAACCTCAAACACTTTTCATTAAATGACAAATCAATTCAGTTAGCAGTTAGACTAAGTAATGACACTGGACATTAGAGGTTCGGATGTCTTTGGTAAAGTCAATAGCATTTGCCTCACATAAAGAAGGCAGTGCTAAGCTTTTTGTTCAACTCGGGTAAGTCAGACATTGTGTGATGACAGTGAGAGGTTAACTTGACTTTACCCTATCTGTTGATGTTGGATTGCAAAAACTGAATATTTTAAGTTATCAAATGTGAATTTTATGTCGTTTTTTGTGGGAAAGTTATCTTTCCTTGTAAGCAAGTCAAAATTTGTTGAAACCAAGAAATGGAGGGTAACCAAATCTGTTAATTGGGCTTACAGAGGGCACAGCTTGTTCTATAGCTGGTAACTCAGTGAGTAAACACCTGAAAAATGAAATTCTTCATCTGTCCATATTCCACACTTGCTTATTTCTTACAGGGTCACTGGAGAGTAAGTGTCTCTCTCCAAGGTTCAGCGGATAAGAGTCATGGACAGGTCTAGCTTCTGGCTTCAAATAACCTTGGCTCATTATGGTGAAGCATTAGGAACATAACTGTCTTTTAGAACTGAAAGGAAAGCCAACAGGGTAGATATTTTGAACTAAAGACCTTAACCTTGCTGATTCTTTCAGCAGTTTTCTGTTGATTTAACTCTTGAATTACATAAAGGACAGGGACAACACCTGTGGAGTGCTGGGGTCATGGTCAACATTTTTGAGACTGAGAAGAGTTTGTTCCAACTGTAGATTGATCACTCTTCTTGGAAACATTTGCTCTAGTTTTTTGGAAAGGATGTTCTTACCAAATGTCAAACCTCAGATTAAGAAGGAGTAGTTCCCTGTCGAACATTGAACCAAATCATTATTCTCCCACAGTTGTGTTGTGGTTAATGGAAGTTTGGATGCCCAGTCCATGTGATTTGTGGATCTAGAGAAGGCATCTCTCAAAGCCGTTTGTGGTATGTCTTGTGGAAATATAGAGTATAGAGATGTTTTAAAGGGCTTTTCAGACCTAGGAAAGCAAAGCAAAGCTGTCTCTCCATTGGTGGCACAAAGTCAAGGTTGTTCCCAGTGTGGTTTGATTCACAGGAATGCCCTGATGTGTTGTTAATGGCCAAGATCTCAAGGCATAGAGGGAGGTACCTTGTTTGGGAACCTTCCTGTCTCATTTTTGCATTTAGTGGATTATGTGGTTATGTTGGTATCTTCAAACCATGATTCTTAGCATGCACTGGACTGACAGAAATAGATTCAGCTTCTCTATGTCTGAGACTGTAGTTCTCAACTTCAAAATGGTGCTCCCTTTAGATCCAGATGAATCTGCTTCAGCAAAATAATTCAAGTACCTTGGAGTCTTGTTCACGAGCAAGAGTTGGATGGAGGGACCAGGGCATCAGAAAATGTTGTCATTGTTGTGGTAAAGAAAGAGTGGAGCAAAAAAGGAAAGCTCACAATTTGCCTGTTCACCTTTGCTCTGACCCTCACCTCAGGTCATTAAATATAGATCATGTCCAAAAGAACAAGATTCTGGATAGAAATGATGAATAGCGATATTGCTTGAAGGAGATACTGCTCCATCAAAGTTAAAGGGTCAGTTCAAGTTGTTTGGACAGGATGTCTACTGGGTTTAACCCTTTGGAAGTTTTCTGGGCACAAGGTACACATCCAGAGGAAACTAGAGGGATTAGAGATCTCTTGTGGCGGTGGAATGCCTTGACTTCCCCCAGGATGAGCTGGAGATGTAACCTCTGTGACCCAATGTCAGATAAGTGGAAGACAATGGATAGAGTTTAGCAGGGAAATCAAGCAATTACTTTCTAAAGGATAATCAACCTTCTAAATTCACCTTAGACATATTGAAAAAAATCTTCCTCTTTATTTAGATAAATTAATGCCATAGTTCTGATAATGTTTGAGGTTGGTGCTATAAGTGAGAGAACAGGATGTTAGACATCTTGTGCTTTGCTGGCTCAAACTTGAATTCGAGTGTCTCCATTAGTCATTCCCACCTTGCAAATCATCATGTTCTCTTGTGTGGCTCTGACCCACCGCATGACTCTAGCGTGCCTTTTTGGGATATTGACAGAAGGTGCAAATGGTTGTCATATGAAAAGGAAACACAGGACTGCATCTTTAGTGTGATAGGCCAAAGGCAACCATTTACAGCTTGAAACGTGTAAAAATCCAATTGGATAGGAATGACACCACAATGTTTCTGGAGCCTCTGATGTACCAGACAGGTAAGAAGAGACTCTTTTTTTAAATTGAGTTGTTTGAAGTATTTTAACTCACCTCAGCCTTGTATCTCTCAACTTTCTTTACTTGTAGCTCTGCGGTGACAGAGATGGACAGAGGGCTATTATTGTAACATTGCATCAATTCAGCCTTGTAGTTCTGGTGGAGATTCTCCTGGATTCACCTTTTCTTGGATTTTTCTGTGGAACGAAACTCCAAATTATTTGCAGAAAATTTTCCTTTTCATGGATTTTTCAGCTGAGTATATTTAATACATTCAAAAGAAAATGCAGCTTAGGAAGCTGAAATATCCAGATGCAATGCTGCTTGACATGCCATTGGCTGGGGTTTGCAAAGCAGCCAATCCAGGAGTGCCACTCATTTCTTTGTTGCCAACTGCCTGTACCCCTAAAGATAAGGAAGACTGTGGATATTAGCTTTTATGATAGTGCCGAAACTTTTTCAGTTGTGCATATTAATGCAGATTTAGGTATATTTGGTATTTGAACTATTAAAATATGCAGTTATAAACATTTTGAGAAGGGGTCTTAAGTGTTCTGGGTTTTTGGTTATTTGTGGGTGATTTTGGTCCCTAACTTGCGGTTGGTGTCCATGTCACTATTCTTCTAATTCTTCACAATTCTTTTCATTTCATGGAGCAACAGGTATAGCAAAATCTGCTGTCTACTTTTATAGCACTCCTTTATTTACATTAATATTTAAAAAAAAAATAGATAAACCTATCAAACATATACACCATGCAGGATACCTCGCTTCTTTTTTGTTTGATGTTCTGAGACCTTGCTCACCAATGCAGAAAACAAACAGCAGAGCACAGAAGTATTGATTAGACCTTTCCCACTTTAAATTGTGTGAATCCCAATTCATCCTTAATAAAAAAAAATGTCATTGTGGGGAGTCATAAATCAGCAGAGGGGCCATTGGAAAATGGTGAGCTCTGGTCTCAGCATTTAATAAATCAGGGCTGGTGACAGAAGCTACCACTATCAACATAAATTAGATTTCATTTAATTTTCAAAGGCAGTTAGTTGCTTTAAATTCGATTTTTTAGCAGAGAATTTAATTCACATTGAGAGTTAATAGATTATTAAAACTGTTGTTTATGCTTGTTGCCTACAATATTTTCTAAGAAAAGGTCAACAAGATTTCATTTTGGGTTAATTTAATTTTTTATCTCAGCAGGTCTGTGACTTTAGCACAGTTTACCCTCATTTATACAATTCTTCCCTTGAAAGAGTTTTAGGGTTTTTTCTACAAGTACAGATTTAAAGGCAATAAGGTTAAATATGATTTTTTTTTTTTTTTTTTTTTTTTTTTTTTTTTTTTTTTTTTTTTGTTCTGTAAAAGCGATCCACTGTAGCTCATCCAGCATAAGTTTCTCTTACTAGCAGACAATTGTTCCCTGTGGTCGAAGGAAATAAAGGGAGTTTAGCAGCTTACTGGTCTGGATCATTCTGTGGGTGTTCAAATGATGCCTGGGAGCAAATACATCCACACGGACAGATTAAGAAAAGGTTTCGCAAGTGACAGTGCCTTCAACAACAAGGATAAGCTTTAGAAGCAGCAAGGCAAAGTCACAGCAATGATTGTTTTAAAGGTAAAAACCCTTGCATCGAGTCTAATTTGCACTGTCATGTTTACAGTTTGCGCTGTAACAGATGGTTAGTTTTAACTGGTATAGCAATGGTTCTCAGGATTAATTTGACACAGATGTTGAATGATTTGTTTTAAAATATAAAAATGTAAAGACAGAAACAGTTTCATGTATTTAAAATAATTGAAAAAGCATTTATTCAACAAAAAAACCATCATAAGCTGGAATAGATAAAAATCTGTGTTAAGTCTAAGTACTTCGTTCACGAGCAATGCAAAGAGAAAAATTCTCAATATTTTTCAGTAATTATTATGATACTGTTTCCAGTTAAACATGCACTCTTGATGATAGTACGTGTTTCAATACAATCTGAAAGAAAAATTAAAAGTAATAAAATTAACTATTAAGGTTTACTTTTAAAAACTGGCACAATTCACTTAAGAGTTATGCCTACTAGATTAATTGGTCTCTGTTAATTGACGCTAGGTGTGAAGCTGTGCTTGTATGCTTGTGTTATTTTGTTTGTGATAGACTGGTGACCTGTCCAGGGTGTACCCTGTCTCTCACCAAATGACTGCTGGAATTTTCAGCCAAACTTCACCAGAGTCTGGTCCAATATCCTGACTTGTTTTTGTAATGCCAGCAGTGCACCGGTCACCTTTATGGCATTTTTCTTATGTTGCAACAAAAGTATCACTAGCATCTCTCACCACAGTTTGCATAATCCAAACTGTTTTGGAAAGTGAGTAGTAATCTACTTTGGCTATGTCTTAAATAAATATACATAACAATAGGAAGGGTTAAATATACACATTATGCTTTATTGAAATGTGGGCAAACTGTGTCTGTGTCGAGAGATGCTATTAACATTAAATGGATTTTATGAGTAAATTTACATCTGTATCTCAGATTTGCAGACATTTAGGATCTGCTAATAGCTTTCTGCATTTGCCCCAAAGTCTTTTGTTGTAGCTCCTTTGCAGCAAGGCTACTGCCTGTCCAACCTTTGATGTGGAAATGCTTTTTTGAAAGCCTAAGATGATCAGAGTGTCGTCTGACTTATGGTTGATGGGAGAAAAAAACGATGAAAACTAATAAGCAGGTTTACTTGTTTGTTAGTCTCATGAAATTGCTGACCGACTGTGATGTCACAGTTTTTTTCAAAAAGATATTACGCGAGATTCAATTTCTCAAGTATGTTTTTTGTAGTTTGATGCATTGCTATATAATTAAGTACTGAGTAATTACCATGTACAGGAATGCACTTGTGAAACCAGACTATGTAAGTGTGTCTGCTGTAAGTTAATGTGTGGCTGGATGCAACTGGTCTTAAAACAATACTGTTGGAAAATAATATAACATCTGGGGCTGAATGTAAAATAATAGTAATACCAATTAGAGTATTTTTAGTTTTTATGAATTTAACTCAAAGATAAGATTAAGATTATTCAATTTTGACATTGGTAGATTCAATTACTGGGGCTCTGGAAATCACATTACATTGTTGGGTTTAAACAACAGAAGTTGCACTTTAGGGTTTCGATTTAAAACCACTTGGTCTCGTTCAACAACCTAGACTATTTGCTTTGATACATCTAACATCTATTCTTTTGAACATATAGTTCTTAGTAAACCACAATCTTAAGAAATGCAGGACTTAGTATAATCAAAATGAAAACCAATGGCAAAGAGCAACTCATACACTACATGGGGAAAGCTCTATTGTGCTCTGGAGTGGCTTTTTGCTGCTGGTGCTTGAGACATAAAAATCGTGTTAAAAATCAGAAGATTGCAAAGTCATTTTCCAGATAAATGTGCTTCTGAAAGGTCTTTCAGCACTAAATGACCTATAACAAAGATTTTGAATAGGTCTGAAATTAATCCTGCACCACATCTAATTGAAAACCATTAAAAAGAGCTTCAGTTGGCCATGGCAGCAATTACTCTTGCTCTAAACCCATAGCAGTAAATAGGTGTGAAGAAAACATACAAGCAGAAGCATGTTGCTGCACCTAAACATTGGGGGAATTTGAGTTTCCATAGTATCAGCAACCAGTGTTCTACTAGTCACAATGAAAAAGTATAACTAGATTTGGCCAAAGTCTTAAAAATCAAAAATTTGAGATTATTTATTGCAAGTGTTAAAAGTTCAAAGAAGGTAGAATTGTGAGTCAGATTATTTATATCCAGTGGTAGATTTAAAAATAGTTTGCAGTTATTGAATTTCCATTCAGTGTGGCTTTGGCATTAAAATAATTTTTAATTTTGTGGATGAACAGCATACCTTTTGTAGTTTGTTGAAGAATCCAAGCATGTACAGAACAGGATATACCAGTGTGGAAATTAATGTAAATGATGTGAACCTAAATTTTAAGCATTGTCCAGACATTTTCAGGATGAAAATGATGTGAAAATGAGGCTTTGAGATTAGATTCTTCAGTTGTGCTCAACAATCTAGCTATCGATTTGAAGGCAAGTTAAAAAAAAATTTACTTATTTTTTTTAAGATAATTTTTTTTAAAATATTACTCCATACTTTGGAAATGGTCACTCAGCATGATGCTACCACCACTGTGCTTGACAGTTGGTATGGTGATTGTAGGTTGAAACCATGGTGGCATATTAGCCCAGTTTTTGTCTTGTTAGACAATAAAACTTTTACATTTCAGATAATCATTTGAGGGACTGGAAATTCAGATATCTACCCAGAATAATGCACACCTTTTTCATGGTTACAAAAAGGTGTTGTTTCTCCATCACTTGCAAAAGGAAATGTTGGCCTTAAGACAATTATTGGGTATGTATGCATGCAGTGTTTGAGAGATTCAAGCTTTAAAAATCTCCTAAGCTTTCTATCAAACTTCAGGGGTTATAGTCAGAAAGAACAAAATAGATAATGCTTGTGCAACAAACTAAATGACAAAATGAAAAGCAAGTCTAATGAATGTAAATGACTAAATAATGCTATTGTTAAATGGATATTTCAAAAAAAAGGAAGGAAAAACATCTTATTGCTGTATCCAGTCATGACATTTTTAGTTTTATTTCATGTCCTGCATATATGGCAAACATGCATGCATCTTTACCTAAGAGGACAATGTCAGTGAAGGCAGAAGAACTAATCCCCCATGTTTCAGTGAGTTGGAATGAAGGACAGTTCTTCACTTAACCAGCGTCCTTGGTGAATTACGCTGATTAGATCAAAAACTACGTGCAGCTGTGACTTCCTCTGAACATAACTCTGAAAGTGGTCCACTTGGGGGAAAAAGGCAACTTTGATTTGAAACACTGATTATACAGATAGTTGGGGTTTGAAGCAGATGGGGCTTGTATTCTAAATGTAGCAAGAGGCTTTATCATTTATTTTGAGTTGTATCACTTTTCTTAAGTTTATTTTTATGATAGTTCTATGTAAATCAAAGGTTTAAAAAGCTTAGACAACCACCCAACCCTCCTCAACACTATGTTAGCATTAATCAGTGATCTCCGAGGATATTTATCAATCTTGTCGTGATATTTCATTTTGGAATTTGGTGGAACAGGAGATTTGCATCAGCCAGCCTAACCCTCGAACTGTGAACCTGATGAGAGAGCTCTGTATGTACTTCAGATAAAACCCATTCACTCTACAGGTACATCTCAAAACATTTGAATATTGTCAATAAGTTTCCTAGTTTTTGTCACTCTCTTCAGAATGGCAAGGCAAATTTATTTGTATAGCACAGCAACAGGGTATTACATGACTAAAAAAGGAGAGTAAAACAACAAACAAGCAAATCATTACATTGCAGTAACAAAATAGAGGAAAGTGATGACAGGTAAAAAAAAAAAAATAAAAACTCTTAAATTTATTAGTCTAATATTTCAAGCCTTTTTTTGTAATTTTGATGATTCTACATCACAGAGAATGAAAACCCAAAATTCAGTGTTTCAGAAAAATAGAATATTACATCAGATCAGTAAAAGATAATGTTTTAAACAAAAATTACTGCATCAATGCGACGTAGCATAGAGAAGATCAGCCGGCGGTTCTGCTGAGGTGTTCAGGAAACCCAGGTTGCTTTGATAGCAGCCTTCAGGCCTTGCTGGGTCTAGTGTCTCTCATCTTCCTCTTCACAATACTCCATAGGTTCTCTGTCGGGTTCTGGTCAGGCCAGTTTGCACGTCTGTGTTGACTGTGGACTTCAGAAAACTCAGTGGACTAGGACCAGCAGATGACATGGCACCCCAGATCATGACTCACTGTGGAAGCGTCACACTGGACTTCAAGCAACATGGATTCAGTATCTTTCCACTCTTCCTCCAGACTCGGGGACCTTTATTCTAAAATGAAATGCAGAATTCACTTTAATCTGAAAAGATCACTGAGCAACAGTCTAGTCTCTGGTTCAAAGAGTGGTTTGACTTGAGGAATGTGACATTAGTAGTATATGTGTAAGATTAGTAGTATATGTGTAAGCTCCACTAAATCCTTGAAAAAATTTTACTTGACAATCCTCCCAAGGCTGCAGTTATCCCTGTTGCACCTCCTACCATACTTTTTCCTTCCACTATACTTTCTAACAGTATGCTTGGATACAGCACTTTGAACAAACAGCTTCTTGAGCAATGATCTTCTGTGGCTTCCCCTCCTTGTAGAAGGTGTCTTTTGGACATCTGTCCAATCAGCAGTCTTCCCCATCATCATGTGCTACTGACCCAGACTCAGAGACCATTTCGAGGTACAAGAAACCTTTGCAGGTGTTTGGAGTTAATCAACTGATTTTGAAACCAAGGGGTTTAATATTTACTTTTTCACAATATTTAAATTTTCTGAGACACTGAATTTGGGGTTTTCATTATCTGTTAGTCATAATCATCACAATGTGTTCCTACGTGTTGTAAGTCCATATATGTAATACATGAGTTTCACTCTTTGAAATGAGTGGCAAGAAATATTAAACTTTTTCTCGATATTCTAATTTTTTAGATGTATATGTAGTACATAGTTTACAGTCTTTCTGAGAGTTGTTTTATAGGAATAATGCAGGAACCATGTGTGTTTTTATTATCTTAAGGCCATACATAGACAGGATTTTTTTTTAAAAAAAAAAAGAGAGACAGTATGATATAAATTTTGTCCTTTTTTATCCTAAAACCTGCATATTTTCTTCAGCAGGTTTACCAGCATGTACTGATTGTAAAAGGATTTATAATGACTCCACTTTACCTCATTTTTTTCTAGATCAGATTCCAATCAAAATGTGATTGCATTAGTCAAGAGGAGTAAAAGAGAAGCCAAAACCATGTTTGTTTGCATTTGTAAAATTGTTTCAGTTATTTTTGTGTTGTAAGAAAATTAATTTTCTGAGACAAAATTAGTCCCACCAACCCTATATACCCCATGTTTTTCATATCATCAGGGGAAATTACTTTCAACCAATCTTTCTGAAGAATGAACACAAAAGGAAAACTAATGCCACCCACTGACAGTTTATTGCCTTTGATCATGTAAAATGCAATTGTGTGAGCATGCCTTACCCTGGATTTATACTACGTGCAGCTCTGCTCCACTGCAAATCTCAGAAGGGCTCTGAGAAGCATGCGTTGGAAATGTAATATCGCGTGATAAAGCCAGTGATGAAAAAGATGAGTAGTGTCATATAAAATACTATAGTTCTCAACTTCCAAAGTTGATCTCTCTTCATCCATTGCTCTCTCACTTCATCTGCATTGACTCCTTCTATGACTTGGGCAAGAGGACATGACTTAATAGATATCAAAATAAAATCCATGTTTGCAATATGTGTGTATGCATAGCCATAAATTATACATTTTTATACTGTATATGTATAAGTATACCCAAATTAATATACCGAGGATTTCGAGAAAATGTAGTCTGTCTTTGGTGAATTATTTTGAAAACATGGATGTTGTGCTCATTCATTTACCCCTTGGTGCGGTTTGATCTTTGTAGATCAACTCTGCAGTTGCTCCGGTATTCAGCAAGAATAGGATTGGTTCTGATTTTACTGGATGGAGGTGTGGCGCACTGCGCTGCTGTGCACGGCCCTGTGGAGGCAGTGTAAATGCTTTCATTGACTATAATGGGTGCATCATTACTTCAAAGTTTGTTCCGTGGCAGAGCAGAGTGGATATGCAAGCAGTGTAAATTGGGGGTATATTAAAAACAAGACAGTACTGGGAAAAGAATTTCGCCGTGCTTACTGGAAAAATTTGTGGTTTTCTATTGTTAAAAAAAAGGTATATTTTTGCAGTTTGCTTGATAAAATCCATGAGATCAGCACCCAAAGATTAATTTTATGCCACTAGTTTCATCTCATTTATTTAGAGTAGAGAAATAACATTAAAAATGGTCTAAAAGCAGAATGAGAAGGCAAATAAAAGGGACGTATGAAAATCAACTACAAGATGTAGTGCTGTCCTACAGAGAGTCAAATGCTGTTGCTGTGGCAATGAATTTGTGCTGTAGCAGCTGTTAAGGCAGCAAGATTCTCCGACTGCTGAAACGTTATTGCACATTTCTCAACAGACTTATAGAACATATTCATCATCTTTGATTCTTCATGTAAATAGCCTCAGTTCCACATTTGTAAGGCAGTGTGTTGTGCAGAGGAACACTCAAGTATGTATTGTTTTCCACCACCTCCTCTGCTCCTTCTCTGAGTGTTTAGCTTTGAAAACCCTCAAAATGAAATCCACTGCTAAAGCACAGCTCCTTTTTTAAGTCATGGCACAACACTGATGAGAAAAGTCATTCTGTGTGGAGATACGGCCAGGGTTTCCTATTCGGAAGGGATCGTTGTGGACCAATAACGGAAAAATGGCGAGCCAGGGATGTCACAAGGATATAAAGATGGGGGGACTTAGACCTGAGGGGTGTAACCATTGAGCTTGAATTCCTTTCTTCATGGCTCTAGATTTTATGTAAGATTTTCCACAACAATCATAAAAAGTTATTTAAATCCAATGAAGCATACAAAAGCACTCTGCTACCATCATTTATTCAACAAATAGAAAGTAAAAATGAAAAGCTGTACTGTACATCAACCAGAACACACCCTCCCATAACAATCATTGTTGTGGCAGCATCATGCTGTGGGAAGGCTTCTTTTCAGCAGGGACAGGGTAACTCTTGAGAGATAATGGACAGATGGATAGAGCGAAGTACAAGAAAATCCCAGAAGAAAACCTTTTAGAGGCTGCAGAAGACTTTAGACTGGGGCCGAGGTCCGACTTCCAGCAAAGCAATGGCTCTTAACATTCAGCCAGAGGTGCCTATGGAATGGCATAGATCAACTTCATGTGTTAGAATAGTCTAGAGTTAAATGAATTTAGGAATCTCCAGCAAGACTTAATGATGTTCAGAGACACTCCCTGCATTCTGACTGAGGTTGAGATATTTTGCAAAGCAGAATGGACAAACTTTTCTTTTGAGATGTGTGTTACACGCAGCAGCGTCTACATGCCAGTGAATCCTTCTCCTCCAGAGTTTTTCTGTTCAGCTTCTGCAGCCAAGAGGGACCAGATGATTCCACTTTGCTCTTGATGTGTGGAGTATAAAGCTGGAAGAGGAGTTTCAGTGCCACTTGGCAGCATGTGTGCTGCTTGAACTTGGTGAAGGCTTGCCTTGCCTACTTCTTTGAGAAGTAAAGTGAAGGCTGGTTCCTAGAGGACAGAGGTCTTTTGTTTAAATTAAATCTGATATGCCCCCCAGTTTCTTTACAGCTTTTCCTTTATTTCCATTACTTTACTTGTTGTTAACTCTTCATTCCTGGACAATTCTCACTGATTCTCCTGCAGAGGGCCAGCTCAATTAGTTTAGAGTGTGTCCGTAGTTGAATATAACTTCTGATTGAGTATTTCATGCTGTCAGTGTTGGTGTACAGGGTTGCGTGATTTACTTGTACTAATTATTGCCACTCCAGTCTCTTTTGGCCTCTATTGAGTTGTGATTGACTTAATGAAGAGAGTTTCAGGTTCTGAATTGTAACAGTGTGCGAGTAATTATCCTGTTCCTGAACTGTGTGTGATTTAGATCAGTGTGAGGGAACTGAAGGACCTGTACTCTCAATTTTCAAGGATACGGTGAACCCCCCCCATCCCCCTCCATTCATGGTTCATCATGCACAGATTTTTTCTGTGGAACATCATTCCAAATTATTTGTGGAAAACCTGCGTATTTGCAGACTTTTTCGTAGGGGCTTATCAAAAAATTTAAATGAAAATGCAGCTTGAGAAGGTGAAATACCTCGGCACAAACCTGCTTGACATGCTATTGGCTGGAGTTTGTAAAGCAGCCAATCCAGTAGCACCATTCATTTTCCTTGCCACGGATTGGCCCTACCCCTAAGAGAGGAACTAAGGAAGACTGTTGATGTTAGCTTCTGTGGTCGTGCTAAGAGGCTTTCCACTGTTCATAATATTTGCATATTATGGTATATTTGGTGCATGAACTATTAAAATATGCAGTTATAAGCGTTTTTTAGAGGAGTTTGCAGGTATTTGCTGGATTTTAGTTATAGCTAGTACCACAACATACCCTTGCAGCAACGGAAAGTAGTAGAAGCATTAAACTGTAACAAATCAGGTTGTTTCTCTGTTAAATTGGTTTGTCTGTTAAAAGAAGTCAGAAATTATAGGGTATTGAAGGAGAGCTCCTAGTGAAGGTGAAAAAAGTCACAAAAACTGGTTTTATCTACTCAGACATTTTTAATATTTACTTTATCTCGCAACAGACAATGTAAACATAAAAAATAAGAAACCATAAACACATGCAGTGTGTTTGTTCCCTCAAGCTGCTGTCACAGTGATTCTTATTTTGCCACCAATTCAGAAACGTTGCTTCACCATGTCATAAACACTCATCTTATAGTGGTCTATTTTTAACAGTAGCTCATTTTCATTTCTGTGATTCAAAAAATGTTTTCAAAGTTACATGAAAATAAAAAAGGTTGTTTTACTTTGACCTGTTTGTATTCCACTGAAACCTTTGTTTAGCTTCCTGTTTTCTTTTCCTAAATTAAAAAAAAAAAAAAAAAAAAAAAAAAAAAAAAAAAAAAATCAAACCTAAAAATGCTGTTTAAAACCATCCTTTCTGAACACTGGCAATGCAAAAAGTCATGGTGGAGCTTTTTTATAGGTCAATAGACGTAATCTTTGATTTAAAAGCCTGCCCGGAGACACTGTATTAAATAAATCTTTTATAAAAAGCTTATTTTGACAAGCCAATCACTTCTCTGTCGTTTTAAGCCCCACAGATCAATAATCAAGTATTACCTAAAGTATTACCTAAAGAGCAAATCACTTGGAAACCTTAAGGTAAGCATAATTCAAATCATAAATGAGGAAACTCCAGAAACGGTGTGTATAATCATTACAATTCTCTTACAAAATATAATGTTTTTTAACCATCGGAATAATCAAGAATAACACTAAAGATAAAATCAAAAATCACATTTAATTTCTTGTAAAATTTAAATAGAAAAAAACCCAACTTTGATGAATAATGAATGTGGATTAAAAAAATAACATAATTCGAAAAGTTTAACTATAGATGTAGCCAAAACCTTTTTAGTTTGCTTGGAATGAGCACAAAAAACTGAATAGGAAATAAACAATTATTGATTCAGTGACCTTTCAGTGCTTTAATGCCCAACAAATAATTCTCTGTGAACCATGTATTAAATATCGTTTTCCAGTTTCATAGCAAAACCAACACAACAAAATGAGGACACACTATCAGCTGATGACTTCACAGATAGTCATTATTGATTGATTCAATAGATATCAGTGATCTCTCTGGGTAATTGGTGTCAGTTTGGCTTTAAACAGCTGGAATATTTTATGTTTGATATTTTAAATATAACTTTAAAACTTTTCCATACTGCAAATCTTTAAAGACTACTCATTGTATATTTTTCATTTGTGAGATATCTGAAAAAAAAAAGGAATAAAATAATGTAATTTTGTAGTCATCCTTCTTGGAAATTACATTTTAATGCTTCTTGCTGGATAAAAAGTATCCCCCTATCAGAATGTGACAAAATGTAAAAGTCACTGGATTCAGAAATAGAAAGGGAAGTTCATGGCTTATGACAATGATGGAAAACATCCAACTTTCAGTAGTATTGCATATTCACAAGCAGAAATCAAATGATCCTGCAGGTGTGGAATGTGATGGATGGATAGATGCTGCATAATAATACTTGTCAGTTTTTTGTGGGGGTAATATAAATGAAAGTAAAAGTATTTTCATTAAATCAGTAAATTAATTCAACTCAGCTTGTAAAAAATGCATGTTTTTCTTGGTATAGCAAGTTATCAGATTTATCGTAGCAATAAATTGGATCTTTAGGTTGGTAACATAACTTTCTGTGAATACATGTAAAATGTAAAGTTGAATTATTAGTGTTTAAAGGTTTATTTGGATTCCATACTCCAGTCAGCTTTATCCAGGAGGTTATGCTTTTTGGTAAATGACCCATTGTAATCCAGCTCTATATAAAAATCCTGGCTCTACTTTTTGACGTTAATGTAGTACTGAAAGTATTATTAGTGCTGACTTTACACCCAGCCGCCTCTCAGTGAGGCAGATTTAATCCTGTAGACTGCTTTCAGAGACTTTTGAAGACCTTTATTAAAGGGTCGAGGATGTCAGCCAGGGAGAGCTGAGATAATACTCTATTGCTTTTCAGTAACTGGCCACTATGAGTCGGTTGATGTGATTGCCATCAAAAAAGGCTTACATTCAAGAGCTCTTCCCTGCAGAGATATATGGGAATATAAAAGGACTTACAGTGTAGCACAAGACAGATGAAAAGGACTTTACGAGATTGAGTTATTAAACTATAGAAAGCTGGTGGATGATAGACAAAGCAGACAGAACAGGATTAATTTTAAAACTTCTGTTTCTAAAAGATTTGTTCGAACTGAAAACTACCTGTGGAGAGTATTGCCTTTCCAAGACTCATTCCTTGTATACTTGATGTAAGATAGTTTAGGATTGAGGTGAATAAATGTCTAAAAAGATTTAGCTTTTTATACTGATGAACCTCACTGAAAAATTGTTTAGGATATACACACACACACACACACACACACACACACACACACACACACTGCCTGGCCAAAAAAAAAAGTCGCCACCAAAGAAAAAAAAATCACCAATATTTAATTGGACCTTCTTTAACTTTGATCAAAGAACACATTTGCTGTGCTGTTGTTCTGATATGCTTCTGCAATGTCACAAGATTTTTTTCCATCCAGTTTGGCATTAATGTTTCACCAAGATCTTGTATTGATAAAGGGAGAGTCTGACCACTGAGCAAAGCCCTCTCCAGAACATCACAGATATTCTCAATGGGGTTCAGGTCTGAACTCAGTGGTGGTCGATCCATGTGTGGAAATAATGTCTTATGCTCCCTGAACCACTCTTTCACAGTTTGAGCCCCATGAAGCATGGTATTGTCATCTTGGAATATACCCATGTCAACAGGGAAGAAACAATCCACTGATGGACCAACCTGGTCATTCAGTATCTTCAGGTGACTTCATAATGTTGCTGAACCTGGACCTGTCCAACTGCAGCAACCCCAGATCATAGCGCTGCCTCCACAAGCTGCTACAGTAGACACTAGGCATGATGGGTTCATCACTTCATCTCCCTCCCTTCTTATCCTGATGTGCCCATAACTCTGGAAGAGGGTAAATATGGATTCATCAAACCACATGACCTTTTCACATCGCTCTAGAGTCCAATCTTTATGCTCTTTTGCAAACTGTAGCCTTTTTCTGTGGTTAACCTCAATGATTCAGTCCCAATCCCTTGAGTTCCCTTCATGTTGTGTGTGTGCGGAAATACTCTTAATTCCGCTATTAAACATAGCCCTGAGTTTTACTGTTTTGTTTGTTGTTTTTTTTTCTTCGATTTAATGTCACCAAATGTTTAAGTGATCACCGATCACAGTCCTTCAGGGTTTTTTCCACATGGTGATTCCTCACTAGCCTGCTAAAAATCAGACCCTTGTTCTACGCTTTACTTCGTACAAAGGGTCTGCCCTGTCAGCTATTGAGAAATGATTGCTTCCTGGAGGCATGGAGTCTGTTGAGGTTTTAAATTTGACCCAATCACTAACATATGTCCTTCACATATGTAATGTCCCAGTTTGATGCTATGAAAGTTACCGGAAGTTGCCTGTGCTATAAACAACCATCCTCCACTGCGAAGAGAGAAATGCCGGGCCAAACAAGATGGCTGTTAATGTTAATTCAATATTTCGAAGTATGGCCAGCACAGACTGAACGGCTTTATTCACTTCCTCCACTGTCATTGCTAAAACGACAGGCTGACTATAATTCTAAAGCAGCACAAAAAATCAATGTTGTCGTTCATAACTTCACTTTGTGTTTGCTGATGTGCCTGGTTGAAATTCTACCGGAGGAATCCAAATATACGAGAGAAAGCCCAGACTAAGCTGTAAGCGAGATTTCAATTGAGCGCAGGAAGGCAATGGCCAGATGAGTTCCTCACTAGCCATCCAGTTTTTCAGAACGTGTTGGACAGTTCTCAACCCAATTTTAATAGATTCTGCGATCTCCTTAGATGTTTTCTCTGCTTGATGCCAATGATTCGATCCTTCTTAAACAATCTAATACCATTTCCACGATAACAGGATATGTCTTTCCACATGGGTATTTAAGAAATGAGAAGCTACTGATTGCATCAGCATGGTTTAAATACCTTGTTGCCAGCTTGAAGACAGTTGCCCATGCAGTAACTATCCAATAGGAAGCTCATACCTATTTGCTCAGTTAAACTGAGGCAGCGACTTCTTTTTTTTTTTTTTTTTGACAGACAGCATATTTTTTCACTATAAATAAAAGGAATGAGTTCATATTTCACAGCATTTTAAGCTCATCTTCTCTTAATTTTGATATCATATTTCTTTTCAGCTGTGAAACTGAAAGAGGAGTGTGTGAATTCTGAATGCATTTAACACTTTCAGCTATTATCTGTTTAGGGTCAGTTTTGATTCACACAGTCTGCTTTTATGCTTTGAGTTACTTCACATGGCCTCACAGCTGCAGAAATTACAGTATTTGTCATGTTGTGAATACACTTTCAGCAAGCAGCCTTAAAGTGATGTTTGGGTTTTACTTTGTAATGAAAGTAAGTTTAAAAAGTAAATGAGACTGGTTATTGCTGCTAATCTCTTTTGCTGTTGTACAGCACAATGTTTGATGGGTTAGAAAGGATATTTTTACCCTGAAAGGAATGAAAATATAATCATTTTCACCTCTCAAGGAAATACCTTAAGTAATTCCAGAAAGTGCAAATGTAGGCCCACTAGATAATTGACACTAATGTATTTAGAGTAATTTGATCCCAAATGGACAGGGCTAAAAACAGGAGTGAAGAATGAATTGAGGAAACACTCAGTTCTGATTGTTTTAGACACATTTAGAGCACCTCTTGTAGAAATTAAATCTCATGAAACGGCTCCCTTACACAGGACTAGGAATAAACCACAACACTGCAAATCACGTGGATGGTCTCTGCAAAGGGGGTTGGTGAGGTCCGCCCATCTGAGGAATACACACACACCTCCAAACTGTGCACAGTCTGGTTGCAGGGAAGGATGTTGTGAGTTTTCCAGGAAGCCGTTCTGATTCAACTTGTTTGTCATGCTGCCAAGTCGAAGCATTGCTGTTGTATTTGATGATGAGGGGAAAAGAAACTAAAAATAAATAAATTAAATTAAGATTTATTGATTTTGTTGCATGCAATTTTGTGTATATGATTCCTTCCAATTGCATTCAGCAAGACATGCACTGTGGATATCTTACACAGTAAACAGCAATCTCTAAAGAAATTCCTCCCCTGTAATATGTCATGCAAATACTTAACTGATCAAAGTTCTAACACTTTGCTCCTCCACACAAGGCAAATTGATCTGTGTAGTACAGCAACAAGGCAACTCCAAGTGCTTTACATGATAAGACATAAAGTAAACAACATTACATTGCAGTGGCTTAATAAAGGAAAGTAATGAAAAGTTGAAATACAGACAACAAATAATGTTCATTGTCAATGGCAACTCTAAACAATTTGGGTTGTGTCCTTGATTCAATTATACACAGAGTTATAAAATTCAAGACTTTATTTTTGGTCACTTTGATGATTATACTTTTTATGACTTTTGACCTATAAAAACAACTTTTCATTATGGAATGTTATGTTATAGCCTAACTCTAACCCACGTTCTTTGTGGAGACTGCTGACTTCAGTTGTCCAATAGACATTGACATTCCCCACAAAGAGGTTATTCCACAAAAGGTCTTTCAGAGTGCTGCATCCAAGCACATCAATGGAAAGTTGAGTGAAAGGAGAAAAAGAGCACAAGCAACAAGGATAACCACAGCTTTGAGACCAAAGCCCATCCAAGAGTTAAGGGAAGATCCACAATGCGTGGACTGCATCATGAAGTCAGACCTTCAAGAGCCGCCCTGCAAACATACACACGTGCGCGCGTACACAAAGGCGTATGCAAAACTGTTGTGTTCTTTGTTTTAAGCCATTCCTGAACCAGAGACATTGTCAGATGTCTATATCCTCAGTTACAAAGTAAAAGGACTTGACTGCTCAGTGGTTATAAGCTGATCCAGTCTTTTTTTTTTTTTTTTTTTTTTTTTTAAATCAAGGACCAGGAGTCTGCATGAAGATTGCAAAGAAACTAAATCTAAATTGCCTGAGGTGAAGTTTTAAGAGTCCAAAGTCAATGCTAATTTAGAAAGCCATATCATCTGCTGATGTTGGTTCGCTAATAAACTTGAAAGTCAGTGCAACTACCAGGAAATTTTAGAGCACTTCATGCTTCGCTTTGGTGACAAGTTTTATAGAGATGCTGGTTTCATCTTCCAGCAGGACTTTCCACACTGGCAAGACAAGAGATACCTGCAAAATAATAAACACATCAACTATAAGACTGTAATAATTCAGTTTATGTACTATATGACTTTTGCTTTCTAATTAGAATAAGTGAAATAAATTCACTTTTTTAGTAATATTCGCTTATGGTGATCAGGGCTGCACTGAATATTGCGATGATGATGTAATAATAAACTTTATTTAGAAAGGGACAATGTACGGCTCAAACATAAATGTCACCATTTGAGGCGCTGTACCAGAATGTAGTACAAGCTAATTCGCATATGCAGTCCCTATCAATTATGATTATTTCCTTACTCTTTATTATATTTCATTATTACAGTTTCCCCAATATTTTCTGTTAGCTTCAGTATCTCAGACACTAATATATATATATATATATATATATATATATATATATATATATATATATATATATATATATATATATATATATATATATATATATAATAATTCCCTTCTCACCCTCCACGGGTGGTCTTTCTCAACCTCTGAGCTCGGGTCCTCTACCAGAGGATATATATATATATATATATATATATATATATATATATATATATATATATATATATATATATATATATATATAGTCTGCATCAAGGTAATTTAGTGTCTATCCAAATTCTGTAAGGTCAAAATATATTACTGGGATGCTGAGTGTGAATGTATAGCACCTGGAATGTTACATCCTACCAAATATTGCAACCAACCAGTGTCCTGGGATTGTGATATTGCAATCAGTGATAATGTGTGACAACTGGGATTCATTATGTGATCTAATTAGGATGCACTTGTTCAGTAAGCTTTAGGTTTTCATAATGATTTTTTCCAAACAATCTCTTGTCTATTTGAAAAGTGTTCACTTTCTCTATAATAATTACAGATTTCAATCTGTGCACTAATTAAAAAGACTAACCTGCATAGGATCTGAAACTAAAAGCTAATGTGTTGTTTTCCAGCATTGAAAAATGCTAACACCAATGAGTGCTCTTGCGTTTTAATCCATCTATACAATTTTTCAATCTGAATAAAATCATCTCCATTTCATTGCTCTTTGTAATTAAGCTTTCTCATGAATTTGCAGTACTGAGCAAGGTTCACTATTCCAGCGTCAGCTGAATCATTAGCTGAAATTTCTAATTACCCTCAATGAAGAAAAAGCGTCACGTTAACTGTTGAATTAAAAGGATAAAGACACAAAGCACAAATGTTTATAAAATTAAATTTAGCAATGTACTTTTATTGCTGACTGTTTTCAATTTCATTGGGTGTGATACACACAAACACACACAAATTTGTGCTGGTATATGACAGATCATTTAAGTTGATACAGTGAAGACCAGCAAGGTGTGAATAATTCAAAACGATATTAATATTTGAATCTGAACGGCTTGGAGGATTAAAGAGGCATCAGATAGACCCTCGTCATCTTTCTTACTCCCTTACAATGTTAATAGAGAAGAAGCAATGTGAGAACATGAGGGAGAAGGAGAAGGCTGGCGGGGTTACATTTGGAAAGAGTAAAAGCGGGGAAAGAGTGATCAAGGGTGGTAAAAACAGCTAGTGAGCTGTGGATGGTGGCACTGGTGCAAGAAAAGTAAAAAGGATCATTATCTGTGACAAGAATATTCCACACCAGTCAAGAACTGTCTGTCTGTCGAGAATAGATTTCACAGAAATCTATGCTATAGTTCAGTTTCAAAGCAACTTCTAGCATTAAGAGTATCAATAAAAAAATTTCTATACCTAAGACTGGAAAATTTGTTTAATGTCTATTATTCCCATTTGGTCATAATATTGCTCATTCGCATATGTCTGTTATATGTGCTATATTTAGATCAACAGTCTCCACATTTTTTACCCACATTTTTTTTACACTCAGTTGTTTTTCCCTTGTTTTCCCTTTTGAAATCGAGCTGATAAGACAGTCCAGGTACCAAAAGGTAAACTGTGAAATAGCCCTTTACCACTCGACTGAATTCTGATTTTCCATTTTCAGGAAAGTGCTTAGTCAGCCTTGATGTAATGATATGTTAGTGGAGAAGAAGCTGAAGGAGGGGAGTTGAATATTTTTCTATGTATTCAATGTTGAGCCTAGAAGGGAAAACCAGTAACCAGAGTTTCACAGGTGTCAAACTGGGAGGGATCCTTACAATAATAAATGAACTTTTGATTTAACGTGTTTCCGATACCAGCGCATCCCTTTCAAGGTTGTGGGAGAACCACTGCTTCTCTACAGCAGACAGTAAGGTGATGCTCGCAGGTTGCAAGTACATCATAAGATTTCTGGTTTATGTGCACAGAAATTCAAACATATGAGGAAACTGGTTCATATAGCAGTTGCTTTTACCTAATGGCAAAATCTTCCATCAAAGCCTTTCTTGTCTTGTTAAAGCTACTTCATTATTACTTTAATAGCATGTCTGTTTTCCCATCTTGTCAAATATTTAGCTCAGTATACACAGTTTGAAACAATGAGTGAAAAGGCAAAGTAGACATTGACATTGAATATTAAGACAAAGCCTAGTCACTAATTCATTGGCTTACTTCAAAGCGAATGATAAAGTGCTCCTCTGAATTGCAAAGAAGCTAGCGTTTGGTAGAGCTGATCAGTGATGGGGTTTTTTAACATAAGTTGTTGAGTAGTTCATTGTTGTGCCTTTTCATTCCCCACTAAGAACTCGTCTAATTCATTTCCCCTGTTGTAGAGCTGTTGATTTAAGTCCTCCACACCTCTTCTTGCTCATATTTTTTGTAAATGAAAAGACAACATGAAGCATAAAAGCTGACAATATTGTCTAATGTAATTACTTCCTGCATTTCCTACTGATATATTTTTTTAGATTGAGTTCTTGGTAGTTTTTTTTTTTTTTTTTTCCAAGAAGAAAACAACGGAAAGGGCAACTGCTGCCATTAACCCTTATTAATTTTCTTTAATATAGAAAGTACTCCTGGATCAGTGCCTCTGTGGTTTTGTATGTCTGCCCTGTCTTCTCAAAGCTCTTAGTTGCACCAGATGACCAAATACTTTGAGTCGGGTTATGCTGGAGGTAACTTCCTTTTAAAAGGGAGTCTTTCCTCTCCACTATTACCACATGCAGGATCAGGAGGAGGGATTATTCCAAACTCAATGATTAAACACAATTAGGCTGACCTAATTGCCAGTTGGCAAAATGAACTGAACTTGACTGCTTGGTATTATAGTAACTAGGATCAATAAACCATGTTTTAGTTACCTTATGTTTGACATAGCATTGAGCTGCTACTTCTGTTCCCCCTGACAATACCTAGCCCAAGTCATGTCCCTAGTCTTACAGACAGTTTGGTGGACAAACCATTCAAAGCAACATGACAAATTTCTCAAGTATGTTATGTAAATGTAAGTTGCAGTGTGTAGAGTTGCACAGAATAAATCTGAAAATCCAGTTTGGTTCCGTTTATGGTTTTGTGTTCACAGTTTACAATTAAGCTTTTGTTCAGAAATACATCAGCAGTAAATAATCTGCCTTTTACAGTCCTTGACATAGAAGTTATTCTTAAACAGGGTGGTATTTTTGTAAAACTAGGAAACATCACTGATTTTTAAATGGTTCAAATTATTTTTGCAAAATCAAGGATTCAAAACTGCCTGAAATGTATGGGCAGAGTCTCAGCAGAAGAGTCTCCGTGACACTGAGACACACTGTTACTGCTGTCATTGAGACCTTCAAGGATGTTAAACACACACAGACTGAGTCATAGTGGACTGTCTTTAATATGTTGCTGAAATCCTTAGGGCGGTGGGGGTGTTATGCTGTGGTTGACTACTTTAATCATATGTCCTACATGTTCTATAACAGCATGAGGCTGCTTTTAGATATGACTCAGTCCAGTGCGTTAGTTAAGTTATTTCCAATGTCTGCCTTTCACACAGAGGCTGTCATAAAGCTGCAGGAATAAGTTGGTCTTTCCTAACTGACTTTCTGTTCCTGACGACCTTGCAATCAGAGTTGCTGGTACAATTCCAGTTTCCTCCCCTCTACATGTTGATTTGTCCTTGGGCAAGGTAAAAAAATAGTACAATGCCACCTAGTCAGTGGTTGTTATAGTCTACTTGGTTTGTGGAAAAGAATATCCCCCTTGGGGACAATAAAGTCAAAAATCATATGTGCTGTGCCTCAGGTCACAAAACAACCACTTTTTTAAAAGTAGCTGAAAATGATGATGTAGCTGATGTAAAACAGAATAGAATAAAAATATCCTTTATTGTTCCACAGCGGGCAAATTCAGGTGTCACAGAATTAAGGTAGGTAAATAGAAGCATGCATAATCACACAAAGGTAAAAATAAATAAATAAATAAGAACAAGCGACTGTACATTAAGGACAAATTTACAACATAAAAGTAATACTGTACAGGTATTAAAAGAGCATATTCAGATTAAAAGAAATGTGCAGCTAAATGGGGTAATTTTAAAGAAATAAATATACAACTGTGTTAATTTGTGCATAGAAAATAGAAATAGACATTTTACAAGAAATTTAAAAAGACTATGCAACAGGGATGTGGAAATAACAGCAGGGATGTTCAGCTCAGCCCATCAAATGAGTCTGATGGAAGCAGTGATGGTTATAAAGTCTTACAGCTGCTCGGAGGAAGGATCTATGATAACGCTCACTTTATGCACCAAGGATACAGTGTCCTGTCAGAAACAGCTTCATCCATGTGATAAGAGAGTTCTTCTGTCCACCACCTGCACTGGGTCGAGGGTGCATCCTATGGCAAAGTTGGCCTCCCGGATGAGCTTATCAGCAATACATAAGCTGCTGCTCCAACATACTGCATCTAAGAAGATGGGTGATGCAGCCACAGTCAAAAACGGTCTTCTGGAATGTAATTCCTTAAATTCAATAAATTGGCCACTGTATTGAAGATATTAAATTATTGTAAGATATCTATAAAACAAAACATAAACATAAATTACATTGCCTAATTTCTGGTTCACATGGCAAGATTTTAAAATTGTCAACTGTTTTTCAAAACCAGAGACCACACACGACGATAAAAAAGTTTTGTCTTCTCTGTATGTTGGATTCCTCTCTGTTTCCATCGCCTTGCTTTCTGATTGGCTTCACGTCACATTCAGCAGGCTGCGTGCTTGTTTGTTCTCTGTGAACACCACACGCTGCAGTGTCAAGCCGAGACAATCCAACATGTTGAATATCCCCGATTTGAGATCAGAGCAGTCCAAGCAGACTAGATCACACTTAACTCAACACACACACGAGGAATATTTCCTAATATTATCTTTAAAGCCATCACGGTAATCGGAGCATCGGGAGAATCGGGACAAAAATTGGCAGAAAAATCTTGCCATATGGATCAGGTATTTGATAAGCAGTGCCTACAATGATTGCATTTTCTTGAATGGGTCATGCTGAAAAATCTGAATCATCCATATATTTTGATTTGATTTGTATTCAGATTTTGTTTTTTTTATATTCTTCCCTAACATGTAAAACTTAGGAATGCTTTAATGTGCACTCATTATGCGCAGAAAAACTGAGTCAAAGTATCGAAACATTAGGTAAAGCAACTTAGTAAAAATATACATAAACATTATATCAAGAATCAAGAAGTTGCATTTCTGCTTGCACTGCTAAAGCTGTATTGATATTAGCTTGGATGAAATAATACAGCTGGAAAGAGGGAGAACACAGCGTATGAGAGGCTTAAAGAAGAAAAACCTTAATGGCTCGTTAAATATTTCATGCTTTTTTTGAAAATTCCTTCACTGCAAACAGACAGTAAATGCTGACAGGTCTGAGTGCATAGGAGCGGCACATTGTCACTGTTTATCAGGAGTGTAAATAATTTGCAATGTGTGTTAAAAGATTTGTACAGATATAAACATGCAGTGAGATATTTAGCAGATATTCAGACTGAAATGAAACAAGCTCACAGCCATCTTATTCATTAGCAAACTGTACAACCCGTTTAAACTACCTACTGTATAATCTGTTAACCTGAGTCTCTTTTAGATGCAGCCACAGATCTTTAGATCAGTCCACATAGGAGTGGATTTTCCACTTTGGATTTCACCGGGGATGAAATTAATCATTTATTAAGTGGAAAATATAAACATTTAATTTAAGAAAGCATATTTTAAAGCAGACTGTTGTCAAAATTATGTCAGAAAATGACATTATTGCAGTTTTATTTTACTGCTTTTGAAGTGTATGTTTCCATAATGATTTTTTTGTGGTGCTTTGACTCCCCTTACCATAAACATACAACTGCTGCTGTTGCATAGGTCTCTTGACATATTTATACAGTTTGTGCAAAAGGTCTGTATCTCTTCCAGTCTGAGCTGGGCTTTTACACCAAGCCTGCCATGACTTGCTTTTTGTGTGTAACTGTCATGTTTTCCCTCTTCCCGCCATGTTCTGCCCTTCCAGCTGTTCTCCCTTTCCTTCCTACCCTGTTCCTGACCAGGACTGTTCACCTGACCGTTTAGCCTTAGATTACAAACAAAGTAACCTCCAACTTTCCCATGGTGAACTCTGAACATTGGATTGGTGTGTGGGATCCAACTGGCTCTACTACTAGAGTTTCAGTGCTCCATCACATCATCGTTTACGGTTCCCAGCATATACCGTGTTCCCCTCTATATGGTCCAGCAGGTAAAATGATATTTTCCAATCCTCAACAGTTGTATCTCTGAGGATTCAAGTTTGTCGAGGTCTCATTCTCCAAAGAGGAATTCCTGGGAAAGCACCTCTGTCACAGTCTGACAAGGAAGCCGATCCAAAGGAGAGGTTGCCATCCATCTTGCACGTTCTAATTATTTTCAGTAAAATTTGTTTAACCTTTCCTGGGTTGTGGTCTGAGTTCTGTGTCTGATTCGCACATTACCCATTAGAGATTTATCTCCTTATTTTTTAATTATAGCTAATAAACTCTGTTGTAGAATCATTTGATGTTAGCTGTTAAAATATGAAGAGACTTCACTTAGGGAAACTGCAGCGAGCATCACTGCCTCTTCTCAACACTCTCTCAACACTCCACAGAGCTGTGGTTGAGGGTTTGTTGTTGTGCCAAATTTAGGTTTTACCCTCTAGCTGTACCATGGCAGATAAAGAAGCCCTGCAGAGGATAGTGAGGGGAACTGACAAGGTCATAGCAGTGTCTCTAGCCTCTGTTCAGGATCTATTTCAGAGACGCTGTCGGATTATGGAGCAGAACCAGCAGACCACTGCAAACCTTTCTGCCTAAAGTCGTTAAAATGCTACTTGTGTTTTTATCTATTAAATCATTTTTCAAACTAATCTGTCAGTCTGTTTCATTAGCAATGCAATGTAATGACAAGACATTGATTTGACTTGATCCAGGCATTAAAATAGCAATGATAATAGATTTTCTTTCATACTGAGCAGTTCCAGGCTGCCCTGAACTCACTGTGCATCCTAATTGTTCCACAGCAAACAGAATTCACGGTCAGTGTATTGCATGTTTAGTTTTTTTCTGCATGTTTTCTGAAGAAACCAAATTACAAGAAACCAAAATTTCACCAATACATCAAGAATACAGAAAAAAGGGCCTCAGAAATTGAAGAGAGAAAATATAAGAAACAGTTTCTGAATCATAGGGATAAAATCCAAAAGACAGGAGAAACTGTGAGCAGACAGGGAAGTCAGGATGATGGGGAGAAAAAACAGATATGGAAGTTTTGGCTGAGTAAACTTGGTCCCTTATGTTTTAAAAAGGGAGGGTGTCTGAAAAATTCTCTATGAAGACACATGGTATGCCTGCAAGTCCTCAGCCTGCAGAAAGAAGCAGGGAGAAATGTGCAGCTGCAAAGAAAACAAGAAAGAGCGGGAAACAAAGAGGGTTCAAAAGATTAGAATGGAAAATGCTGAAAAGGGATTATAGGAAAAGAGTAGAGAAAATAAAAAGAAGTTTATGAGCTTACATGGATTAATAAATATTAATACAAAAAGAGGTTAAGTGAATTCAAGAAGTAGGAAAGCGAGGAATTCAAACCCTGAAAAACTGGATGGAGAAAAGAAAGAATGAGGCAATGACAGAGAAGCGACAAATGTTTCATGTTGCAGAGCTGGACATAAGACAGAAAGATGTAAAAATAGAAAAACTAAGAGTTGAAGGTGAGTACATAGAAAAAGTTGACATGATGAAGAGAAAACAGTCCTTTAATAGTTCTCTTTCTGTGTCTCAAAGATAAGAAAGTAAAAAGTAATAAGAAAAATCTGTCTTTGGGCAGAGAAAACCAAGAATAGATCCTATACAGAGCAGCCTAAGTCAGTAGAGGGAAATGAGAGGGATAATACGAGAAAAGCCTGGAAGAAAGTGGGAAACGGGTGTGAGGAACAGCTGGAGGCGAAACTGAATAGAAGCTAAAGAAGACGTGGGGAACAGGAGATTTGGCAGAGGCTGAAAAAGAAATGGGGTGCTTTCTGCTCTGAAGTATTTTTTTGTCAGGGTTTTTTAGGGCAGATGTTGGATCTCACCAGATTTCTGCTGAAGGCAGCTATTGCATAATAGATTTAATGTTTCACCATGTCAGTATCTTTGTGCTGGTGAGTCATTTGGGCAGCATCTCGGAGGGACACATTGTTGGTGGAAAATTTGAACCACAAAGGTAATTTCAGAAACATTGGCAGGCGTTAGCATGGTCTGGCTGTGGCACGTTTAACCAGTGGGATATTTCATGACTGAGAGACGCAGCCATTAAATAACTTTTTTTGTTGTGCTGCTGGGATCTTAATGCTTCTTGATAGTTGCTTGTGGGGGCCATCATGACCCACACAAACAGGTGTTCAGCCACACTCTCCCCACTTATTGGCACATTTACAAATATTCATCTTTTACAGAAGATACATGAAAAAAAATTTTAAAATCTAGTTTTTAGTTGCATTAAACTTCTTTATTTAGGAAAATTTTGATATATTTTAATTAAAATGATTGTTTCACTTTCTTTTCCGAGCATGACCCACTTAGAGAAACGCACATTGGGAGCGGCGCAGTGCGCCTCATCAATTAACCAGTGTCAGTTGCCGCCTTTAACACACATTAGACGAATTGTGACAGATAGTCTTATCAGAAGCATTGATGCTTCCCAGTAGAAAAGCTTAGAAAAAGACCACTGGGTGCAGTGGCTTGGAATGTGGGTTGTTTAATAGAAAATAATAGCAGCATATTTTTTTTTATGAATGTCCTGTTCCTTCAGCATATGAAAAGGTTTGGGAATAGAGAGAGAGGGGGATCTTTAGATAGTATTAATTTTCGGAAAATCTCCCTATATAGTCCTGAATCGTCCATTATACTCTCCTCTCTTCAGCTCAGCCCACATGGGGACTGAACTGGTCATGAAGGTTGATTTTGGGTCTGGTGATTTTTTTCTATGTTGTTTTGGGAATCTGTTTTAGATTGTTTTCCTACTAAAAAGAAACAGTGAGGACTTATTTTCTGGCAGAAGTTGCTGGATTTATATTTCAAATCTCCTAGTTGATCAAAGAGTTCTTGTAGCAATGCACCCTAACAAGGTTCCAGAGATGTTGGAGGAGAAACAGGCCGAAAGTATGACAGTTTATCCATCACAACCAATAGTAAGTCGCATATTTATTTATTGTTTTACACCAGACTCACCTGGAGTGTGCATTAAAAGCCAATTCCACACATTTATGTTTGTGACATTACGTCAAGTGTTTTCAACATGGTATGAATCACAAACAGTTGGTTGCCTTCCAGATAGCTTCTTGTGGTTGTTATGGTGACTTGGTGACTAAGATGCCACGCTGATGCAGATCTCTGACAGTGAGCTTTAGCGATTTTTTTTTTTTTTTTTTTTTTTTTTTAAATCGCTGTGGAAACATAATATGGGTCATGTTGATCCTTAGCTTAAAGGAAAAAGGTTTAGCTAAAAGAAGAAGCTCAAACTCAGTCTCATCTGACCAACGCACATGGTCCCATTAAAAGTCCTGGTTATGTTAAGCCAACTCCACACATCTAGGTTTGTGTTGTTAGAACATAAGAGGACTAGTCTGAATACATGTTAAGATGGCACTCTATTTTTATTTTACCTTGCTTGAGTTCAAAATCACTGTGGAAACATGAATTTGGGTCAGGTTAATTCTTGTGGCTCTAAACTAAAAGAAGAACGTCTCTATCTACGACGTTTTTATGTGAGTAAACAACATGTGTAAAAAATGCAGCAGTTTTACATTTCCTATTTTGCAATTAAGGCCTTGACATTCCTTCCCTCCTCCATGAGTGAAACTCACGGTCGAGCATGTTCTACTCAGATATACGGTATTCGTTACGGTCTTCTAGGGTGGTGGTTCATGCGACACACACTCTACTCAGAGAAAGAAATCCCAAAGTAGAAAAAAAAGTGAGAAATAAATTAACCACATTAAGAAACCAGCATATCGGTTGTCACTGCATTTCTTAAAAAAAAAAAAAACTAAAAAAAAAAAAAAAAAAAAAAAAAAAAAAAATAGGAGTATTACTGTTGCTGTTAGTGGACACAGTTGGTCAGGAAAATCTGGGCTGATGGACCCTTGCGGCCGGGTACAGATAACGAAATTCATCACTCTGGCTTTGTGGTGGAGCAGACAACAGAGCGGACTGGGAGTTATTAATTAGGCCTTAGGGGTACAAGCAATTGTAGGATTTTGTTCAAGACAGTTATTTCTTAATTTGGGACCTTTTCCAACTGAATAGATTTACTTGAATAAATGGTTGGAAGTTCCGGCAAAGTGTCAGTGTCACTTTATGCATGTTTTGGACACATCATCCAAAATTAACTTAATATACTGTATTTGTCAGCCAGAGCTAAGACAAAACAATGACTTTTGCCTTTTATAACAGGGCCCTGTTACAAACACTCACAGCTATTCTCAAGTCAAAGTCTTTCTATGATCTGTAGTTAAATACAGCTGGAACTCAGTAGACACCTTCCTATTTGCGGTTCAGTATTCATGGATTCACCTATTTGTGGATTTTTCTGCTCCAACTTATTTGCAAAAAATTTGCCTGTTCACATTTTTTTGTAGAGCATATCTACAATATTTGAAATTAAAGGCAGTTTGGGAAGCTGGAGTACCTTGGCACAATGCTACTTGACACACACAAGCAGCCAATCCAGTTGTGCTATTCATTTTCCTTGGCGCTGATTGGCTGTACCCCCAAGAGCAGCTATGAGAAAGCCTGTGGATGTTAGCTTCTGTGGTAGTGCCAAGATGATTTTTTTTTACTGTGTGTAATAATGTATCTAAGGTATATTTGATGTTTGAACTGTTAAAATAGGCAGTTATAAGTGTTCTTAGAGGGGTCTCAAGTATTTTAGCTATTCATGGGCAGTTGTGGCCTCTAACCCCAGTGAATACCGGGGGTCCACAGTATAATGCATCAAGGGGACTCTATGTGTAGTTTGGCTTCTCCTAAATATGCACTGAACACTAAAGCTTACATGGCTGTTCATATGAATGCTGACTGAATCCTGGTGTTTCAAACAGAAACTTCTGTTTGGTTGCAGATTGTTCAACTTCACAATCATCTCAGCTTCTGAAAGTTCATAGATCTCAAACCTGAACTGCAGTTCCGTTACAAATTGAAGAATTTGGACATGACTTTAACAGTTCCTGAGTTTTTTTTTTTTTTTTTTTTTTAACTCATTGACACCAACGCATTGTGTATTCTGGTAGTCCAATTCCATGGGTGAGACAGAAGATGGGGATAAATTGTAAATTTACTGAAGATGTTATGAGAGGTCTTTCAAGTGAGTGTGACATACCATGAACTTATCTTCCAGTCTCTTGGCTTACATGTGTGTTT
Source organism: Anableps anableps (assembly GCA_014839685.1). NCBI lineage: Eukaryota > Metazoa > Chordata > Actinopteri > Cyprinodontiformes > Anablepidae > Anableps > Anableps anableps. The sequence goes on along the minus strand of CM026071.1, from coordinate 36,774,920 downwards.
CTTTGCATTACCTTTCCTCAGATACACAAAGATGAAAACAGCCACTAACATCTACATCTTTAACCTGGCTCTGGCTGACTCTCTGTTTCTGGCTACTGTACCGTTCCAGGTAAGACTTTTTCAAATGATAAATAAAATTATTTCTCAACCCTGAACCAGAGTTTATTATAAACTTTGCATATACAAGTGAATTTATAATTAATCTTTAGATTGCTGTTTATATCATGGAAATTCAGAAATATTTCAATGTTTTAAAGCTTGTTATTAACCACCCAATGTTTTGGAGGTTCCCCCCTAATAAGAACTACTTCTCAATTCAGTTAAGAAAGTTTAAAATTGAATTAATTAATCTTTATTGACAACTTCTTTGAATATTCTAAATTACATGATATATGTTGAGAATGTGATTTATTTTTTTTTCTTATAAATAAAATCAAAGCAATGACTTAACATAACGCTTATCTCAGCATGTAGCATTAGGAGCCTGGCCTTTTCCATCGTATTTACATCTGTGTGATTCTCTCATCTTCTCTTTGTTTACATAAACTCTGTTAAGTTGTCTGAATTCTAAATAAAGCTCCTCTCATTTACATAATTTGCTGCTTCAGCTGTCAGAAAACAGAGTCAGTCTGACATGTTGACTGAAAAGCAGCCCATTAAATTCCATCCTCTTTATTCACCATGAGGTTGGTGTTCCTCTGATAGAATTCTTGATTCTATTTAAGCACATCAACTGAAAAAAATGTCTCTCTTGACAGACTGCAGCTTAAACAAATGATTAGAACTACTGCTGCCTTACTGTCGTTTAACCAGTCAACCAATTTTCCTCTGTCTTTCGCATAAACAAGGCAGCTGCTGCTCCCTGGATGTTTTTGCTTTTTAGCTATTGTATGGAGGTACTTAAACACTAGCCAGTGAGTGTTTAGGCTGATTTTGAACTTAATTCTTGGAACAGATCTGAAGAACCTAAAAAGGTGTATCAGCTGTACCAGCTTGTCATTTTACCCTATTTGTGACTCATCCTGAGAAGACAAATTGCTGCAGCACAAAATGTTCGTGGGTATTTCTTTTTCATTGCTCTACATATTTGCAGTGTGTGAGAGCTGTTGACTACATGCAGATCCAATCAGACTGTTTGACTTTAAAGCATGCTGTTGTTATATGTGCAGACAATGGTTTGGCTTCATTATGTACTTCCATTCCACAGTTTTTCTTTCATGAATATGGAGATACCCAAACTTGGAAACCATCCAGTTTTTTTTAATAACTGTTCTCTTTAAGTTATCTTAATGTTTTAATGACATTTTGCATCACAGAGAAGTTAGAAAATGTAATAAATTATCCTACAATTTTTTTTTAAATCCTAACTTTATTTTTGCAATTTTTGAATATAATGTACATAAAGTGCCTCCAAGATGTTCACCTTTTTCAACTTTCTTGTGAATGACTTGTCAAATTTCTTCTAATTTTACAAAAACTGTGTAAAGTAGCAGTGTCCTCTGCTTCATTACCCGTTTCAAATAAACTCTAAAAGACAAATTTCTATATATTTCTGCATTTTTATTGTATGATAATTCACAAAGTGAATTTTATGTTCTGCATTGTTTCTGAATGTTTTCAGGGCACCGATGTTTTCCTGGGCTTTTGGCCTTTTGGTAATGCTCTCTGCAAGACTGTGGTGTCTATCGACTACTACAACATGTTCACCAGCACCTTCACTCTGACTGTGATGAGTATGGACAGATACGTGGCTGTCTGCCACCCCGTCAAAGCGCTGGATATGAGGACGCCTCACAAGGCCAAGGTAAGACCAATGGATTTCAGAGCAAGATGTTTACTCTTTGAATTACTTCACATCTCATTCAACATCTGTGAAGTGACAGCATACATCAGGTCAGATGTTGAGAGTTGACTGAGTTTGATGAATCAGGATGTTCTGAGAGGCAGATTATACATAAACTGACTTGGTTTGCTGAAATCCTACTGAACAAAATGTCAGGATATGAATGAACTCAAGTAACTTAATGCATTCAGAACTCAAAATAAAAAAATGGATGTGTTTCAGATGTTACCTTTAACTTAGGGGAAAACTCTGAATCCAAACTTCACCATAATTGTTGTGTTGTCCTGTCTTTAGGTGGTGAATATCTGCGTGTGGGTGTTGGCCTCTGCCTTTGGTGTCCCAGCAATGGTCTTGGGAGATGTGGAGGTGGAACATAATAGTAAGTACATAATAAACAGATTAACTACATTAGTAAACATTATTATGAATTAAAACCTAATCATGCTTTCTGATCATCAAAAGTTTATCGGGTGCAGTTTTTCAAGCCTTTGGCCTGTTGGTTTATCTTGCTAATTTTCCACAGTTCAAAATCTAATGGTCTAATCATTAGATAGAGGAACAATCACGCAGCGGAGAGTTAGTTATGATACCAACAAAGAATGAGGTGGAAATAAGTGAGTAAAGAATCACTATTTTCTGGCGTGATGTCAGAGAAACTCCGATCCAGAGTATGATGTTGATGATCCTCCCAACAGGGGCATATGACATCACCGTGGAAAAGGGAAATCCTCCAGACTGCAATTCTGGAAAGTTTCGTTTGGGCACCCACAGGTTCCACAGAGCGGACAAATCTAACACAGGTTGACAGAGCTTGGTCTAGAAGGAGAGGGTCGGTTTTACAGTGGCGGGTAAGAAATCAATCCAAAAAGGAGCAGGCAAAAAGTGAGCATCAAAGGATAGGTCCAGAGTCAAAAACCAGGAAGTAGATGCATGCATAAAATCCAGAAAGAAAGAAAATCCAAAGAGGGAAAAACAAACATGATCATGATTCTGCATTTAAAGGAATGCTGGATGTACTCACACTGTAGCTTTTGATAATCTGGCAGAGCGTTTGTGGCTGGAAAGAGTTTAAATTGCAGGCAGCAAAGGTGACTGGCATGAGCGAGACAGGTGGGCTGGATAAGCTTGGTTGCTGAGTGAGCGTGGGTGAACGGTGAGACAGGGAAACAGAATGGCAGATCATTACATGAACGGCTCTTTTGAACTGGATTAAAACTATTCCAATCTTCATAACCATTAAATGTTAGTGGATTGTAGCAAATTTGGGAAAATTGGTGGTTTCTGCACCTCCACCATCACTTTCAGTCCTACTGTGGAGGAGCAAACAACATCAGGATATTCATCATTAATGCTGCATTAATGTGCAGCATTACTGCACATTAATGCACTTCTCTCTGTTGATATCTCAATGTGCAGTAAGAAGCAACCACCCACAAAATCCAAATTCTGTTTTTAAGGTGGGAGGGGGTAATATGCATTTTTCAGGCACATAGTGCCACTTTATTCCATTTTTATCAAGTAACTCAGTTATGAAAATGCTGCATATATAAAAATAATGTTGACTTTGCATAATAGCCATATCTGACACCTTGAATTTAGTCTCTTTAAGAACCTCCTACCTTTTCTGAAACTCTCCCTTCAACATATCATCACAAAAATGCACCTCCATGCCATCCATTGATGCTGCTTACAACCATTTTTAGGAGCGATGTAGTTTATATGATAAGCTCGGCAGACACACAGTTCCAACAGGTGTTTGCTAATTGCTGCTGCTGCTAGTCTGGTGGAGCTGCATGGGGAGATGTGTTCCTCTGGGGTGGGAGCCCAGCTGGGGACTGAAGCTCCAAGACGGAGCTTTGAGTAAATATTTTGCGGCACATTGAATAAGCAAGCATTTAACACCCCTCCCCTCCCCGAATGGCTGCCATGGGAAATTCATGGATTTTTCAAACATGCATGAATAGTTCAAAGCAACCCCCTGGGTATGTGTATAACATTACAACATGATATAAAACACAAAAAGTTGATTTTGCATGTATATATTTGCATACATGTTCATGAAATTATCACACACCAGACAAGTGGCTGAATGGTAACTGTTTTATTTACTGGGGTTTTTTTGTTTGTTTGTTTGTTTTTTTTTTCATTCCTAAAATGAGTTTACACATTGGTAATCATTGGACAATTTAGATTTTCATTTTCAATAAAAATCTTTGTGATTTTTATTAACCTGATTCTTTAGTTGACCATTTGCCATGCACACTTTTAGTAGTTAACTTTCACAGTTTGCTCCACTTTGTTTAGTTAATATGCAACAAAATAATTTGTTTTTGTTCTGAATTACCAGTTACCTTGAAGTTCCTGCTGGAGTGCAACAAAGCATTCCAGATGCATCGGTTTTCCTGAAATTTCGTAACCTCCGAAGCAGGTCATACCACTTGATTTTAAGGGGAGGGGAACTTTGTTTATTATTTGTTTGGTTTTTCTTCTAATATCTAAAGGGGACCTATTATGCTTCCTTGATCAGGTTAAGATAAGTCTATGGGCTATACAATATGTTCATTACAATTTTTGCACCATTTTTTCTGTTTTGGTGTGGTCTTAGTCTGTGTGAAGGGGGCGTAATAGGCACCTGTCAGCCTGCATGCAGCTTCAGTCCAAATATTCTTTCAGCAACAATCTGCCTTCGTCAGTTTTCACTCTCTACATCTCACTTTCACATGCACAGCACTTATGAGAGAGCTAGTTTGAATTTATTATTCCTGATCAGCATGCAAAGCACTGGACAGATCTGTCCAGTGTTTTATGTATCTGCTGCTGAAAAAGGTGAGTGTGGTTCAAATGTATTTAAGAGAGTGCTTGAGGATGTGTCAGCTGAGTGATTTTGTGTTGTCACTTTCCCAGCTCTGAGCAGGTTCACCATAAGTTCACCATTAAAAACCATCTTCCAGGGCCACTACTTAGTATGTGTGTTCCGGAAATACAAATTACTTCTGGCTACTTCTTTTATTCATGCTGCTGCTCTCCATATTTTATAAAAAAAGCAGCTCTAACCTTTTGCTTTTATTTAATTTTTTCTGTTGTGTTTGCATGCTGCTGCTGCAACCCCTCGCACTTTTATACAGATGCTGATTCATTCTGGAGTAACTTTCGTACTAGTCTTTGACATCATTATAAAGTGGATATTGTCAATTACACATCACTCAATATGAATAAAACCTCATAGCCTTAAGATGCAGCTATGAGATTAGAAAATACTTAAAGTCCGTGTAAAGTAGCAATAAATGTATGTTCTGAGTTTGTCACACCACAGAAATATGTGTTATTAATCACCCAGCTAAATTTGAATGATTAAAAACACTGCTAAGCATATAAAATTAGGTCTCAAAGTAATGAAAAAGCATCAGTTTTCTCTGCTCTGAAATGCTCAGGGCGTGTCCGCTGGAGGCGCTGAAACCATCTATTTCATTACTTATATCATAACTATGTTTATTATTGCATAATGTGACAAAATTGGAAACCTTAATTACTCCCATTGTTTGATCATCAGCACAAAAACCTGAAACTACCAGAGGTGGAACTGATGGATTACAGCTCCACTTTTTCTCTCTCTGCACCTGGCTAATAGCTGGATTGTACCCGGCTAATACCTGGATACAGGCCTAAGAGTATGTCTCACCCTCTCGCAGCACCGCTTCATCACCTCGTTTCCCTCGTTTCTGTGTTGTCCCTAGTTTTAGATTGTTTGTGGTTCTACCCACATTTAAAACCGTGCATCGCTGCTGTTTGAGGAGCTGAAAGATTTCCACACATGACTGCGACGCTTCGGACTTATTGATCAGAGATCAGTGAAGGAGCAGAACGTGTTGCAACGCTACTCTGTGCTTTATTTCACATTTGAATTACAACATTTGAGTTACATTTGAGTTGCAACAACAATTAATTTCCCTTTGGGATTAATAAAGTAATAACAGATACATTAATAACCATGTAGAGCAGCATTTTTTATAGAACAACCTAATGTAGTAATGTTGGCTTCCCACATTGCTTTTCCATCCATGTTAACATTCGTTTTTGGGGAAGATATGATGAGAATCCCCAAATGTTAAAGACCTATCAATAAATATTTGTTAGGTTATATTCACTCAAACTTTTTCACCTAAATATTGATCAACTCAAAGGCTTAAAAACTATTTAATAATATGTGATGTTAACTTAAGTTTCCATGTGGGGAGAGAATGTGTGGTTTTTGTTTGTTTTGTGTTGCAAAAGTGGTAAAAACACTCTCACACAAATAATTCAGAAACAAAAACAATCCAATATAAATTATGTTAATATTAATCTTAAATAATTTTGTTTTCTTTTTTTGTGTGTCTTCTAAAAGGCTAACTTTAACACAAAACCATTCTAGTAGTTACTGTTCCTCAACAAAATAAAAAACAAAGATGTTATACAGAAAATGTATTTTCTTAGGATTTAGGAACATGATACCAAATCAGTCAGTCAATCAATCTTTTTTAGCGTAACCCTTTCCACGAGGCTTCTTAATGAAAGCATTCAATCTGCCACATATCGTTTGGGCTTCCAAATGAGCCCAGTTGACCAGAACTCTGTACATCAAGTAAGTCATGGTCCTGCTTTGGATTGTTTGGTGGTGCTTTGTTTTCCTAAATGAAAAACCTTTGAAAACAGAGAAGGGCCACATGTGTGTTAAACTTGCTGTTTTATAAGTGCAGGGATGTTTATGAGCCCCTTACCAGCAGGCTGCTGAAACTCCCTCCAGCTTGCAGGTAGTCAGACGATGTTAAGCACATCTTGCTCTTCTCCCGTCTCCTCTGCTGACTCTTTTGAGTGGAAACCAAATTTTAAATTCAAACAGTTTATGGCTTTCCACATTCAAACAAATGTTTAAATGTTCCGTAAAATTAAGTCTCTTTCTCAGGCTTGCCTTTAATAAATTATACACAGTTTCAACTGCCCGTGCTCTAACGCAGGCTAAGGATCCATCCAGCAACTCATTTTTAAGCGCATCACCAGACGTTCAGTGTTCAGATTCAGTTTGGTGTTAATGCATGCTGAGCCCCATTGCTTTTATAAAGATGTTTGCCTGATGATCTGAAGCTTTGTGCTTGCGAAGCTCTTCTGTGCCTCTCTATTACCACGTTGTGAATGATCAGAGGCTTTAATTTGCATCTTTCAGCTTGTTTCATCTCACAGATTGAAAAGCAGTGACCTGATTTATGCTCCAATCACTGATGGTTGGATTCGATTATGTCAAGACTCTAGTTGTGGTTCTCATGGGTGTGAAATCTTAATAAAGTCTGAATGAGCCTTTTTCTTTCAAAGATGATGTGCTGTGTGTGATGTTGAAGAAATTTCCCTCAAAAGTCTTATGTAAACATGAAAATGTGGGACAGATTTATTAAAATGAGCTTCAAGAAGGAGGAAATGAAAAATACAATGTTTTAGTGGGACTTTCTGTTCAATTTGCAAAAAATGAGGCTTACTACAACATAAGCATTAAATGTGAGAAGAAATTAATACTATTGTGTTAAAATAAAGAAAAACATAAAACTTATGCAAAAAAAATATGGATACATTTTTTTTTTAGAATACAAATATCCTTTATTGTCCCACGTGGGGAGACATGAGATGTGGGGAGATGTGGGATTTCCATGGGATGTTAATATTTGTGGAAGATGCTGTAAAAAAGCATATAGTTTCCAACAAAATGACATCACTGAAAAACAAGAAAAAATATAAAACAGTAAAAATTGAGTCACATTTAAAATTATTCTTGTTCTTTCTATTTTGACTTCTTTTGTAAACAGTGGATCCCTGATATTTGCAGGGATCAGAGATCACAGCTGGAGGTGAAAAGCTAAAATCCGTGAATACTTGAGACTCCCTTAAAAACACCTATAACTGCCAATTTAATAGTTCAAACACAAGACATACCTTTATATGCATTAATGTGCGAAATGGAAACCATCTTGACATTACCGCAGAAGCTAACATCTGCAGTCTTCCTTATCTCCTTCCTTATCTTGGGGGTACAGCCAATCAGCACCAAGGAAAATAAATGGTGCTTCAGGAGTGGCTGCTATGCAAACACCAGCCAATAGCGTGTCAAGTATCGTTGCACAGATATGTTACATTCCCAAATTGCATTTTCTTTCAAATAATTTAGGAAAAGTCTGTGAAAAGGTGATTTTTACAAATAATTTAGAGTTACAATCCAAGGAAAAATCTACAAATGCTGAACCGCATATAGGTCAGGGTCCACTGTAGACTTTTCCCTAAAAATATTTAATGTTTTCCCTCAAAATGTATTTGTTGATTTCTGTCATTCCTCAAATCGTTTTAAAAAAACATTTGAAAGAATCCAATTTAGGAGCACTAATGTAAAATTAATAAGATGTGATCATTAATGCATTAGGATAAAAACAAATTTTAAAAAAATTCCTAATAGAATTATATTTCTGTGCTATATTTAAATCAGATGATTCATTTAATCTCAAAGAGTTCAGGGTTTTAAGGCTGAGCATCAAATAACATAAAAATTTCTTTCTATGTTTTTGTTGAAACAAAATGTACCTGTCTTTGCAATAACAAGCTCTTAATTAAAATAAACAATGAAAGTTACAGAGCTGCCTTTCTTTGCATCAACTGAAATCTATGAATACAATGAATTCCTCCAGGCTGCTGGACATGCAGTAGGTGTCTTTACAAACAAAACCCAACTCACAACAGTTAAAGCATATCTCTTCTACATTAGCTATGTTTCCATTCAACTGTCATGCAAATTTTTAATGAACTTTTAACATGTTGCGAAAAAGAAAATGCAAATTAGGCATGCTCCCATGTACTGGTTTGGAGCAAATGAACCAGGCTACCCAAAGTGTGATTTCGTCAGATGTTGACAGGAAGCAGTGGTTGTAAACTAGTATGGACCACACATCTCAGAGAAATGGAGAGAGGTTTTCAGGAATGTGTTGCCATCAGGCAGGTTGTAATTGTTCTGTCATGTCAACTAGTATTGGCGACGTTACATCCTGTCTGGAGATGTAGAGAAAGAAATGTAATTCTAATGCACGCCGACAGCGGGAACAGCTGATCAGTCATGTGAGGGAAATGTTCGCTATGTCTGAACTCATTGGACAAATGTGTTTTCCATCTCCCCTTTAGTGCATTAACTCTTTTACAGAAAAGCCAAAAACCACCTCAAACCACCTTGAGCTTAAAAACTTTGTTGTGAAATTGAGGACGTTATTTCGAATTTTGCTGTTTCCATCACCCTTTGCTAATATGATACTTCAAAATGCACATTAAAAAAACTTTGGAAACAAGGTTAGTGACAATAATGTGCAACAAAAGTTGTTGCTTCGAGCATGAACTAACCATTTCCTTCTGGTGTTTTCACTAATCGGTAGATAAAGTTGCTTTTTTTAGTTTCTGACTCGCTGCTCAGCTGAAAAAAAAAAAAAATCACCAATTGATTTTCCGGTGCATCACTCTGAGGAAGGGTTGAAACACCTACGGTATTCTTTTTTATATCATTACACTATTTTTTTCCTCAAAGAAAATCATTTGAAGTTAAATGAACTTGTGAGAGCTGTGAATAAACCAAACTTAGGAAAATGAAGCAATTCATCATCAGGGAAATAAGTTAAAAACTCATGACTTTTCTGCAAGATGACAGGAGGAGAAGTAATCCCTCAGCATCAATCAAAAAGCTCTCACTGAACGTGCTTCCATCTTTCATTAACACCAATTAAGCAGTGTAAGGGAAGAGGAATTGAATGAAAGTCCTCACTTAATGCCTGAAGGCTTCATGCGGACTGAAATGAATTAGAAGATCTAGTGAAGGATCCACAGTGCAGGGACAAGGCGAATGTGACTTTCATTTACTGTGGGCCATTACTTAAGGCTTAAACAGTAAAATGAGTCTGAAAGGCCATCAGTGATGTGGTCTGTGAGAGAATCCAGCACATTAAGCTTTCATTTGATTACCTCTCAGCTGACTGCTCTCTCCAATCACTCAGGCTTCTCTGAATGTCTTTTCATGTCTCAATAAAACCCAAAAATAACACCTTTGTTACCAGTAGCTGTGCTTTAAACATTCAAGAGACATTAATATACAGAAGAAGTGTTAACTTTTACATCAACTGCTCTACATATGAGGTTCAGAGAATCAGAAACTAAAACATGAATTCTACGGAAATGCTGACGTATCGTATCGAACTATACATTAATAGCGTCCACTGTTGCACACTCGGACAATGGAGATGTCAACGCATGCATTGGTAGAAAAATAATCTTTTACTTTCTGTTTGTCTGAAAATACAAATAAAAGGCACATGTAAGTCTGACGTGCTTCACACAAGTGGCTGCGATGGTCTACTGAACTGCATACGTTCCCAACACAGATACTTACTTAGCTGCAGTCCTGATCAAGATAACATTCATCCCTGTTATGAATGCAAAAACATACATTTTGTCTTATGGAGCTATACAGCTTAAAATCACAACCATAAAATGTCTGTTGGTAACACTCCACCACTTCAGGTTACCTGTAAATACAAATAACAGGCACATGTAAGTCTGACGTGCTTTACACAAGTGGCTGTGATGGTCTACTGAACTGCATACGTTCCAAACACAAATACTTAGGACCCAGGGCTGCCCTTGGTGCCTGTTTGAACTGATCTTATTTTAAACTCAATCCCCTCTCAGCCAGAATATTAATTATCAACGTGCATTTTAATACACAGCCTAACATGAACATTGAAACATAAGCGCTTTTTAACATGCATGTTTTAAAGGAAGAGTGGTGGTGGGGGGGGTCACTTGTTCTAAAGCCCCCTATAACTGGTCCCCCACACCATATTTGATCCTTTACCATCACATTTCTCATTGTCTGCATCTGTTCATTTCAGTCTCCTTGGAAATCTGAACACTCTATTGATAATAGCACCTTTGTCCCCGTATGGACTCTTTTCACTTCTCTTCTTATAGGTGCTTTGAACAACTTCCGATGAGTAGCTGCACCTGGGTCATTCTCTTTACCTCCTACTCTCTGTGTCTGTTGCAATGCATCACCCCACTCAAGCACTGAAATATTTCAGTGGAGGTCATAAATATTAATAGCAAAGTCTAGCAGTGGAACAGATTCAGCTTCACACTTAATAAGCAGGGAGTATGTGTGTTTGAAAGCTGTGTGTATGCCTTATAGGGGTGTGTGAGTGTGATGATGAGTATTTATGTGTTTGTGATCTGATTGTGCTGGCAGGCTTAGAAATCATCGCAAACTTGCTCTTTCAGCTCACAGATGGCAACGCTTCTCCTAAAGAGGCCCAAGCATTCAAAGAATTCAGCTCAGTTTCCATAGCAACAGGCCTCCGAAGCCTTTCAAATGACCTTAAATGGGCAATATGTGAGATTAATCCAAAAACAAAGATGAGCGACCGAGATATGTCAACAGTAGACATGTGTAAACAGGGCTGTTAATCAGCTGTAGTGCTTTAAACAGAGCTGCTGGGATTTTCTGGGCCTGAAATAGTGCTGCATAAATCTTCTAGCTGGCTGGCACACACAAAAAAAAAAAAATCCAATTTCATTATTCTTTTTACGCTATCTTGCAAACTTTCATGGACACAGGACATGTGTTCAGAGCTTTACAACTTTAAAAGCTCTTAAAGTGACAGTGTTTTGTTCATGTTTTGAGTGCATTAGTTGGACATGTTTACATTGAGGTTCCTCACAGCTATGTTCACGTACACGTCTGCAATGACGGATGTCTTCTGGAAGCTGCTGAAAAATATCTCCATCATGTTGAGCTCTGTCTGAGGGTAGAAAAAGGTGGAATCCATCTTTCAGATCAAAGTTCAGTCTCTGTCTCATCTGAAGAAGTTTATGTCTCTTTGCCCGGCTTTCTAACCACACGGCTAGACGGAGATTTAAACAGGAGCGGCAAAAGCAAACGAGGTGGATTAGCAGTGCTTGCCAACAACTGATAGTGTCACCCAAGACATGTTACTGTGGAACATCATCTCTGCTCCCTGGATGTTGAGCTGTTGGCATGTCATGACTGTCACGAGACCATCATACAGCAACAGTCTTCAACCAGAGGCCTGTTCAGATTCGTTTGCAACACTGAATGCTACAGGAGATCCTTCCTGCCCACAGCATCACCATTCACAACAACTCTTAAGATACTTAGATGATATAAGTTACACCATTTAATTTCCCTTTGGGACAACTAAAGAATTTTTGACTTGATTTGAACTGAATGTGAAGTACTTTTTGTTGCCCTTGTGTATGCAGAGTTCTCTATAAACAAAGACTGGTTGAGTAACTAAAGTATCTGTGTCTTGTTCATGACTGATGAGTGAGGATAGCGCGAGAGATGCGCAGACGGAGGGAGGCCTCGTCTTTAGTAATGTGCTCTTGTCTGTTGTGTCAACAAAAGAGCAAAAAGCGAAGCTCTCTGTTTACACGATTGTCCATGTTTCAACCTTTCATGTGTTCCTTCTGTTGGGAGACAGGGTCAGCCTTTGAGATGGAATGTGGGGCTCTGACCTCCAACTAGAGAAGAGGTGAAGTTGTGGTTCATTAATGTTCTCAAACCAAGACTTTTACTGAGCAGCAATAATACAATAAAAGTTGCCCCGGATTTTATTTAGAGGTGTTGGAGTAAAGATTAATAAATGCAGGTGCATAAAAAACCCTTGCAGATTTTTAGTTTTAAAACATTTCAAAGTCGTTTTTGTTTCTTCCTTTCACTTGTGTTGGCCTCTCACGGAAAATGTAACTAGAGGTTGAGGTACTGAAAATCAGCCCCGTCAGCTCCTGATCTGTAATAAAAATGAGGTGCATGTTCTGCTAGGTCCCCTTGGCCTTTCGTTATGGTTCCTTTAACTTATCACACCAACATCCTCCTGTTTTATCTTGTTTTATTATGAACTTTTTATGGAACTGATCATTTTTTCAGAAGGCATCATTAACTCAAAGTGTTGCTGCAGGCAGTGTGTCACTCCAGCAGTGCTAAAGGGTACTCATACGCAGTGATTATGTCCTGAAAGCCTCTCTCATCTCCTCTTCTGGTTCCCAGATCTCTCATTTACCTCTTCCCTGATCCAGCTCTAAAAGCCCATTTATCTCCTGCCTGATTATATTTTTTATTAATTCTGTTATCTTTTTTGAATGTGAAAATGTTTTCATTGTTTTTAAACAAGATGAAGTCAATACTTGTAACATTTGGAAAGTTGAGGGAAAATAAAGCTCAGTTTGTACAAAGACTATTTTTGCAGTTAAATTAAGAAATATGTCGGAGCTCGCTGGGAAAGGAGAGGTCCAGTAGTTAGATATTGATCCAGCTTCAGCCTGGAGCTACAGCATAATCCTATCATCACTTTTATTAGTCTACTCTACAGCTGAGCTAGATCTGCAATAAGAACTCAGCCTCCCCTCCAGCATTGACTTTCTTTTATCTCATTTGCTCCGTCTTCTTTGCTTGTTCTGGTTTCTGCTCAGCTGTCTGCTTCCTTCTCCTTCATTCTGCTGTTTTCTTTATGTTCAGTTTTATCTTCTTGATGTCATTTTCATATCCTTCTCACAGACTTAATCTGATCTCTTTATTCCTTTTTTTTAATGCTTTTATTCTCTAACTTCTCATGTTATCCATTTAATTCTTGTGTGTTATGCCTTATTTTGATTTCTCTGACTGATTTGAATTTCTGTTAAATAATCAGATGCTTCCTTTTAAATATAACTTGTCATTTGATTTTTGCCTCAATGCTGCTTTATCATATTTTTACCATTTCATCTTCATGAAATTTCTCTGGATTGTTACTCTGACTGCTACTGCCTATGTATCTGATACAGCAGACTGATATTAAAGCATGATATAGCCTCATTCTGCATGACTCCTTTCCTCCTCCTGTCACCGGTAAACAAACAAAGAGGTGGTCCGAGCAGCTGGAGGGAAAGGCACTGCAGGGCGCTCTGTGTAATTGGGGTCAAAAGCTTTGCCCAAGGACGCTGTGACAGTAAGGAGGCTATAATCAACAGCCACCCTGCTGTCACTAAAAGATGCTCTGACTAATCCAACCAGGAAATTTGTAGAACATGAGTCAAAGTGCAGTTTGCTGAATAGCACATCTGAGTCAATCCTGCTGTCTGGAAAGATGCAGAAAGACAGATCTCCAATAAATTAAACTGTTCTCAATTGTTTTTTATAATTTGGTCTGTAGATCATATCAGTGTGTTTTAACTAGAGGGGGATCTCACTCCAAAGCCACCTTGGGTAAGGTCTTACAGGGGTTGGAGAGGAGGGTCTGCCTCCTCTCCAATTCAAGTTGAAGCTTAAATTCAGGACACTAGACCAGCTCTGCACCCTTGGCAGGGTCCTGGAGGGTGCATGGGAGTTTGCTCAACCAGTTTACAGGACTTGACTTGGAAAAGGCATTCAACTGTGTCCCTTGGGGAGTCTTGTGCTTAGTACTTTGAGCGTATGGAGTACCAGACCCCTTGATATCAGCCATTAGGTCCCTGTACTACCGGTGTCAGAACTTGTTCCGCATTGCCTGCAGACAGTCAGACTCGTTTCCGGTGAGAGTTGGACTCCGCCAAGGTTGCCCTTTGTCACCGATTCTGTTCACAACCTTTGTGGACAGAATTTCTAGGCCCAACCGAGGTGTTGAAGGTTTTTTGTTGACTTCAGTATCTGCTCTTTGCTGAGGTTCTGATGTGGTTATGTTGGCTTCATCAGACGATGATCTCCAGCTGATCTCCAGCCGAGTGTGAAGTGGCCGGGATGAAAATCAGCACCTCTAAATCTGAGATCATGATCATGAGGTGGAAAAGGGTAAAGGGCCCTCTCCAGGTTAGGGACAAGGCCCTTTGCCAAGTGGAGGAGTTTAGGTATCTCCAAATTTGGTTCACAAATGAGGGAAAAATTGAGGTGGAAAATCAACAGGTGCGGAAATATAGGACAACCTCATATAGAACAAAGATACTGTTGCAATAATCAATGTGACTAAAGATAAACGTATGGATAGTTATGGCACATCCACGCACTGATTTGTTCTAAGCATCTGTTTAGTGCTCGGATGGGTTCGGAGTCATTAATCAAGTCCTAATGAAGTTTGAATGTCTCAGATGTTTGTTGGAGAACATTAGAGAACACAGCAATCTTTCAATGGGACAACTTTTAGTAGGGCACTCCACATAATAGGCATCAATGAAAGCGTGGCGAAAGAAAGCCATGAGAACTCTTTTGGTTTCTAGCTTGCAACACACCATGTGGTTGACACAACAGATGAAACCAAAATAGCTCCTTTGGCAGACATGCAAAAGGCTTTGTGTGGATGAAAATATTGCTCATTACCCTTAATAACACTTTCTCAGTGGTGACATGTTGGTGGTAGCATTGTTCAGCAGAGACAGGGAATCTGGTCAGAGTTAAAGATGCATGGGGATTAATACACAGCTTGAGCTAAAAGGAAATGGTTTCAATCAAAGAATAATTCATGTGTTGTAATAAATCCCTGTGATAATATGTAGGAAAACATAAAAACTGATGTTCAGAGATGTTCTTCCTCCAATCTGACAGAGCCTGAGCTTTTCTGCAAGAAAAGCAAGAGTCTCTAGATGTGTAAAGCTTGTAGAGACACACTCAAAAGACTGCAGCTGTAATTGCAGAAAAGGTTGGTTCTTCCAAGGGAACTAAATACTTATACACTTTATGTTTTCATATTTTATTTGGTTTTTTGAGAACCATGCATAATTTTTTCTAGTTTATGATTCTAGGATGACAAACAGGAAAAAGGTCAAGGCGTTTGAATACTTTTCCATCGCTCTGTAAGATAGCATTGAGCAGAAGAACAAATATTGAAAAAAACATTGGTAATTCTCCAGAGGAAGAGTGAGGAAGGTTTGAATGAGAGAGAATTTATGCACATGCAGGAATCTGAAGCAGTTTCGGTCAGCAGCCAAAATAGCAGGAAGCCTGAAACATCCCTGACATGTTTCTAATGGGATCTTTTTGCAAAGCTGCACCCTGAAGATGGCCTGTTGAATGCGCTGCAGTGTTAGAAATTACAGAGCCAAATGTGTGACCCCTGGACTGGAATTGCATTAGTGCTGGAAAGACCCAACATGTATTCATTTTTCCAGTTGCACTAAGGGTGCAAAGTCCGATCATGGCACCAGTACTGAGCAAAGAAAACACTTTTACCAGTGATTACCCAGTTATGAGCAGTTACTGATTTTCTCGATAATCATTATAAAAGAAATAAAATGTTCATTTCAGTTTAAATACCATGCCATCAACAAAAGTTTTAATCTTTCAGGTACTTGACATTTACATTCTAAAATATAGCATCTGGTAATTGTATTTAAAAATAAATTGTCCTTACAGGTTTAAGCTTTTTATCTGAGTCTGTGTGTAATTCCAAGAAATGTTGAAAGGGAAGATTACACAGCCTTTGTAAATGTCACCTTTTTAAGGTTGGTGCTGCTTTGGCAAATGTTTTTCTCTTACTTTGCGGAGCGTTATTACTCTGAAAACTTTTTCTCTTCAGTGTAAGCCAAGGTGTTTTAGGTTATGTGCAAAGCTGTGAAGCACGTATGGGTCAATCAGAGATTGTGCAGGTCATAAAGCAGTGTCCTTGCTTGTAGTCAAACATAACTTTACCCCCTGCCAGGAGTAAAGTTCTTTGGCCACTGCATATGTTTGATAAATCTCTTCTTTTATGTCGGCTCAGGCAGCTTAGTGTTTAAAGAGAAGCAACATCATTGAACAATTAAGTAATTTTCCTGCTTGTGGCAATCATCCACTTTTCTTTTAAGCACTTGAGTAGCTTCCTGATGTGGTTTGTTGTCTTTTTTTCTTTTACCGCCAGCCTGGCTGTAATTTGGACACAACCAGGTCTCTGTTGATCTTCTTCCAAATGTACTATAATTCCAAAAGCAAGGTCTCAATTCTTGTATTTCTGTGTTTTGGATCCTGGCAGGTAATCGCTGTTACCTTCTCTTGTCCATCAATCACATTCTTTTGTTCTTTTTTATTTTCATTCACACGATAACCATGCACCTGGAGCACGATTGTCCCACAGTTTCAGAATCACAGCCCTTTTTTGGAAGTTGTTTGAAGCCATTTTTGAAACTGCTGAGGCGCCAAAGGGAGATTGTCTCCTTGTTGCCAAATGAGGTAGAGAAAGTGTCGTAACAGAATGGGTTTGCTGGCTCTGATGTAGGGGTTGTGAAGTAGCGATCATAGACATCACTGTAAACATACCAAGAACTCCACAGAATCATGAATCATTTCATGCTTGTCAGTTGTCACCATTAAAACACATTTAAGATAGTTCAGTTTATTTACATGGTAACATTTAACCACAAATGCCATCTCAAGACACTTTGCAAGAAAAAAAGTGAACATGCAGAAAAACATAGTCAAATCAATCTAATTCTATTGACCAGAGTTCTCAAACTGTAGAGGTCAAGAGCTACTTTCCTGCATAATTTGGATACATTCCTGCTCCAGCTTGGCTGAATTACCTCTTCTGCATATCATCAAGTGTTGCAGAAGCCTGGTAATCTGCCATTGACTGCATTCAGGTGTGTTGGAGTAGAGCTGCATCTAAATCAGAGAATAGCTCTTCAGAACAGAAGTTGAGACATCAGATATACAGTGGACGCCTGCCTTTTTACAGTTCAGTATTCGCGGATTCACCTATTTGCGGATTTTTTCTAAAATATTCAAAAGTAATTTCAGCTTGGAAAGCTGAAATATCGAGGCGCAATGCTACTTGATACACCATTGGCTGCCATTGTTTGCAAAGCAGCCAATCCAGGTGCACCATTCATTTCCTTGGCACTGATTGGCTGAACTCCCAAGAGCAAAGATAAGGTAGATTCTGCTGTATTGATAAGACAAATTTCTACTATTAATGCATATTAAGGTATATTTTGGTGTTTGAACTATTAAAATAGGCAGTCTTAAGCGTTTTTAGAGGAGCTCTCAAGCATTACAATATTTTAGCTATTTGCAGGTGACTGCTGTACCTAAATCCCAAGAATACCAGGGTCCACTTTAGACAGATGAAATGTCTATTATATACATTCCAGTTCAATCCAAGTTATAACACAGTTCAGTCAAACTGGGTGATACCACCAACTGATAAAAAAAAAAAAAAAACTGTCTTGAAAAAGACTAATCAAAATGTGTGACTTTGCAGCGATCCTTCCTCCTGAACAAGCATGTTCTTTACCCGTGAGTATTTTTTTTAGTAGAAGCAACACAATTGTGCAAGACAGAGACAAGCAGTACATCATGGAGCTGAGTTCAAAAGCCAGAAGCTATAGAGGGATAGGTGTTTTACTCTACAGAATGGAAGGTATCTGACAGTCCTTTTATGAATAGCACCCTAAATTGACCCTGCTTAGTTCCACCCAACACCTCCAACAGTTCTGTGACACCAGCTTCATGTATGCAAGCAGGTTTGAGAAGGACCTACCTTTGCGACTGCTTAACTTTTTTGTGAAGGAGCGAACTTTCTTAAGGGAGCAGAACAGAACATGTGCTGGCATATAGAATTCAATGTGGAGGCGGCTGCCATTTTAAATGCCAACCAGATATTGAATATGTAGCAGCTGGCCGAACTTACTGTTGAAGATAAAACTAACATCATCATTCCTCTGTGCTATGACGTTCTTTTTAGGAAATTACCTGATCAAAATTGAATCTGCGCAGTTTACTTGATGTCTTAAAGACCTTTTTTATTTGTTTTGGTTGACTTAGAAGCTAACAACTGTTTTATACACCATGTATAAAACTGTGGCCTTATCAAACAGTTGTCAGGGTTGCCAGATCTTCTAACCGTTACAAATAATTAGATCCATGACAACAAGCCCAGAATAGTAACTGAGTACTATTTGAGGCCAAAAATCCTTAATTACCATCAGGCTTGTGGAAGCCTTAATGGCAATTAATTAGAATTAACCCTTTGGCTCAATGACAGTACTGTGTCAGGAAGCCAGTCTTTTCTTTTTCCTTTCTTTGATCTGTTGCTCAAAGAAGTAAAAGGAGTTGGAAAAAAATGTAAAGCAATGAGAACAAGTGGAAATATCTGAGGCAGAAAAAAAAAGATAATCCTGATTCATTAATATAACATAACCTTGATACTGTTGTAGAATATTGTAGATTTAATGATAATGGATTTCTTTATTTATTCTAAGGATAATACATAACATTACGTAAATGTTTATGAAAACAATCTAAAAGGGCACTTTGTGCAGCTTCCTAAGCATTAGGAGTTTCCAACAAACCACAGTATGTAAGTTTAAGTATCTTGTTTACAGTAAATTATTGCAGTGGGGCACATACAACACCTCCACCAGAACTCATGGATCATTTCTGTCATCTTCTGTTCGTACTTTGTTTCCCAGCAGCACATTGTCCTTCTGTGGTGCCAAAAGTCCCAATAACAAAACTTATTACTAGTAACAAACTCCTGTTCATCATGACTGGTTAAAGCTATACTTCTTTCATTATTATATATAAATTATGTAAATATTTTTTTGTATTTTGCCATTTTTATCACGTTTTAATAGTGATGCTGAGCTGTGGTTCTCTGAGCTTTCCAGGTTTTGCTTTGGATGCTACCAGACTTATTTTATCTTTTCATTCATCCTTGTAACTGATCGGCTTTATGATTATTTATTTTGCTGAACGTTGAGCTACAGATTATATAAACATGCAGAATGCAATCAATTCAATTTGAATTGACTGCTTTTAGTCTTAGTTCAGCAAAAATTCCTGGCTTATAATGTGCAACATCTGTTTTTATTTGACTTTATTATGTTATATTATGTATTGATTACTGATCAAGTGAAACTTTAATTCTCTTATACTTTTTCAAATGAAGCACATATATAACCATCAGAAGCCCAAAGAGTTGTAGATAAATCACTGCACTGTGATGCATGGTAACTGCAGAGCTGCTGAAATACATCCCAAAGTATTTTACCGTATGTTATCACGTGTGATTCTGAAAACTCTTAAGCTTTTTAAACTTTTTAAATGAGAAAACATGATTTGTCACTTTCAGAAGTACCAAAGTAACAGGCTTTCAGGTGTTCAGGTGGACAGCCAGGGTTTCCAATTATTTCCAACCTCTAGTGTTCCCTGGTAAAATGATAAAGACAACATAGGAGGCAGAAAGGCTAAAAAGGTGGAAATGATAAGTAAACGGGTAAGGGGAGGTGAAAGCAAGAAGAAATAGAATAAGGGAATGTTGCTGTGCGCTGATTAAATGTGAAAGAAAGGGGTCAGATGTGAAACTTGCATGTCAGAGGTAGAAGAATGCACCTAATGCGAGGAAGAACAAGTTCAGAGAGAGATGAAAATATAAACCAATTGTGTACAAGTTACTGTGATTTTACAAATCACTCCAACTCAAAAATCAAATAAGCAAAAAGAGAAAAAAAACTTTCATGAAATGAAAAGAAAGAATACTAAAAGAAGAATGCCCAGAAAAGATTACAAGGACGTAAGAAAGGAAATAAAAACTGAGGACGATAAGACACATACAATGTCTCCACAAATGCTTAAAAAATATTGACCTAAAACGGCCCAAAAGGCAGGGGAACCGAGGTTTAAGTGTGATGCACAGAAAAAGAAACTGATAGGTCTGATCCATGGGTGAGTAGAGTAGGAGGGAGCACAATCAACGAAGTGAAAAGAAAATGAAGTAGAGGGCAGCAAAAATCAGAGGGAAAGAAATAATCCTGGCCGGTGGAAAATCAAAAAACGGAAAAATGCAATAAATGGGAAAGGAAGAAGTGAGAAGAGAGGTTGTGAATCACGAGCTGTGAAATGGAAACCTGAAAGGATGTATATATCCGCACATACAAGGGACTTTAGAATGATACTGAAAAAGATATATATAAGAGTATCTTTGATTTCTTGCACAAGGCAGAATACATAACTACTTACATAAATCTATTATGTTGGTTTGCTGAATAACTCTTGATGGCACTGTAAAGCGCTATCTGAATGATTTCAGCTTTGCATATCTTTGTTGACAACTTTCTAGACAGTGCGGTTTGAGATGACTGTATAGCAACAAATATCAGTTTAAAGAGCTCATGAGAAATGGTGCCTTCTGCCTTCAAAAGTAAAGTGTTTACCCACTGATGGTAGACCAAATATATCCCTGCGTTAGTGGCAGCAACAGAAATTATTTTTCCTGCAGGTGTAACAGGAGAGGTTGTTGTTTTGTTGTTGATGCTGTGATGTAAAGTGATCATTGTGATATTTTGTGCCTTGAGGGCCGGACCAAAATGCAGACAAGAACTTAGGGTGAGCACAATGAAGATTTAATAAAGATAACAGAAAACTTACAGATCTTGTACAAGCAGAACAGTACGTGAAGCACAGGCAGAGTAATGGGAAGAACCAGTGAAGAACAATGAAAATAAGTGATCTTATATACTGAGGTAAGTGTGGGGAATGGGATTGGATTCAAGTAAACTTAATCAGGGGAAGTTAGAACAGCTGTGGAGCAGAGCAACCAAGGAGACAAATGATCAACACAGAGGGAACTGAACCAGACAAAAAGGAGCTACAAACTGAGGGGGAAAAGTCAAACACTTGCGATATTTCCATCAAGTTGACATGTGACTTTTGAGCAAATTTTTAAAATGTCGCACAAAAAAAAATGTTTCCACCGACTGGTTTGGAGCGACTCAACGAGGCTACACAAGCGTAATTTTGTCAGATGTTGATGGTTTGCTTGGTTGTAATAAACAAGATGTAGAGGTTGGAAACTAGAAGAGACCACACAGACTCGCCAGTGGATGGGAGCGTTTGCTACGTCGGAACTTATGTTTACATGACCCCTTTAGAACATTAACTCTTTTTTAGAAAAGCCAAAACCACCTCAAGTGAGTGTTAAAACTTTTTTTGACAAATTGAGGAAGTTATTTTGATTTATTTCCATTTCCATCAACCTTTTCTAATTTGATACCTCAAAATGTGCATTAAAACATTGATGGAAACACGGTTACTGATCTAAGAGAATAAACTAAAATACATAGAGAATAGAACACTACCAACAAGCAAGAAACTAAACCAAAGTAACTAGCCTATGTGGCAGGACATTTCAAACATAAATCCAACCATACAAAAACAAGACCATTACGAACTGTTTATTTAGGAACAACCTTGATCTGCAACAGCAAACCTCATTGATAGGTAACCGAGGGGAATTTCTTTCACTTAGTATCAGATGTCTTCATAAGAGAAAAGTGTGCCTGTTGCTGTGATGGAGAGCTACGGCGTTAATAATTCTGTCGGTCCAGGGCCTTGGAGATTTTTTGCCAGGTCATTGGTTCAACTGTTCCTGCTCCTCAGGTAGTCTCTTCCAACAAGACAAACCAGAGGAACTGCACTCACAGGTCACTGATGTAACATGAAGGCTGAAAGATACACATATCAACTTTTAGAAGTCTAAAAATGTCTATTTGTATTCCTCGTAAGGTATAGGAACTCCTTAGTGTTGTTGTTTTTTTGTTTTTTTTTACATCTGTGCTCTTATTTCCTTTGCAGCATCTGGCGAACCTGCTGGAGCTCTACTACCTACTTCTCCTCGTTATTGCGTTATTTGTCAAATCGTTAATGAAACATCTCTGTTGAGCCCCAGACAGACATGATAGATGTTTTGCACAATTGCTTTCTCTCCGTATTGATCACTAAGCAGTCCAATGCTAGTGTCCTGTTCATCGCTTTCTGAAATTTGACCAGTAAAGCAACAATCTTCTCACTAGCTCTACCGCTCACTTTTTTTAAACGACGTGAAATGAAGTCAGAGGGTTATCATTTCTTATTGTCTGATTAATTGCTATGGGAGTGCTATGTCTGGGGGAGCCATAAAAGCCCCTATCTCCCCCTTGGCACTGCCACTGCCCTGTGTGAATAGCTATTGAGTAATGTTTATGCTTTGCAGAGCTAACTGCAATGTAAGGAGGACAAGTTTATTGTCAGATTATCCTGAATGATCCTAAACATGCAGCAAAAATAAGGTCAGTGGATTCCTGCTGCTTATGACACTCTGATTGGTTTCAGAACTAATGCTGCACATGAATTACTTTCTGTAACATTGAAACTATCAAAATGACATTACTAGTCATTACTATAAGGGGCTTTTTGATCAAATATTTTATTGTGATTGCAATTCATGTACAGACTAATGTTTCCACAGTTGTACAGCTGGCCTCTACAGGAAGTAAGAAAACTATCCAGAACAAGTCATGGGGTAGCATGCCCAGGAATTCAGTTTAGTTTATTTATACAGCAAGTAACTCTGGATGAACTACATAAATCCATAGCTTATTTGGGGAAAACTGTTGGTAGGACATCTATTACTTGTCCACTTAAAGAATCTGGCCTTTATGGAGCAACAGCAAGAAGAAGAAGCATAAGATGTCCTGTTTGCAGTTTGCCAGAAGCCATTTGCTCCACATGTGCAACAAGGTGCTGTCCCAGACCAATATTGAACTTTTTTGGCTTACATGCAAAAAGCAATGCTTAATAGAAACTAACTGTAAAACATGGTGATAGCAACGTCATGCTCTGGGAATGATTTTCTTCAGCAGTCAGGGAAAATGGTCAGAGTGGGTAGATGGATGGAGTTACGATGACCCTAAACACACTGCACAGACAGAGGTACAATGGAATTGTTCAGATCAAAGTGTGTTCTTGTGTGAATGGCCCAGTCAAAGTACAGACCTATTTATAACACACTGAGTTTTGTGGTTGCAACATAAAAAATGGAAAAAAGTTGAAGTGGTATGAACACTAGTGCACGGTATTGGAAGACTGATGGCCAAACATCTGCTGCACCCTACTTGGACAAGTTCACAATTCCTTATTTCGATTTTTTATGCTGCTGAGGCAGAGCTCTGGATAGCTTCCAGTCTGAGTTATCAATATCCTGACAAACTGTCAGCGAGGATCTAAGGAAAATGAGATCAAAATTGCTGACCATAAACTGAGCTCTTTCTGAAGACGGAGTTTTGAAGAGTGTCAGCATCGTTTGAGAGGAAACCATTCACAGACAAGTGAGATTGAAAAGATGAAATGAAGATAGAAATTAAAACTAACATCTCCACTCAGCATCATACATTCTACTGGCATCATTCCAGATTTACTTCATTTTTGCAGATTACACCTCTGCATTGGGAAACTGCAGCAGTGGTTGCTCTCATATCTGCCTTGACCTTTATAAATGTGGATTATTAGCCCACATGCATCAATACTGCCATTATATCTGCTGGTGCTGGTAAAGTTGAATTTTTAAAGCCTGCATTGTGTTCCTCAGAGGATATCGTGATATCATCTATAGCTATTTTTTCTCTATTTTCAATAAAACGCAGCAACGTCACAGCCCCATGGAAGTGGTTATCGCCGTCCTTTTACACAGACTTTAACTGTGCTTTTGATCAATGGTTGGAGCGTGGCAATAATGGAGCCTCGGCTACAGCTTCCATTTTTAACAGGAACACCCACACACTATAAATCCTGAGCACTTGTGGCCCGGTGAGATGCAACATATAAAAACATCCAGCAAATGGAATAATAGATCATGGTTTGTTTTTTTTTAACCAGTTCCTATTTCCGTTTGTTTGATTTGGTTTTATCTCAACTGTTTTGCAGTTTATGTTGCTGTGTTTGTGGGCATCTGAGCTGCCTTATCGTCCCATTACTGCAAATACAGTTAAATGATTTATTTCAAACTAAATATATTGCTTCAAAAGTTATATATGCATCATACGTGCAAAAGTTTGTCACTTTAATGCACCCAGTTTAGTATAAAGTATTGATGCTTAGTTATTCCTAATTGATTTCCTGAAAGATTTGGGAAAACACTTGTTATTACGGGATGAATATTCTGTTAAGAGGATGGGAGATTTTAAAAATCTGTCTGAGCCTTAAGATGGAAAAAAGTGTCTCTTTTGCTTTTCTGAAGGGTTATGGTTAAAACATGAAATGCAGCCAAAGGCAGACCTTAAAGCAAAGCTCTAAAATGCAGTCATTGACTGTCTGAACATTAGTACGTGCAGGAGGTTCTCTCTCCTCCTCTTTAATCTTAAACTGATGATGCAAGAAAGTTTTAAACTTCTGCTATGGACAGTTTTAAACTTAATTGTGCCTGAGCACAGCATTGTGTTTCTTTCAAATGCAGGTGTTACAGTTTTTTGTGGTGAGCAAAAATGTAATTCTTTGGATCTTAATAAACATGTAAATGTGCTTTTCATGTGTTCAACATTTAAGAGTGAGAATATGGAAGCGTTGAACTACCAGACTTAGGAAATAAGTTTTGGAGCAGTGTCTTTTGTAATGAGAAAGTTTCTCATTATAACGAGACCCAAAACTTCATTAATATGACATTTTTCTCATTTTAAGGGGATAACAAATCTCGTTATAATGAGTTTTATATTTTGTAATGATGAGATTTATATCTTAGTAAAACCAATTCTCCTTTACATGAGAAAGTGACAGTTGTGACAGTAAAGCAGCAACATCTCGCAGCATGTTCGAATGCCGTCTCGAAGAAACAGAGAGAAGAGGGAGAGATTTTAAAAAGCAATTAGAATCAACTAAATTTAGCTTGTTTGACAACTGTTTAATGTCAACGGGAAAACTTAAAGCCTACAAAATACAGACAAAAATATTTAACTTAAAAACAAAAAGATTGCATCGCTAATTCAACAGGGGTCCTGCCAACTGATGCCAGTGGTCTCACAATGAGCGGAACGGAAATCACCTGAGTGCAGTGAATGTGTCTCCAGTGATTGTAGGATGAAGACAGCTGGTTCTGGGGGTGCTGGGTGGCTCGGTTGGTAGAGCATCATGTGCAGAAGCTATAGAGGCTTTCTTAGCACTAGCAGTTAAATGGTTCTGTACCAGAGAAATCTCTTTGTCCTTTTATTCATTTTTATCCATTTAAAATCATATCAAACATTTTCATGAAACTGAAAAATGGCTCATAGGGGCAGAAGTGGACTCCTGTGTGTTAATCTGTTGTACAATTATGGGGAGGCAGGTTTTTGAAAACCTAGAAATAGATGATTCTACAAAAGAGCTGCCTTTGTGTCATTTATGATGCTTTAGCTAACAGTTTCCCGGCATAATTTATAGAACAGAAGTATTTCACGCTTACACCACTACTCAGCCAATCCCAGTGCCCCCTCTATAATCTGTATACAGAGGTCAACACAGCCACAAGCAGACAGATTATAGGATGAGGGTTATATAAAGGTCAGAAAATGTCTGCTAAGAACACCCAGAAAATGTCAGATAATATAGATAGAGAGTGCCATCTCCTCTGCCGCCATCTGTTGGGGCAGCAGCATCAGACCCTAAAAAGGCTCAACAACCTGATAAAGAAGGCTGGTTCTGTTCTGGGGACGACTGGGGAACCTCTGGAGCTGATGGAGCAAAGAAGGATTCTTTATAAAATCAAGAACATTATGGACAACCCTGACCATCCTCTTCATGAGACTGTCATTGGAAAACAGAGTCTCTTCAGTCAGAAGCTTCTTCAGACTGGTTGTAAAACGGACCGCTACAGGAATTCTTTCCTGCCCACAGCCATCACAGTCTATAATAACTCCTTAATTAAATAAGTTACATCAACATTTAATTTCCCTTTGGGATAAATAAAGTATTTTTGAATTGAATTTGAATTGAATAAATCTCCTGAAAGGTCAGATATTTATTAAAAAAAATGTCATTATGTACCAATGTACCCAAGATATGAGGCTTCATTAACTAAATTATGACTTTCCCAAAACCAAGGCAAGGCGACTTGAACGGGTTATCCTCACAACTGTCTCACAACTGTCTCACCGGACCAGATAGGATTTGTTGAAAATCGCTGAACTTTCTTTAACATTAGTCAGTTGTTTGATGTGTTGTACACCCCCACACCACCCAGTCACAACTGTGATGATACATACTTTCAGTGGATGCTGAAAAAGTGTTTTTTGGACCTTAGAGGTGTTTAACTTTGGTCCTAAATTATGACTTTCCCTGACAATAGATAGAAATGAAAACTTGCCTAAATCTGGAGACCCTACCGAAGAAATAAAAAAGTACACATTTTATGTGTTGCAAGGATCAAAGTTGGAAAGACTTTGTTTTTTGTTTTTGTTTTGTTTCTTTTTTGAAAAGGCTAGTATATTATCCATCCTCCTTGGTGGTCTTTTACAGTATTTTTCTACTTACTATTTTAACTCCTCCAAGCCAACACCTGGGTTCTGCTTAGAAAAGTTTTGAAATGATTTACCATATCAGGAGAACCTGGATGCTGCTTGTTATTGTGAACTAGGGTGAAATGCAGTTGTGTGGTGTATTCTGCTTTCATTGTCAGATGTGAGAGTTCTTTCTGCCTGCATATCTCAGCACAGTGCCCATACGTTTCTGCCAACTATAATAATGATCTTTGGAGCTGAGAAACCCTGTAGACAGCCAAGAGACACCAGACTTTGACTGAGACACTGTCCAGCAAGTTCTGCTTGTTTCAGCTGCCTTATATGCTGTACTTTACACCTGGAGGGACCCATTTCTATCCCTATATACTGTTTAACATATGGAGCCAATCTTCTGTTTAACCCTTTGAGAAGCAGGAAATTTCTGAGGCTCCTGTTGGTATCAAAGATGAGTCTATTATAGGTCTTAAAGCTGTGTCTAAGGTTTTGTCATGAAGCAAGCAAATAGGCAGCAAAATAAAATAAAATGTTTTAGAAAGGCACAGAACATACAGAAATGTTGCTAATAATTTATTTTATAAAAGTTCTGTTTTTTCATGCCTCATCATTTTCTTTAATTACAGGACTTCTTGTGCAAAATTGCTTGCCGCATTTAAAACTTGTCTTTCCTTCTCCTAATCTATCATTTTCTTGGACTTTACGTGTCTACTCTTACCTCTTCACTGATTAAAACAAATGCCTTTCCTTGACATCATTCCTCTGCCATTTACTCTTCTTCCTTTACAGCTAAGTGTTTTTGATTAAGCTGATTAAACCAGCCCCAGTGAATATTGACTCCTGTCTGTGTTCATTTGTTCTTCATAATTTCTCTCCATTTTATCTTAATCATAATATCCTACTTTAGCCGATGATACTTTTCTGTCATTAGAAACCCAGCAAGAAGTATTTTATGACTTTAATAGACACATTATGATTCAGAAACTGCAAGACAGTTCTTCACAGTAAAATACATTGTGATTGCATATTCTGCAGTAGCAAGGTCACACAGACTGAACTGGAGGAATTGTACCTTTCTTGTCATGCCAGCCTTTGCTTTGTCAAAGCAACAGTGAAGCAGTCCTTCTGGCTCAGAATAAACACCAGTTTTTAGGTGACGGCTAATACGACACGCACACTAAATGTCCCAAACAGGGCTATCAGAGCTGGCTGGCAGAGTCAGACGTTTAACACTATGGAAGGATTTTCTATGAGTAATGGACTGTTTTTCTTCTAAATGCATGCTTAATATCTTAATTTAAATGAGGAAAAAAACATTTCAGAAATGCAGAAACGTTTTGCAATTTTCCCCACTAAAGGTCAAAAAATATTTTATTGCATTCTGTGGGTTGGCAGAGATATTTAAAGCACACATCATCCTTTGTAGGGAATTTGTGAATTAAACTGATGCACAGTCTCTACCTTGGTCCTATTTTACAGAAGCAAAATCTGTTTATAGTTAATCAGGTCCACATTATAAATTATTTTTTCAGTATGTGTTCAGTTTAATTATTCAAAATAGATTAGCTATGTACCCTTCATTAAAAAAAACTGTTTTAAACTTGATCTTTTAAAACTTTTATTTTAACTTATTTCAATCAATGTATTTATATACAGCTGATTCCAAACAGGAGTAATTCTGGGATATCGTAGAAAAAAAGTCAAAAAAGTCTTAATCCAATCCCTGGTTAAAAAACCTCCTTCATCATATTATAATTCAGATCATTACAGTCAGATACAGATTCCAACTAAATTAGAATAGAATTAGGGCCGGGACTATAATGCGTTAATTTCAATTAATTACATAGATTTTAGATTAATCTAAACCCGTAAATCTGTCACACAAGTGAAATCCGCAAATAGCGATGAACGACAAAGCTGCTTATCTTGGCCCACTGGAGGTTAATTTTTGCTTCAAAAGAACTATCTGATGGGACTATTGTTGTATTTAACTTGTGCTAAAAGCAGTTGGCCTATCACCAAAGCTATCAAGCCTAAAATAGCATCTCAATGCTAAACATGGAGCAGCAGCACAGATGTCCCCAATGCTGTCAGCGTCCACATTTCTAAAGCCGTTCCATGAATGATCATGGGTTCCTGAAGCACTTGACAGCTGAATGGGTAGAATAGCACTTTGCACCAATCCGATGGATGAATAACCTAAATAACAGATTAAAAACAATATCTTTGTTGTTGAGCTCATATGTGTATTTATTCAATAATTTTGCAGCATAAAGGGTTTTTGAATTAAAAATGTTGCTTATTTTGTCAGTCTATGGTTCTCCATTAAAATTCGATTAATTGTGATTATTTATTTACAGACCCTGCTATTAACTTGATTAAAATTTTCAATTGAGTTCCACCACTAAATAGAATAGAACAGCACTGAATAGAAAATAGAATGTTTGGAAAGTGGATAGTTTAGGAAAGAGTTGAAATGTTATCTTTCTTCCTTAGGGAAGTCCACTTTTACAACAAGATTTTTATTGTGAAAGGAAGCCATTTTCTTCCATGTTTAACCGTATTTCTCTTCCTTTATCTTTATTTGTGCCTGCAGGTGTTGAGTGTATTATGGTTATCCCTGAACCAAAGGAGCGTTGGGAACCTGTTTTTGGCACCTGTGTCTTCGTCTTCTCCTTCCTCATCCCTGTGGCCATCATCAGCATCTGCTACAGTTTGATGATAAAACGCCTTCGAAATGTTCGCATCCTGTCTGGCTCCAAGGAAAAAGATCGCAATCTGCGGCGTATCACTAGGATGGTCCTGGTGGTGGTGGCAGCGTTTGTCGTCTGTTGGACCCCCATCCAGATCATGGTCCTGGCTCAGTCTCTGGGCTTCAATCTGAGCAGCTTGTACGCGCTGGTCATGATGCACTTCTTCATTGCCCTCGGCTATGTGAACAGCAGTTTGAATCCTGTACTCTATGCCTTCCTGGATGAAAACTTCAAGCGCTACTTCCGTGAGTTCTGCCAGCCATCTCCGTTCCGCCTCGACACCCAGCAGTCAGGCAGAATGAGGAGCATTGCCAGGGAGGTGGCAGCGGCCTACAGCTACAAGCCTAGAGATGGTGGGGGGCATGGGGTAGGGACGCCTAATCCAGCATGACTAGACGTGGAGCTTCCTTTGGTGGGGGTAGACCCCACACAGAGGGGAGAGACCCATGGAACAGGGAATTCCAACACAGAGCTAACTCAGATCACAGCTCTCTAGCGGCACGAGCCCTCCCGCCCCCCAACTCGCAGACTGGCCTGGGGTGGGGGGGAGGGAGATGAGGAAGATGGGTTTGAAAGAAAAAGAATTTAGGAGAACCTAAAAGAGAACCTAAAGATGTGAACATCTTTGATGGGGCAATTGGTGAATTTTTTTTTTTTTTTTTGGATCGGGGGGCCTGATATGGATGGAACTCAGCTGTTTTCCCGAACTGAGCAAAGTAAGACATGGTGGTGATTTTAAACAAACCTTAAGAATTTCTGCTTAAGGAATCAGCTTTGATCAAGACCAGTGTAAGTATTTTAAGACATTGGTTTTAGCTCCAAAACCAACTTCATGGGCACACAAGGGTTCCTAAAGGAGTCTGCTGCTCCTCCACATAACTGCCAAACCTTCTACTTGGTTATAAACTCACTTTTTGAGTAAGTGTTTGAACAGCAGCATTGGTAGCAGCTATGGACACCAAATCTGTGAAACCATCCAAGCACTACCTTGGTGATCGAGGTAAGATATTAAACAGTGGCTGATGTACAGATCGTGGCTTTCTACCAGTGAGGACCACAAACTGAAGACTGGTAAAGAAAGTCTGATCAAAATGTGAAATGGAGTATTCATCACTACTGTGTGCTATATCTTTCCAAGTTCATATTTGGTCTGAAGTACTTTCCATAATTAGTGTTGGATGAAAGGCCTAGAGTGTTATACTGTCATCAGCATAAGGCCATTGCTGGTAAGGTTTTACTAAAAGATTTTTACCTTTTGGTGGAGCACTCTAAGCTCTTATCAGTTAATTTCCCTCACACAGACTGAAGACATCTGAGTACTCGAGGTTTGAATTATAGATGAATTTATAACAAAGTGGGTTAATATTAGAACAAAGTGAGGTTGCTTATTGTTGAACTCTAATTCTTACACCATAAGGTGATATGAATGCTATTACTCTTATAAACCAAATTTTTCAAGGTCTTTAGAAAGAATAAAAGCTTAAGAAATGTAGTTGTTTACCAGGTTTGAGAGCTTCTTTGAGTTCAGACAATTTTTTATGATGACAGCAGAGAACATAAAGTGCTTCGGGCAAAAGTTGGGTGACCAGGTAACGATCTTAGTGTGGACCTGCATAGTATTTGTATATAATGTAAGTTTCTGAAGTTTACCTTGTTTCAAATAACAGTTGTTTGGGAACTGATTGATATGGACAAAATTTTAGAGAAACAGCAACATTATTCTTAAAAAATGCATTTGACATGCTAACAATCCCCCCAAAAAGTTCAACCACTTAACCCCAATTGACACTGAATATTTCAGCCAGAAAGATGAAGCTAAAAGATGCATTTTGGAAAAAATGTAATCAAATATAATACATTTATAAATATTTTCAAAGTTAGAGAGATCAATTTTAATACCTAAGGTTTGTTTTCATACAACATTGCAAACATTGGCCCTTATAAACAGATATTTCATTCCATGAAGATTGATTTGGACCTGGTCACTTTAAGGTGGAGAATGATGATCAAAAAGCTGAACCAAAACTAAACCACAGATTTTGGGTTTGATCAAGGATAGAAACAGTTCTGTATATTTATCTTGTTGTCCTTTAGGAATCAGAATAAATGAATGTCTGAGCTGTTCTTGCCGGGTTAACTCTTCAATAGACTTGGATCATAAGCAGTGATACAGGGATGTGTTTTGCAAATTTGAGCCACAATTTGCAACAAGCGAATGATCTCGTATTCTGTTATCCGGATACAAAAAGTAATTTTTTAAATTTTTGGTGAGGGATTATATTTGAGAAATCTGTTTTGTAAAATGTGAGCCTGCAGCAAGATTAGGTGTTACATTGGACTTGAATTCAGAAAACAGTGGTCAGAAGTGTGGCTACTTATTTGAAATCAGCATAAAAAAGAAATTGTCAGAATATGTTTGCCATTTTGTGTTGAAAACAAACCAAGCCAAAATGTTTAAGAACATTGTTTAAGTGTGTTTTAAGAAATTAAATTTTTTTACAGCATACAGATACATTTTTTCTTTATGTTTATCTTCAACTTTACATCTAGCTGAGACAAAATTCTTAAATTTTACTTATGTATATCAGAAAAAAGTTATACAATGAGAACACTGGAAGGGTATGTATAAACTAATCTATGAGAATACAGAGGCTCAGGATATCATGTTTAAAAACCACTAGTAGGTTTAGAGCTTGTTCTATGACTGGTGTGAGACTGAGGCATTTTAGACACATGAAGCGCACACATGAAAGAGATACTGCAATCACACATTTGTTGAAACTAATCAAACATGATGATCTGAGTTGCTTTGGTTGATTTAAAATGTAAAGTTGCTCAGGTCTGGGGTCGGGTTCTCAGAGTGTTTAAGGTGAACCCCAATGCTGGAGTAGCATTGACCCTAGGCATCATGAAGGGGTCACAGGGTTCTGACCCCATATCAAGGGACAAAGGGGCTCTCTCTCTTTATCTATCTATCTCTATCTTCTTGGTGTAATAAAGTGGAAATCAGCCCTGAAACATTGATTACAGAAGATATTCTCATCATTTTTGAAAGTTGCAGAATGTTGTAACTGCGTTAAGTTGGATGCTGTTTTCTTAACTTACATTTTTGGGCACTCGGGACACCACACATCTAAATCAACAGGCAGGAGACAGGATAGACCCTGGACAGATCTGGACAGGCTGCAGGGAAACACAGAGATAAAACGACTGTGCACCCCAGGTCATACTTAAGCGCTGAATGCTCTTACATGCATGTTCATGAAGTTTGGGAACGAGTTGCAGTATGCATGGAAAACTCATCCATCCACACCGAGAACATGCAGCCTCTACACAGAAATCCCATTCTGAGATTAGAACCAGCAACTTGCTTGCTTTGAGGTACCATTTTGAAAGACCAGAGCCACCATGCAGCCTGATATGTATCTGAATAAAAAGCTTAATTTAAACATTGCTTTATTCCTACACCGTCTTGCCTCTCTTAAAAGCAAATTTAGTTTAACTTCCCTAACTTTGGTCTTTAATAATGGTTTTTAGAGATAGATTCTTAATTTCTGGGAGACTGTCTCGGGGTCATTGCTGGATCTCTGTGTAGTTGTGTTTACTCTTTTTGACATTTCTTTGCTTACATGGCTCTGTTTTTGAGAATTTACACAAACAGATGGATGAAGACTGTTTTCTAATTTTCATCCTTTCTTTGCTGTTTCAGTGAAGTCGTAAATGGTAACCGTGGACTGTCCGAGCTTTAAGATGCTACATGTGCATTGGATGTCTTAGGGCTGGCATCCCCTTTAAAATCTTTGTCACTTCATGTAAATTCTGTATGTGTGATTCTCTAAGATGTCTTTTCTTTCATTTTCCTTTAAAAACCTGTTTTCATTAGAATCAGAGGATTGCAAGCTGTTATGTTTTCCTGTTGCATACAATAAGATTATGGTTTGCAAATAATTGGGCTGTTTATTAAAAAAAACATTTCTGCTCTTTGCAGCAGATAATTACATTCTATTTAATTCCTTGAACATACATTGCCTTAAATATCAAGTGAGGTCTGTTATTAAAGCTTGCTCTTTGGCTGGATAAAATTTGTTCTAGTATTTAATGGTGCTTTGCAGCTACTTTATAGCGGTCCTGACCTGTATTCATAAACCCTCAGACGATAGCAGTAGACTGGCCCAAATTGAAAGACTTCAGCTTTGCCAAAATGTAATTTAAGGCATTTCCCAATTTTATTAACTATAAACATTATCCTCATGCAGGAAAACTGCAGTGTTGCCCTGCCATTACCCTTTGTGGAACATATACAGTAAAATCTGCCTTTACGTTGAATGATAATGTGTTATTAATGTTTAAAATCTATATTTTTTCTTAGAAAAAAGGTGACACATGACATAAATAATTGTAAAACAATTAAAGGCTTTCTTATTGTGCCTCCAGTTTTAGTTCACTTAACATTATTTACAGTGCATTTTTCATTTTTGCATTGATATTTTTTCATATATATATATATATATATATATATATATATATATATATATATATATATATATATATATATATATATATATATATATAAATATTTAAATCATCAGGACTGAAGGGATGCTTCTGACTGTTTCTTTGAACTGAGGTTCTAAGAGGTGAGGAGCTGGCGATATCCTCCCCACAGGAGGTAGCTCTCTTAAGTACATTATAACTTAAATGTATTTATAAAAAGCACCATTTACAGTAAAATAGTGAGAATATAATAAGTGAAAAACAAAATATAGATTGAAAAAGACATGCAGAAGAAATGTGAATATGAGTTTTCTTGCGAACAGCTAGTCAGAGTGCAGTCAAGATGAAAACGAACTCTCTTTTGTTTAATGCTAACTGCTTTATAAACTATTGCACTGCCATCACAATTGCATCAGATGATTGTTGACACTGAAGCATAGTTCATCCCAAAATTATTCATACACCTGAGAGAGTTATATAAAAAAATAATTTTCATTCCACAAAAAATTTTGCTTTTGATGTGAAAATAAACTGCCTTCTCTCAAAAGATATTAAAACAATGTAAAACGAGGATCATTTTTAGGAAAGAAATGGGTTTGTTTTCCATTTCAATAAAAAATTGTATATAAATATAATTTTTAATTTTTACAATAACCAATGGAAAAATCTATATTGGCAATACAGCAATAAATTCCCTCCTATAATTCCTGAGTAGCTTTTTCCACGTATTCATGGATATTTTGGCAATTTATTTTTGGTGATGAACTTCAAATTATAGATTCTTTTTACTGCTTATGAAATTATTATGGCTTACATTTTTGACTCAAATTTACCTATGCTGGAGCATCGTTGATGATAAAGTCTGTCTGTTATGAGGATTTTATGAATACTGGTCATCTTTTTTACAACCTAGCAGATTTTTTAGGAAAACTAGTCGGAGTATCAAGGTCACTGAGTCCCTCTTTATCAAGATGTGTCGCATTACTGCTGTGAGGCTCTTTGTGCTTAACTGTAACTGTTAAAACTAAAGAAGCAACAATATTTTCTGAAATTGTTTGGTGGTATTTCTTCGTAGCAGGTCAGTCTGAGTCGGCAGATATCCTTGTTTCCTGGGGAAGTCAGCATAACTTTTCTGCCTCTTGACTCTGTACAGACATTTGAAAAGAACATCAGTGTAAAAGAACCATGACCTCATCATCCATATAATAATCATGATATTTCGCTTGTTGTTCTTGATGTAAAACTGTTAGCTATCTCACAGCATCTGTAATGATTCTATATTGTTAACTCCTCGCATCAGGAAGCAGGGAGCTTGCTTTCGTTTGTTTACATCCTACAGACCACATGAATGTCAAAAGAAATCTTGTTTAAAATCTAATTCTAAAAAACATGTTGGTGTTATTATAATAATGCGTACCAAAAAAAAAAAAAGACTATTTCTTAGGTGTTTCTGTTACTTGTGTTCTTTCTTATGTGCAGGAAAGTGTCTGGTATCTATCAGTGTTTTACTTGTGGACTGCATTTTGCTCAGTGCCTGAGTCATGAATTCCTAAAGATTATAGAGAATGCCTTGCAAAAGTATTAATACCTCTTGAACTTTTCTGCATTTTGTCACATTACAGTCATAAATGTATTTAGTTGGGTTTGACTGTGACAGATCAACACGGGATAGTACATAATCATGATGTGGAAGGAAACTTATAAATGTATTTTAAATGTTTATTCAAATAAAAATCTGAAAAGTGTTGCATGCATTTAAATTTACCTTCCCTGAGCCTTGAATCCGGTATGTCTATTTTCGCTTTGCACATCTAAGGACTGAAAATTTTCCCCATACTTCTTTGCAAAATAGCCCAAGCTCAGACTGAATCTTGAAACATCAGCTTTCACCAGAAAACTGATGTTTCAAGATTCATCAGTTTCAAGAAAACTGATGCCACTCATTCACAATTGCCTCAAGGTAAACCTCCACTCTAGTTTCACTTCTTCTGCAGCGCCTAACAGCTTTCCCTCCAGTGATGCCCTCTGTTTGGCTTTCCCATCAACTCTGACCAGCTTCCTTGTCCACACTGAAGAAAATCTTCCAGCATCATGTTGCTGCCACCAGCATGCCTGAAGCGGTGGGTGTGATGTGTTTGCAGTGATGTACAGTAATAGTTTCCTGAAACACAGTGGTTTAAAGGCCAAATTGCGCAGCACCCAAATAATTAAACTGAGATTAATTTACACAGATGTGGACTCTGTTTACTAATTAATTGACTTCTGAAGGCAACTGGTTACACCTTTGAGTAAGGGGAAAAATACATATAAATGCCACACATTAAAATATTTATTTTTGAATGAAAGGAAAGCATTTTTTATTTTCTTTCCAGTTAACAGTTACGCACTACTTTATGCTTGTCTCCCATATAAAATTCCAACAATATATATTAATATTTGTGGCTGTAATGTAACAAAATGTGAAAAAATTTACAGATGCTTTTGCAAGGCACTTGGTAAAAGTTGGTAAAGTTGGTAATAAAGTAATTATGCCAGCAAGATATTTTGTGACCATAATAAAAGCTCCAACCCTTCTAAATTTTAGTGATACAATCAGTTCTGATAAATTTAGTTTTCTTTTTATGTTTTGTTCCCAAAGAGACAGCTTCTCTTGTAATCTTTTAAAACTATCTTAATAGTTGAATAATTGTTTTGTCATTTAGTTGTAGTTTTTCTTTTTTATTAATTTTTAATTTTGTCCTGTGGGCTGAAGTCTCCATATATGTATGCACTTTGTCCCTAAAGACAAAAGATAGATAATTTCTCCTTCAGGTTATCTTCTACTATATGCTACGTTTTTAGCCACTTTTTGTGCAGAAATACTGTCGAGGACCAAGACCTTTGTTACTTTGGATTCTTAGTGTAGATTCAACAAGCAGCAGGGTCTGGGAGGGTGTGTGAGAGTTCACCCAACTAGTTTAAATGTGCTTTATGGACTTCGAGAAGATGTTCAACTGTGTCCCTTGGAGTGTCCTATTGGGGGTATTTTGGGAATATGGGGTACCAGGCCCCTTGATATGGGCCGTTAGGTCCCTGTACTGCCGGTGTAAGAGCTTGGCCCACATTGCAGGCAGTAAATTGGATTTGTTTCCGGTGTGAGTTGGACTCTGCCAAGGTTGTCTTTTGTTGCAGATTCTGCTCATAACTCTCATGGGCAGAATTTCTAGGTGCAGCCAAGGTGTTGAAGGGATCTGTTTTGTGGCCTCAGGATCGCAACTCTACTTTTTGCAGATGATGTGATTCTATTGACTTCATCTGATCATGATCTCCAGCTTTCACTGAAGCAGTTCGCGGCCAAGTGTGAGGTGGCCAGGATGAAAATCAGCACCTCCAAATCTTAGACCATAGTCAGTCAGGAAAGACTACAGTGCCCTCTGTGGGTCTGGGACAAGGTTCAAGTGGAGAAATACATATAAGTAGCTTAGGGTCTTTTTCACAAATGAGGAAAAAATGGAGCAGGAAGATTGGTGCAGCATTTACAGAGATTGTGAGTGCTGTACTGGTCTGGCATGGTAGAGAGAGAGCTCTCGATTTACCAGTTGATCTACATTTCTTTATCTATGGTAACGAGCTCTGGGTAATGACTGAAAGAATGAGATTGTGGATACAAGCAACTGAAATGAGTTTCCCCCACAGGGTGTCTGGGCTTTCCCTTAGAGATAAGATGAGAAGGTCATTCAGGAGGGGCTCAAAGTGGAGCCACTGCTCCTCCACATCGAGAGGAGCTAGTTGAGATGGCATGGGGGTCTAGTTAGGATGCCTCCTGGACACATCCCTGGTGAGGTATTCTGGGCATGTCCCACCAGGATTATGTTTGTTGGCTAACTTGGGAACACCTTGGGATTTCCCCAGAGGAGCTGGCGCAAATGGCTGGGGAGAGGGATGTCTGGGCTTCTCTGCTTAGGCGACCTGATCCGGTTTTAGTAGAAGATAATGGATGGATGGATTCCACAAGAAAAATGATGAGTGTATTTAACATTGCCAGTTGAACACCCCCCCCCCCCCCCCCGCCCAAAAAAAATATTATTTATTCATTGATCTTTTTGCAACTGTACCTGTTAGGAGTTGTTTGGTCCATTGACCTTTGAATGCCCGATGTAATATTGCTCAAGATCACATCATATAAAAAAACAGCCTTTCTCCCCACAGATCTTAAAACCAAATAATTAAGTTGCAGACCAAAACTATTCTAATTAGGGCTGAATGATAACATTGTGTTTTTGTTGCATCTGAATATCTGCAGAATAAATGGGTCACAGCTTCTGAGCAGAGAGAACTTGTTTTTTTATGTCTCATGACTCTGGCACTGTAGCTACATAAACTTACTTGCTACTGTTTTCTGCATAAAGCAGAATGAACAACTGTGCTCGCTGGCTTGTTATACACGCATTAAGAGTTTTTGCTGAAGCTTGAATTTAAATTGTATATTTCTCTTCGCTTATGAAATGAATAAATAAGTAAATAAAGACAATGTGTCGGTGGTTTAACGTTTTCTTGGATGCATTTACAACAGTATTAATCAGCATCACCGCTAACAACACTTAACATTTTCACACATGCAGAAGTTTAAACATCTGAACATGATCAGTGGGTCATTGGAGGGACACAAAGACCCACAATATTTACAGTACACAGTTTATACAGTATTTATTTTACTCTATTGACATGTTTTATAAATAACAATTTTAGTTCGTTAGGATTTTATGCTTATTTGCCTCTGTATTGAACATACTGAAATGATTAAATGTTTTCAACTAATTTAAGATTGTTTTGTGCTATTATTTCTGCTTGCATTATGCAGGCATTCCTTTGGTTGGGATTTTTCCTCATAAATTCTCCTGCGGTGCTTTGTTCGCCACCATTCCTTATATCTTTATGGTTCATGTGTATGTATGTAATCCCAGTTGAGTCAACAAAGTGCATCTTTCCCAGCTGCTAATGAAAACTGCTTCTGGTGAAGGGGTGGGTTATGATCCACATGCTAAAGGGTTTGACAGTTCTTTTTTTATAGTGGAGTTTTCATCTTTTTATTAATTTTTCTTTTTAAAAGTCCACCAACATCCTGCAGCTGCTATGTTTAATGCTGCTGAAGATGACTGATCAGTACTAGCTACATGAATGAATGGATGACCTTTCTATAATACCCTCTCCTGGAAAATAATATTATATTGTTTTGGCTTCAATTCAAGCTATTTTATTAACTGAGTTGTTCATAAAATAGTTCATATTCTACATAGTTTTATGTCTGTACAAAACTACCCTCATTCAGAGCATGGGCAGAAAACATGTTAGTTGGCAACAAAGTCACTTTGTTTTGTTGATTAATGTTACCAGTTTCTCACCAACCACTACCTGCAGATACCCAATGGGCCAAATTCATTCACAAATTGGGACACATGGAATCACAGAGCTCCACCTTGTTCAAGTTGAGAAATGCTATAACTGTACAGATTGAACCAAAACTATAGAACAAAAGGTCCAGACTAACTGGGAGAACGTTTCAGAAAACCTTGTGGAAATTTTTGTATCCTTTATAAGAAATTTCTTGGAATTGAAGGTTTTACCACTGAAGATTAAGACTGCATTCACACCAGCCCTGTTTAGTCTGCTTTAATTGGACTCTAGTTTGTTTGCCTAGAAAGTCTGATTCATTTGGGGAGGTGTGAATGCCTAAGATTTCAAACCTCCTGAGGTTGGAGGTTTCCCGAATGGCCGGTCTTTTCCAGGCCATTTGGAAACACTGTTTACATAAGCAACGTAATTTTAACTTTCTTTCAAAGGTAAAAAATGTTTAACTCAGTGTTTTATGCATGTAAACAAATTTTTAACTATGATAAACCAGTTTTAGAAGCCAAGGATAAAGTTCTGACTTTTCTATTTTCATTTCAACTATTGAACTTCATGGATTCTTTTCATTATTATTCTCCTTGATGGCTGAGAGGGATTCAAAAAAACATCTGAAACTTTGCATTAAAAAACAGTCAAATCAGAAAACCTTACAGACTTGGTTTCCCTGAAGAACCCAACAGAGGACCCGATGGTCTTCCAAACATCAAAAAGAGAAACAAAAACAAACAGAGCAAAAAACTTGAACATGAAAAGCCAGAAAATTGTGAAAGAAAAAAAACAGACCTACTTGAAAGCTAAATTGCAGCCTTTAATAGCTCCATAAAAAGAAATGAGCATTTTTCTGACATCTATGTGCAGATTAGACATCATGTCACTCTGTCCAATGAAACACATCATCTTGATGCCTGTGAGACGAAGAGAAAAGACAATTTTCTTTGTTTTCTAGGGTGGATGGATGGTAATTTTGACATTAAAATGACACCTCTGCTTAATAGGAAATACTCAATATGTGAATGTGATGTCTTGCTATGAAGTGAGCAATTTCTGAACTCAACACTGGAGCAAAAATAAATAGCAGCAGAGTTAGCATAGAAGGAAGCAGGACAGAATACCAGCTGAACTGATTCAACTCTTTGAAGAACAGAAGTCAAGTTTATTTGGAAAGCCCATTTCAGCAACAAGGCAGTTCAAGTCAAAGTGCTCTACATGATAAAAACAACACAATGAACAATCAAAAAAGACATATTACAAAATAAATAGAAGTAATAAAAAATTGTAATCCAGGCTATAATTAATCTATGTTCCAGTTATCACTAGTCAAAGGCAGTTTGATTTAAAAGGAACTCTGTAGTTTGGCTATCTTGTAGTTTTCTGGAAGTTCGCTCCAGATTTGTGGTACATAAAAACAGAATGCTGCTTCTACATGTTTACACCTGATTCTGGGGATGCAGAGTAGACTAGAACCAGAAGACCCAAGTGGTCTGAAAGGTGGATGCAATAATAAAAGGTCTTTTAGGGGAGGTGTATTATGAAAAATCAACTTTGAGTTTTTTTTAGTGTTATTTCCTCATCAAAAGCATACCCGGAGTGTTGATTTTCTTCATTCATGCATGTTTTTAAGAAATTCTTTAATCTCCCATGACAGCCATTTGGTGGTGCCTAAACGCCTGCTCATGCAAAGTGCCTTGGAGCTCCACCTTGGAGCTTCAGTCCCCAGACAAGCTTCCGCCCCAAAGAGTACCCCTACCCAACACCTACCCCACACAGCTCCCCCAGACTAGCAGCAGCAGCAATTAGCAAACACCTGCTGGAACTGCGCAACTGCTGACCTTATGATATGAACTACAACACTCCTAGGAACAGTTGTAAATGACATCATGGAAAAAGTCTCTTGTGATGACGAAGGGGGAGTGTTGGACATCTAAAGATAACATAGTTACTTAAATACATAATACCCCCTCCATGTATCTTGGTGCTAAGCCATTCAGTGATTTATAAACCAAGAGTTTATAAATGCTTATCATTTTATTTAAAGTTGGTACTCGCATGATAAAAAAATAAATAATGAGTAAAGGGCATACATATCTACTCTGGAGTATGTAACATACCTTGTTAAAGGGTGGGAGTTTGAGTGTTAGTTAAATAAAGTAAGTGAATCACTGATCAATATTTTTGCCGATGATTTTGATGATTTTCATGTGTATTTGCAAGATAATTTTGATGATTTTGCTAGATGATTTTGATGTTTTGATGATTTTACTGTATACTTGATTGATGTTTTTATGATGTCAAGCACTTTGAACTGCCTTGCTGCTGAAATGTGCTATACAAATAAACTTGACTTGTTAAATCTCTAGGACTCATAATGCCTCAGCAATATGTCCTACAGAGATACTGGCAAAGAACTTGTTCTGGTTCCTCCAGTAGTCACAATTAAGATTTATGACTGACTGCTAAGATGTCTATGAGACTGTTTAAACAGTATCTCAGGAGGCCATGCTCCTCTTGTTCTCACTTAGGATTCTTATTCAGAAGAAGTGACATCGTAATAACACAATGCCGCTTCTCTTCAAAGGCACATCCCATTTCCCTGATGATAAGGAGTTTAAGTCACCGTCTAATTCATCTTTAGCCGCTGAAAGAATAAAATTACAGATAAGTGAAAGTAATAAATGAAGTCCCTGAAGGGGTAAATTAGCAGATTGATAAGAATAAAACGGAAAGGACCAAGACTGTATATTCCCCATCACAGACATTTTTCATCTTAAGACCTTCTGATTACCATGCTCCTGGTATAAAGGAATACATCTATATGACAGCCCTCCGTCAGAGCCTGATATGACCCACAGTTGCCGTATCTTGCCTATATTCATACAACACCATGTTGATTTGATGTGTGACATCAAGAGAATAGTTTATTTGATGGTTCAAAGCAAAAGAGCAGAGCTGCAAAAAGGTAAGAATTTATCAGAATTAGGGCTGCACTGATTAATCGTGATTATTCGATTATTGAAATAATCGTCAACTAATTTAGTAATCGATTAATCGTTAACTGGAGTATACAGACTCTAAAAAAGGCCATTTGCTAAACAAACAACAAACCCAGAACAGTAATTAAGCCTAAACAATATATATATATATATATATATATATATATATATATATATATATATATATATATATATATATATATATATATATATATATATATATATATAAATACACCTTTTGCATTTAAGGTATAAAAAAAAAAAAAAAAACCTTTGTGTGTAAATATGTTCTACCCAAAACTCCTCAAGTGGCAGTTTTAGCTTCACCTGATTCAAATTCACTCAAGGAAAGCTATATTATTGCATTTTAGGCAAAAAATACTCATTTTCCTATTTAAAAAAAGGAAATTAATCATTTGTTTATTTGCCTCTTTTAATGTATTTCTAATATTGTATAAAAAGCCTAAGAGGTTAAATTAAAAATCTGCAGAATTTTTCAAAAATTGATAGAATAACCGATTACTAAAATAATCGTTAGTAGTAGCCCTAATCAGAATACAATGGAAATATCCTATAATTGTCCCACCTTTTGGGAAATTGAAGTGTACCAGCAGGAAATTACAGGTAAACAGAAGAAACAATAATAAGAGACTGTACATGAAGGGCAAATTTACAACACAGGAGAAATAATACTGTACAGTTATTAAACATTGTATGTTCAGATCCTAAAAAAACATGCCACTGAGTATGACTATTTGAAAAAAAAAAAGACAATATATGTATATTTGTGCATAGAGAGCAGTAACAGACTTTTTACAAGAAATAAAAAAAGAATACTGTGAAAGTA
This sequence comes from Anableps anableps, assembly GCA_014839685.1. Taxonomy (NCBI): domain Eukaryota; kingdom Metazoa; phylum Chordata; class Actinopteri; order Cyprinodontiformes; family Anablepidae; genus Anableps; species Anableps anableps. The sequence goes on along the minus strand of CM026071.1, from coordinate 36,731,327 downwards.
TTAGCTGGGATGTAAACACTTCAAACAGCTCCTGGGAGGAAGGATCTGTGATATTGCTCTTTTGTGCACCTAGGATCCACTGGAGGAGCTCCCCAGTTCAGCAGCAGCTTCATGCATGGGATGGGAGACATTGTGTAAGAGTGATGTTATGCTAGCTAATCTCTTCATGTAACATCCTTAGCTTCATGCACCAACCATAATATGAGATGCATTGGCAAGGAAAATGAGTATCTACAGCTGTCAGGTTTATAAAGGACTAAGGCGCAGAGCTGTTCTTGAAAAGTGAATAAGAATAAAATAAACAAAATGAAGGCACAAACAGAAAACCCAGCATGGGTGGGAAACAAGGGTGAACAACAGTAGAATACAGCGAGGAATGACTGAAAATAGGAGGATTAAATACTGGGGAGTAGAATACTGACAAGATGCAGATGGGTGACTACAAATCAGGTGCAGCTGGAAGAGGAGGCAGGCAGACTGAGGAAAAGAAGAGTAATAAACAAGGGAAGCTGAGGAGGCTAGACCAGAAACCGAAGGGATGAATGCTTAATATAATTTAAAGGATGAAATTCAGGAATAAACTAGAAAACAGAGATATAAGCAGAATACAAACAAATACATAGAACACTGGAAGAAAACCCAGACAAACAGTGAGCATGACTACATTTCAGTAGTAAAAGGAAATACCTTAATCTGCAGAGGGATCGTGACAGGAAATCCTAAAAATCAAAGGGTTCAGACACCAAATGCATGATTCACCAGAGGACCACCTGCACTTTTCCCCTTCCAAAACGATTTTGTTTGGGACAATTGTGACTGTGTTAGGTGGCCATTTGTTCTTTCAAACATTAATCTTATTGGCAGAACAACAGCTTGTGAATAGCCAGTAAAGCCTGGTATGTTGATCAGCAGTTAGTTTCCCCCACACCCCAAAACAGCTCAGGTAAACAAGCTCAATTCAAACACAAAGTTTACCATTTTAAAACCTCCAAAACCTCTGTTTGAAGCACGGGATGATTTCTTTATGACTTCAACTAGTATATTTTTCAAAAAAACAAAAATCGCTCATTTTCTCAGAAATTGGTAGTTTGTATCTCTTTTCTCCGTTTCTGCTCTGGCAACTTGTTCCTGGTTTTCTCTTGGCACTTCACAATTTTAACAAGCTCCCGTTAGGGGTAATTTGTTCCTCTTACTCCACTGACAAGCAAATATGATCTTTCTGTGCTGAAATATTCTGAAAAGCATTTGGATCTATCAAGGGGAAAAGATGTCTATATGTATGCATATTTGCAATAAGCAGTGAGTGTGAAGTGTTTACAGTTGAGAGTCGTTGGTAACAGCAGCACTGAAGAAGAAACAGAAAAAACACAATGAATTAAAGGTTGTTAATTTAATTACAGCACATAAATAGAAATAAGTTTATGTATCTAGAAAACAAATTGAAGAACATTACAACTAATTGGGTGTAACTATGATTGTTACAGCAAAGTATTTCCGACGGGATCCTTCGTGTGGAAATGCATCATTAGTGGGATATGTATGCTACTTTTGCTGCCTTAAGGCTGGAAGCAAATATAAGCAAATTTATGACAATGTTGTAATTTTTATAACTATGAAGCTGAGCAAAAATAAAAAAACATCCATATAAATAACTGATTTATAAATGTCATCCCATTCCAAACCAGTCTTCAAAGTATTTCTGATGGGATCCTTCGTGTGGAAATCTATCAACCTGCATTAGTGAGATATGTATGCTACTTTTGCTGCCTTAAGGCTGGAAGCAAATATAGGCAAATTTATGACAATGTTCTAACTTTTACAACTATGACACTGAGCAAAAAAACATCCATATAATTTACTGATTTATAAATGTCATCCCATTTACTATATTTGCATAAGAGCAAATATTTCTGTCAGAGCAAAGCAGCAAAAATAGTTCATTTAAACAAGAGGTAAAGAAATAAGAAAAAAGGCTCTGCTTACACCGTTTGAACAATTTTTCTGGTGTTCCGGAGAGGAATGTGGAAGATGCAGCAATAGAAAAAAACTTCAAGTCTAGGTTAAAAAAAATTTATACAGAAAACTTTGGTTCATAAAAAGTCTAAAATATTAAACATTCTACCTTAATTATTACATTGGGGATCACCATGTCATATCCTGCATTGTTTAGACTCTTTGTTTATGGTATTTCCCTATATTGATTTCTTATTTTCATTATTTTCCTTCATCCTAGTTTGTTTTGTCTGATTAGTTCAGTCTACTCTTTATTATTTAATTCTTGTCTTTATAGTTTCAGTTAGATTGTTTTTCTAAGATCTCCTGTTTCCCCCTCATCCCTCCTCAGTCTACCTCTCTGGTCTCCTCTCACAGCTGCAGCCTGTTACTAATCAGCCACTGGTTCTCTATCCAGTAACCAGCTCACTTGTATTTAAACTCGTCTTTGTCAGCCAGTCACTGCTGGATCCTCCTGTTACTTACCCGTTTTCTTCAGATACTGAGGTAGAAACCACAAAACAGGTGCAAAAGATGTGATAAAACATGGAAAAACATTGCATGCCACTGGTGTTAGAAGATCAGCACCTCACCAAAGAGCTTATTTTAGTCTGGTTGTCATTTCTTTGAGGCATAAAACCACACAAGCCTGAGTCAAGGGAGAGGAGTCATCTGATCACAGCATCAAATTACCCTTTTACATGGATATAGGTGCACTGCAATCTTGCTCCAGGATTTATGTCGAAGACAGAGCAGAAGAAAGTTGTGCACATAAGCAAATCACATTTGACCTTATTAAGTAAATGTTGGCAAAATGAAAAAAGCCTTGAATGCATATAATACCTGATAGGATGCCAGATGAGTCACTGGGTTTACTCAAGTAAAAGGAAGAGATGAGCAACAATGCATGGAATGTCAGTTCATATCACTGAATTCTGAGAATCAAGGTTCATCCTGCCCTATTGCAACAACCACTTCCATGTCAACTTCAATTTGACCAAAAGAGATAGATGCTTCTCTTGATAGATGGGATGCTGAAGGACAGCGGAAGATTGAAAAATGCATTTCATCCTGCCTCAAGGAAACATTCAAAGGGTCATCACTTTGTTAAATTAATTAAAAGCTCATTACACATGGACCAGTCTAACATAAAGAAAAGGCTCTAACCATAGATATACTATAACCATTAGATTACAAGAGATTTTGTAGCTTATGCACTTTTATCTGTCAAATGCAGAAAACTAATTGAGTGAATAGGAAAGCTGATCTGCCAGCAGCAAGAGCAAAGCCTTCAATAGTTTTCACAGATTGCTGAATAAACTATTTTGCTCCATTTTTCCTCAGCCAAGACAAAGTCTGTCCCTTCTAGCAGATAAGTAATGTGACGTTTATGGTCTTGGACCACTAAAAGCTAATCATCTCTATCCTGCAGTGCCTGGCAAAAGTATCATTATCTCTTGACGGTGTTCACATTCAGTCACATTACAACCACAAATTCCAATGTAGTACATTATTCGGAATCCATAAGATAGACCAACACAGTAGTGCATAGTTAGGAAGAGGAAGAAAAACAAAAAAAGCATCATGAATAATAACAAAGACCCATTTAGGTGAGAGATGAAGTTGTGGAGATGTCTAAAACAGGGTTATGTCACAGAACGGTATCCCAAGCTTTTAACATGTCACAGAGTTCAATCCATGATGAACCATCATCATCCATCAACTGAAAGTCCAGGAAAGAAGAGCATTAATCAGACGAATAGTCAAGCAGCCCATTGTAACTTTTGAAGGGCTGCAGAGGTGGAAGCATCAGTTAACAGGACACCTATTAGTCAAGCACATTATAGAAGAGTGACACGATGTTCTCGGCTGATAAAGCCAAACTCTTACTTTTTAGATACTGTTTTCTCATGCAAAATGATGTTCTTTTCAGATAACAAACACTGCTCATCACCCAGCAGCCTCCTGCAGTGAGGATTCTTCCAGCTTGCAAAAGACCTGAGACTGGGTATGAGGTTCGGCTTTCAGGAGGGTAACGACACTAAACATTCAACCAGAGCAATGCAATAGCTTAGAGCAAAATAGACTAGTTATATGCTGAAATGTCCTAGTCAAAGTTCGGACATAAATCCAGCTGACAATCAGTGACTTCAGTCTCTCTATGAAGAATGTACTATTGTTTTACCTTATAACATTTGAGTGTTTTACTGTGCACAAGAATTTTTAAAATGTCGATTACAGTGGAAAAGGAACTTGTATTCACTTTTGTGGGGTTTTTTTTTCCAAATATTGAATTTGAAACAGACATTTGTTTTTGGATTAGTTTGTCCCAAAAATAAATGAAAACACAGCACAAAAAGAATAGAAATGTATTTTTCAGGCTTTTACTATCTTTGTGGTTTATGATTAGAAAAGAAGAATCAGGTCCTGAAAGGTGAAAAATGAAGCAAACATTCGGTATCTTCGCATCATAGCAACATTAAAAAGGCTGAGATTGCACAATACTGGTATCTGATTTTCAAGTAAAAGCTTAAATTTATTCCAAGAAAATGTATGGATCTCTACCTGATAACCAGGACACATAAACACTGCATTTTTAAGACCATTTAAGGTCAAATCTGGAGTCAGATTTTTCATTGCTATTTATTTTGAGAGAACCAATGATTTCATGTTCCACAACCACCCATGTGGGTATTTTAAAGTCTGGTCCCATGTGCAGATTGTATTTCCAATTTCAAAAAAGTGTGTTAGATACATTAAGTTATGCTCATGACTTTCTAGCGTCTTCTGCAAATTAGAAGAAAATATTTGACAACTCTTTAACTTGAGTGCCTCAACTAAGGGGAGAAAATAAATGTTAATGTTGTCAGTAAAAGAAATGAGGAGAACTCATCTTAATTGCAACGTTGGTGTGTAGACCACGTGAACTGAAGGAGCAGCCAGAACCATGACTCACTTTAGGAACTGGATTCTAATTAAAACCTTTTTATCTGAAAAGTTTTGGAAAATCAAATTTGTTTGTTAAACAAAGGTTGCTTTGTTGGTCGATGACCTTATGTTTTGAAAAATGTTGAATATTAAAGCTTGATTTTTGATGAAACATCACTATTGTAATTTACTTTCCAACAGTTGGTCAAAAGGTTCTGAATATTTCTGCGTTATTAAAATTTATTATATCTACAAAGGTTATGTGCTGGCTGATAACTCATCAATGTTTCTTTTAAATTATGAGCCATTCTTTAGCCATCATACTTTAACCTGGTATGTCCTTCCTTCATTTATATCTCTTTTACCTTTCTCCTTTCTCCTCTACTTGCAGCTTTTTCTCCATTTCTAACCTTGGTTAATAAATAGAGCCAAACACAGCTGTGTCTTGTCAGGACATGATTTAGCGCCTTCTTTTTCATTTACAAGCAAAAGTCCTTCAATCTTTTCATCAGCCTCTCTAGTTTTATTTTCCTCACTTTTTTCTTATTCTGTCTCCTTTTATTCCCTCTGATTTAATAAAACATGTGCTCTGTCCTCATGCCCCCTTCCCCCTTCTCTACACGTTGCATCTGAACTTTTCACTAAACTTTCAATGTCAATTTTATTCTATTTCTGTTTTTGCTCACCACTCTTCCCACCTATATGTGCATTCTATTTCGTCTTTTTTTTTTTTTTTTTTTTTTTTTTTTTTTTTTTTTTTTTTTTTTACCCTTATTTGAATATGAGAAAGTGTCTCTGTGGACTCATGGCTCTTTTTAGATTTCCTTCCATCTACCTTTACCTGCACAAGACTTTTATCTGAAGCTCCTGCTTTTACACTTATACGTAATGAATACTGTGACATGTTCGAACTGACTATGAGTGGGAGTCTTTTTTTCCAGGAAGAATTCAAAGATCCTGCATACAGGATCCTTCAGGAGTGAGGAAGACTGCCTCAACCAACAGTATACTGCTGAGTGAATGTCTTGGGTGGCAGAAAGCCACAGGAAGTACAAATGGCTGAGGGATGCAGGACATGATGACAGGTGTCCTCTGCAGAGAAAAGAGGGGATTGACCTTTTGCAAATACATCACTTAACCACGTTGAGACACCATAACAGACGTAGGAAGTGAGGGAGGGGAATATTGAATTGTGATTGCTTTCCCAAGTTGTTTTCGCAATTATAGCCATGGCTTCTACTTATTAAAGTTTAATTAATTTGTGGAATAGCACACCTAGTTGGGGATCATTGATGGTGGTATTTACACAAGTAGGATATAGCTTTGAAACTGACCAATACCTTCTCTCTCCTGTTGTGTTTGTTGATGTCATCAAATCGCTGACTTTGCCTGAATTAACTGCATATGATTTATACCACTATGTCTAAACGGCGTTTCCCTTACACCAGAGCAGATTAAAGGCATACAAAAGTTGAGATGCTTACCATCTAACTAATCTTACTTACTTATGAAGTATATGAATGTTAATCTTCTTACCTTGTAAAAGTATTTGCTGCAAATCTATGAATACATTGAGGGCTGCCACTCCTTATGATTGACGGTTGCTATCCATCACCATCTTCTTTCCTCATCAAAAGTTAGATGATAAAATGACAAGTTTGGTTTACATCCTTGTCCGTTTGTGCAACCAGCCACGCAGCACCCTATGACCATTTTTACAGAGAAGTCAACTTCAAAAAAAAGTGACGTTAGGCTACAAGCTGTCTGGCTTTTTGACCAGGTTTACAGGAGTTAACGCAAGCATAGGTTTTTGTGACGTCCGTCATGGTGGAGTGGAGCATTTTATGAAGAGCATCAATAGAACTAAAGGTGACTGACTGCACTGATTTGAAGCATTTAATTTTTTTTTAAAAAACTGCTACACTCCAGCAAAAAGTGTTCAGTTACACAAACTACCCATTTGTAATCACTTATCAGGTAAGGAAACTGGAGAACTGACTGGGGTTACCTTTAAAAACATGTTATGTTCACTTTAGAGTTTCACACTATAAACCTTTAATCTGTGTAGAGGCGAAGAAGGCCACCACACCATGCGTTCCTCACCTCAGAGTCAAAGGCTATCCTTCTTATTAACCTCAATTATCAGCATAATTACAAACGTTTCATTGTGTGAGGTCTCTTTGTGTTTCAAAAATAAACAAAAAGGTCAAAAGTAATCACATCAGCTATTTCTGTCTTACAGTGAAGAATCTTTCCAAGAGCAATACAAACAGCACCTTGTTCAGTTTTAAAGGCCAATATGTCAAATGTTTTAACTCTTCCCAGGTTTTTTGGTTGCAGCTTCAGCAGCACTTCTCTCTTCGCTGGGCTTTATTATATCACAGTTCACTTTACAGCACTTTCCTATTACCACAGCAGGAAATGGACTCTGTGGGCAGGAAACCATTTCATAACAGGTGTATGGCAGCATGATGTTGTTAGGAAGATTTAACCAGTGTGAATATGGTTCCATAACAGTCACATTCCCTGACATTTTATATGTATTTATAGATAAGTTCCCTGACAAAACACTGCACTTACATTGGAAACAGTGTAGTAATTTAGTAATTAACTTGTAATAACAAAATACTTTACTTCTAGCTCCCATTCAATGACACTGAGTATTACGCATTCCCAATACCTCTGACAATAGCATCTGATGGATCACTTAAATCTTTAATGTAGAGTTGAAAACAGAAGTTTATATACACCAAATGAAAAACACAAATAGCAAATAGAAATAATTCTGGTGATTCTAACTGACCTAAAACAAGAGAAGTTTGGTCTGATTTAACTTCAGACAGTGAGAAAAAAAGGTGGATGTGTCTTTTCATTCGGTGTGTGTAAACTTCTCATTTCAGCTGCATTTTGGGGTTTGTAAGGAAACACAGAAGTATTTCTCAAAGTTAAAGGTCACCTGCATCATAAAAATCTTTAATATAGGGGCAATTAGTAGTACTGGATAGAAATCAGAGTACCTTAAATATGAAGAGTTTTGATTTACTTTTGTCAAAATAGCCTTCCACTATTTCGTGCACACAGGTGTACAGGCAGTACATGTAACACAACCCTGCCTCTGTTTGAGGATAATAATGGAGAGCCAAGCTAAACCCAGGAGGCAGTTATAGCAATTCAATTACTCTAGACCCCTTCAGTACAACCAGGTTTAAGGGGGTGCAGCTTAGTTACTCATCCAACCCTGCACATGCAGCAATACCTGTTTTTATCAGCACACATGCAGTCAGCCTTTTCACAGAAAATCACTGAAAGTATAGACACAACAGAAGCAAATCCGTTGTTATGTGTTCTTCACATACAGTGAGCACATCCTTATATGTATTACTTATTTATTCCCCTAACATGAATTATAAATAACAGTGTAAATTACTTTAATCATTTGTTTTAGTGGTTGTCTGGGGAAGATTTGAGGTTCAAATTCAAACATTTTTCTATCAGTATCCATCCATCCATCTTGACTTTATTCAGTGAAAGACTGCAGAGTTGTCTGCATTTTTAAACTGCATTACTTGAGTCAACTCACGACTCAAATTCAGTGTGTGCCGGACTTGTCACTTTAAATATATTAAAACATTTCACTGCGTTTAGTGAGGTGTTAGGTGTTATTTCATCAACTTCAGTCACTGTAGAAACCATATAAACTTTTGTTTTCAGTTTTCTGGTAGAAAACCTGAAATTTGAGCAATCAGTACTTAAAAATTTTCCTGCTCTTAATTAATGGAAAATAAGTGTTGATACATTGAGCAACTTGAAGTACTTAATATTTGAAGATTTGTTGAATAGTTTTATATTTTACTGGGACTGAAAACCACATTAGACAAGCCAGAAACAGCAGAAACCAGTCAGAAAGCAGATCATTTTGTCTCCTCGGTGAGAGCTGTGGTGGAGGAGAATGCCTGCTGACCTTTTTCAAGATGACATTTATGTTTCCTGGTGATTATGTATTGTGTTTTGTGTGTGCCTGTGTGTGTATGAAGTATGGATTTAGACAGGTTGTTTTCATTGTCAGTAATAGTCCTGAGTGAGTCACAGCATGAGGTTTTCTTTAATACAAGCACCAACAGTAGTTATGAGGCTTTTTCATTATTTTGATTTTTTCAGTCTTCAGTGTACTTCAATAGCTTGATTCAAGATAAGCCTGTTTTTTAAACTTTACAAAAAAAAAAATCTTACAAGTTTAGCATATATTCATTCTGCAATCAATACTTCGGAGAACCACTATGTATCATCATTTTCAAAAGCCATTTTTTTTCCAATTAACATCTGTGCTTTGTGTTGAACTATCAAAAATAAAATATAAACATAATATTCTGAGGTTTTTGGTTGTAATATGATAAAATGTTAAACAGTCCATTGAGTATGAATATACAACACACTGTATTTAAGTAAACCATTGCTGTCAGTTTGTTTCTGACATGAAACTGTGGATCAAAACTGAGCTCAGATATTCTGGTTTTTGAGAAAACATGTTTCTCCTGACCTCTTTAATTGCACTTCCTGCTATTTCTGCCGTGACATCCGATGGCATGTTCACTGACCTTTGGCAATGTCATGTTTGTGAGTGCTGCATCTCGCTGGACAAATTCACAACAATTTTGCCTGAAGTGGGACGTTGATAACCTCATGCCCTCTTCACCAGTATGGAGGACACTTGAAAAATGTTCCACATTTATTCATGATATTCCAAATATATCACGGCTAACTCCCACTTTTTTAGTTATTTACATTTCCATCTTTACATTGTTGCATCGCTATGGATGATTTCTTAAACCTCGTAATTTTTTGCAATCTTGGTGAGACAGTTTCGTGGATTATGTATGAACATGTTTCATTTAAATTTTCTTGTTAAGAACAATAATGTTTATTATTTGGGTTAAGAAATACAGTTTTTTTTTTAATTTCCAAAAGGCTTGATTGAGTGATGCATTGAAGTAGTTCAACCTTACACATTAATCTACAGTGCATCCAGAAAGTATTTGCATTGTTTTACTTTTCCACATTTTGTTATCTTATGGCCTTGTTCCAAACTGTATTAAATTAATCTCTCTCCTCACACTTCTATAAACAAATTCCCCATTGTGAAAATGTGGAGATAAGGTTTTGGGATTTTTGCAAATTTATTAAAAATAAAAATAACAAGAAATCATATTTATGTAAATATTCATAGCCTCTGCCATGAAGCTCAGAATTGAGCTGTTTCCAGAGATCAGCTTTGAGATGTTTCTACAACTTAAATGGTATCCATTCAGTTAAATATAATTCAGTTGATTGGACCTGATCTGAAAAGGAAGGAAGGAAGGAAGGAAGGAAGGAAGGAAGGTAGGTAGGTAGGTAGGGAGGGAGGGAGGGAGGGAGGGATGGATGGATGGATGGATGGATGGATGGATGGATGGATGGATGGATGTATGTATGTATGTATGTATGTATGGATGGATGGATGGATGGATGGATGGATGGATGGATGTATGGATGGATGGTAGGTAGAGCAGCCAGAGGAAAGCCACTTCTTAATAAAAGGCTCATGGCAGCCCATCTGGAGTTTGCCAAAAGGCACCTGAAGGACTCTCAGACCACAAGAAACATGATTCTCCAGTCTGATGAGATAAAGATTGAACTCTTTGATGTGAATGCCAGGCGTTGTGTTTGGAGGAAATCAGGCAAGGCTCATCACCATCCCTACAGTGAAGCATGGTGGTGGCAGCATCATTCTAAGAGGATGTTTTGCCGCAGCAGTAACTGGCAGACTACTCAGGATAGAAGGAAAGATGAGCACAGCAATATACAGAAACATCCTGGATGGAAACCAGCCTGAGAGCTGCTCTTGACCTCAGACTGGGACGACGGTTCATTTTTCAGCAGGACAACAACCCAAAACACATGATCAACATCTGAAAGGCTTCAGAATCGCTCTGCGAATGTCTTCGAGTGATCAAGACTCCAGACTTGAATCTGATTGAACATCTGAAAATGGATATCTGAAAATGGCTGCACAAATGTCTCATATCCAACCTGGTGGAGCTTGAGAAGAACTGCAAAGAAGAATGTGTGAAACTGCCTAAAGACAGGTGAGCTAAACTGGAGGCATCAGATTCAAAAAGATTTGAGGCTGTAAGTGCTACCAAAGATGGATCAACAAGTATGCAGCAAAGGCTGTGAATACTTACATAAATCTGATTTCTTAGTTTTCTATTTTTAATACATTTGCAAAACACTCATTGTCTGGATCCTGATCTGATACTTTGAGTCAAATCATTCCATAAATTAGACCCAAAGGCGAAATGAACAGCATTAGACCCAGAATATACCTTTGAGGAACCCCCCTGATCTCAATAAATATACAAGTCAATTCAATTCAAAAAGACTTTATTTTTCCCAAAGGGAAATTAAATAACATAACAACAACAATAATAATAATAATAATAATAATAATAATAATAATACTTATTTTTACTTATTACTAGTACCAGTACTTATTACTATAATACTTATTATAATACTTATTACTGTAATACTTATTTTTCAAAAATAATAATAATACATAATAATACTCCTGTTCTTCACCTGTAAGAGTGAGGCACCATTAATCCACAAAACCCGCTTGAGTCATGAAACCAAGAAATTATTATCTGCATTATTGAAGGGTACCAGCCACTATAAGACAACAGAATTCTTTAGAGCAAAGGTTAAACAACATATTTTTGTGCTTTGGAGTAATTTCAAACCTAATTGGATTTTGTCTCACATACAGAGGGTGTCTAAAAATCTTTGTAATTAATTTAAAACAAGTTTTTGTGAAACTTTAAAACTCAATTGTGAAACTGAAAAAAAAAATGCAACTATGATATTGACCCAATGTCTAAGAGAACAGTTGGATCAAGGTTTTTTAATTTTTATTGGTAGGTTACACAACAGCATTTTTCAAAGCATCTAGAGAATACTTGGACCAACAGTGTTAAAAACAAATATATGAATAGGCATTCAGAGTCTGAAGGAGAACCTGAGGGCTGAGACTGATGGACTGTCTCTTTTAAACCAGTAAACACTCTGCTGAAGGACTCCTGAACATGAGAGCAACAAAAGATCATTCTCAGTGGGAGCTGAACTGAGCCTTGGAGCAAAAATGTAGGAACCATTTTAAAATGGTCTTTAGATTAAATATCTACATATTTATATATACAGTGGCATGCACAGACATTTTTGGGGGGAGCAGGTGCTCAAGTGTAATAAAAGGGCACCTTATGCAGCGCATGGAACTGCCAGCAGATGTGTGATTCTGCACAATTTTCCTAATCTTAATTTGCTAATTTGCATACACACATATGAAAATAAATACCTTTGTCTTAGAAGTTATCTTTTATTAAAAAAAAAAAAAAACAGATTGTCCAAAAAAACCCAGACAAGAAGGTAAAGCAAGTTCCAGGATGGTCTACTACTAAGGCGCTTTTAAGTCACCTCTGATGGAGAAAAACAGCAAGAACAGATTCATATTCTGCTGATAGTACAAGGATGAGGGAAGACAGACTTTTTTCTAATACTAATTTTGTCACAGAAATTAGTCAACATCAATCCAGAGTTAATATCCAGAATGCAAATGGGACCTCTGATGTTAGGTAATTGCTAAAACATTCATGTGATTTTATTTAATAAAAGCTTTTGAAACATATCGTATAAATGTCAGCAAACAAAAAACAAACAAACAAAAAAAAAATTAAAAAATATGTGTCAATGATTATTTTGAGTATACTATTGTTGGTATCTGTAGTAGAGGCATAAATGTGATGAGATAAATGCCATGTGCTTCTGTTGACTTTGGCTGTCTGGCATGCTGCCATCAGTGTTGCTTATTAAAATGAGCCACTCAGCGTTGTTTAACTCTGGGCTGAAGATCAGAGTGATTCTCCCACTCCTTTGTGTCCTTGGAAACCTCGCAGCTTTATGGTTTAATCATAAACGTCTGTTTATTCACACCCCAAATGCTGCGCTGTTGAAAAGTAAGACCAACGTACAATGAGACAGTAGTAGACTCACAGAAAGTCATTACACAGAATGTATATTGAAATTAGGTCTAAAGAAATTTGGAACAGTACATTTAACAGACAAGGTAAAGATAATATTTAAGTAGCAGACATTTGGATTGATCTATTTAGAAACATCATTAATGTTGGATGATTTTTCAAACTAAATCCATGTTTTTATCTTCAGAGTGCTGAAAACTGACATGGAAAATGAATAAAATATGTTGAAAATATCATTTTTAGCACAGTTTTTATAATCCAGACATTTCCATGGCACTCTGCTTGCTCATGCATGTATTAAACACTTACTCCCATCTAAGCTGTGAGCTGTGAGTACTTTGCAAGACAAAATACAGACGGAAGGGGAAAAAAGACATGTTTGATTTGAGGTCTGTAAGCCACACAGAATTTGAATTAGTCAGAGTGAAAGGGTTCATTTTTTTACATGAAACATGCTCTGATTTTTACAAAGCTAGTAGACATGCTTTTTACTGTTGAATACATGATGTATTTTATTTAAGGCTCAATAAGAGATTTATGATTTGAAAGTAAACAGCCTGAATAAGTCAACGTATTTGGTTTATTCATATTTTAGGGACTGTTGTGTTTTTTTATTTTGTCTTTAATCTGACTGTCACAAAGGCGATGGAAGCAAATTCTGGGTTCAAACTGACACTAAAGTATAAATCATCTAGTTAAGCATTGGTCTAACGACATCTGTAACAGCGATGCAGCATATTCCAATCTTATTGGTCTCTTAGACATAAAAGTGTAAAGATCCTTGAGATAAATTCATGTTTTATTGCATACGTCAATAAATGTTTTCATCAAAATCACCTGTTTTTATTTATTGGCAATCCTACTGTTGATACATTGTACATCAAACACCTCTTTCTATAACCTACGGAACATTTCCAAAAGCCGTCCCATTCTCTGTCTCTCAGAGGTCGAAAAACTGGTCCATGCCTTTGTCTCCTCCAGACTGGTCTACTGCAGAGGCTCCAGTACATCCAAAACTCTGCAGCTAGGATCCTGATGAGAGCGCACAGACATGACTGTATTACTCCCATCCTCCACTCTCTCCACTGACTTCCCGTTTCCACCAGGATTGAATACAAGATTTCCCTCCTCACACACCAATACATCCATGGACATGCCCCCACCTATCTCAAAGAACTACTTCACCCACAAAACACAACTTGCTCGCTCTACTCCACCCACTCAAACCTTCTTCATAAACCCAGAACCAAACTGAGGACCATGAGAGATAGGGTCTCGTGCGCTGCTGCACCACATCTGTGGAATGTCCTCCCTGACACTCTGAGGGCACCGCGGTCCACTGACTGTTTTAAAAAAGGTCTTAAGACATTTCTTTTTAACAAAAGTTTTGGTTCACTTTCTTAGATGTTTTTATCTTAACCTTATTTTAATGTTTTTATCCATTGTAATTGCTTGTGCTGTTTTTAGCCCTTTGTAGCCCTTTGAGATCCCAAAATGTAAAGGGCATTATGAATAAAATGTATTATTATTATTATTACATAGTACATAGGACGCCCATTCATCTCCTCCAAAATGGAGCAGGCGGAATTCTGATCAGACTTAAAAGGAGCCATCATCTTTCAGCTATAACACTCCTCTCTCTCTCCCAGTTTTTGTCCGTGAACTACACACACTGCCTGCTTTAAAGACTATGCATAAAACTTTCATTTTTATAAAGCGTATAGTAAAGCAAGCTTATGTTAGCCTAAGCCATTGCTGCCAGCAGACGTAGGGATCACTTTTCCTCCCTCAGCTATTTTCTCTTCTGTGCTTTCTACATTACTTCCAATTTTCCTGCCATTTCCTTTATGTCCTTTTCAATAGAAAGTGCACCTGGCAAAGTAATTCTATGCTTCACACTGTTTCTGTTATTGAAGGAGCTATTGCTGCCTATTTCAAACCTCATTGCATGTTTACTTAGTTTTTTTCTTTCCCAGAGAACATATGGGTCACACTCAGGTGTAATTTTATTTGGCCTGTGAGATAATCCCCTATATCTATGAGAGCTGACCCACTGGTATCACAAATCCCAGAATGCTTTGATGGTGCTTTGGCAGGTCATTCAGGACCCACAAACCACCCTCCTCTCTTGACATTCGATAGCAACCTCATTCTATGCCTAGTAGCATCTGGCCCCTCCCAAAATAAAATAGAACAGGGATTCCTTACATCCATTGTTTTTTCTACCAGCTGGCATTAAATGACCAGCTGAATTCAACCCTACTATAGCCTACCATAATTTTGATCAAATTAAACTGTGTAAAACTGGGATCTGAATGTGATCGTATGATTAGAATGTTTTGGAGTAAATTGGAATGATTTGACATAAAAGGACCAATTTGGAGTTTATATACCTTGATATACTAGGGTTGTTTGTAAAGTGCTTGCAGATGACAGTTGTATTTTGGCACAATTGTAATAAACTGAGTTGAATGTACAGGATTTCTTTTTCTTTTTCTCTTTTAAAGAAGAAAAAATGTGTGAAAATTATTACATTGGTGAGCTTTAAGCCTTTTAACCCATTTAATTATAGACTACTATACTGAGAGCAGTACATATATATCTGCCACTTGTGCTCTTTCTTAACTTAGAATTAATCATGATTTTACATATGTACAGAGACAGTTATTGCATTCAGTCTTTTTGATTCAAGTATCCATTAAACATCTTTCACGCTGATCTGCGTATCCAATTTTAAAATGTAGTTATAACAAGCAGTGAGACCCAATTTGGAGAAGTTTGGATCTTTCTCCCAACAGAAAAGCAGAGTCAAGTTCATTTGTTTTATGTTCTTGTCTTTCTAGAGTCTGCTGATGAAAAAGTGGACAAACACCATTCCAAACAGTGCAAAGATAGCAAAACTTATCACTTTAAGGTAATGAACATACTTGTGATTTTGCTTCTACAGTTTTAGTTTTAAATAGTAGTAATAACATGACTAATTATCTTTAGCCTTCATCTAAGTTTAAATGCTCCTCTTGTGAAGGAATTGAAATTGGTCCTGTGGGGAAAAACAGTCATACATTTAGTACATGTTGTTTTTTTCACAAATGTAGACTGAAATGTGAAGCCAAAATTAAAAAAAAAAAGATTTTATTTTTGTGTTCAGATCTGCAGCCTTAATCAGTGGCCATGGCAGAGATGTTTTTTAATTTAGTTGGCTCAGTTTAGATATTTCCCTTGAGCTACTCGCTGAGGCCCAGACTGTTTGGCCTCTCTCTTTTGATCAATTAAACTGGGGCTCTTACACACCCACATTACACATCGACTTCTTATTGATTGTCAGGGTACAGTGAGATCCCAGTAACAAACCTCATTTGTGATAAGAGAGTGCTGATAACTGAGCACTGGCTGAGCAGTAAACCGAGAAAAGAAGAGTAATGAGAAGGACAGAAGAGGAGACCACAGCTGTAGCTGTGGGGTCTGATCACCCATCCTCCTCTCAGGGTGAAGAAATGCCTTAATTAGGAAGGATCAGAGCCCCTCCATACCCTCGCTTCTGTCTGTCAGCTACTTTCCAGACAGTATCTGTGTCTGTATCTTACAGCTCTCCTAGGGGTGCCAATGAGATATTTTTAAATGAGACTTTAAAACCTTAAGGTGCAGTAGTACCCCATGTGTCAAATCACTATATCTAACAATGCATCCAACTAATATGACCAGACAAGACAGGATTTCAGCAGTATTTAATAGAAAGAGTGAGAAACATATTCTTTAGCTGAAATCTGCAAACCCCTCTAAAAACGCTTCTGTTACTTTTTCAATACTTCAAACACCAAATATACATATATATGCATTAAGAAGCCCAGCTGCTAGTCTGATTGCCTTGAACAATGGGGCAGCTCAAGAACTACTTCTTTCATTACATTAATCAGGCATTTACACCAGCCCTGTTCAGTCCACTTCAATCGAATTCTAGTTTGTTTGCATAGAAAGTCCGATTCGTTTGGGGAAGTGTGGATGCTCAATCAAACTCTGATGCGACCAAAAAGTGAACTCTGGTCTGTCTAGAAACCTAAGTTGAAGTGAACTCTGGTGCAGTCTGAATGCATATGTGAATGCCAAGTGGACTGGAGACCACTCCAAAAGCAACAAGCAGACCAAAGCACGGGGCATTCTGGGTAAATATGGTGTATATTGCTAGAAGGAAAAATGGCTCTTGTTGAGCCCATTTTTGAAGAGTGTTTGTTTAGCACATTTGCCAAAGACAAAAGAGAAATCCTACAACTGCTAAAATCTGATGCCACTCCGTTTTTGTTTACATTTTATGAAGAAGGAAGATGCACTCAGTGTCTTCTTAAGTGATTCTTGGTTCAGCATCACCACAGGCAAGGGGGTGAACAGGTTGCTCAAAGTGTTCATTTTATTTGACACAGTGTGAAAGCAAATGGCACCAGCTGAAAATGAAACATATCTTGCAATTTTGGTCCCCAATCAAACCAAGTCTACCAGACTATCAGGTGTAAAAAAACACCCTAAAATAAGAGTCTCCTACTGAGGTATAGGCTGGTAAAAACCAGCGCCTTGTTCTACGCTTTGCTTCACACAGAAGCTCTGGACCCTCAGCCATTGAGAAACGATTGCTTGCTGGATGTGTGGACTCTGTTGAAGTTTTAAATTTTACTCAATTGCTAATGTTTGGCCATGATGTATGTAATGCACCAGGGCGACGCTATGAAGCTTAATGAAAATCACTTTAAAGAACCATCCGCCACATCCCCCACTGTGAAGAGAAGTGCTGAGCTGAATGAGATGTCCAACACGGACTGGCTGGCTGGAATGGCTTTGTTCACTTTCTCCTCTCCCACTGCCAAACTACAACCCTATATAGGCAGATTACAATTCTAAAGCAGCACAGAAAATCGACAAGCGTAATTGCGTAGGAAGGCATTGGCCAGGCTAACTTATGTACAAACTGTCACGATAAAACACTCAACCCTCTGTCCACGCCTTCTAATATAAGTCTGCTTACAGCAACTAGATAGCACTTCACAAGACATGCAAGATTTCACTTTATAGAGTATATTACATTCCCAAGTAATAAAATATTGTAGCATGGAATCACTTGGGAATGACTTTGGAAATTAGCTTGTATACAACTATGCTGTGAGATCTCTTGTGAGGAAATTTTGTGACACCCTTAGCTGATAAATAGTAAATCTGTAGGAAGTAGCATGACAAACACACATGAACCCAAATGAATTTGTTTGAAAATACAACCCTGCCAATTCTGCGGCTTGTGATACAGTTATGACAAAGGTCGGTGGTTGAAAATACTTTCAAAGTTTATGTTTGACTTAGTCTAATCCAGATGTGTTTCTACCATGTCTCTGAGATGTTTGATTCCAGCTCTGCAAATCAACAGCAGACAAAACACAGCTGTCATCACAGCATAAGATTTTAGCACAGTTTGGATGGCTGCTGGGAACTCTGGATGGGACCAAACCAGCTGGTCGTTTCCGAGATGCCGATACACCAGTAGACGGATCTCAGCAGCCCGACGACCCTGAAGCCAGCAGTAGTACACTCCTGAAGAATGAAAACAGTTAAATAATGAATGTTATATAATGTGTGACATTTCATTTTAATATCATCTAAATGTACAAATCTCTTTTATGAATAACATCCAAGGGCTCAATAAAAAAGTTAAGCTATGAATTATGACACTCAGATGTAGCAGAAACTCTTAATATTTTTATAAGTGGCTTCAAATGGAGAAGTATATAGATTCCAACATCTAAGCCAGCCTGAGGCATACAGTATACACTGACTCCCTGTCTATTCACAGTTCAGTATTCACAGATTTTTCTAGAAAGCAACTTTAATTATTGGAGGAAAAATCACCTATTTGCCGATATTTTTGTAATGCATATCTAATATATTCAAAAGAAAATGCAGCTTGGGACACCGAAATGCCTAGCTGCACTGCTACTTGACCCACTACTACTTGTTTGTGAAGCAGCCAGTCCAGGAGTGGCATTCATTTTCTTTGGCACTGATTGGGTGTACCACCAAGAGTGGAGATAAGGAAGACCATGGATGTTAGCATCTGCTGTAATGCAAAGCTGGTTTCCACTGTGGGTATTCATGCATATTAAGGTATATTTGGTGTTTACACTATTAAAAGAGGCACTTGTAAGCTTCTTAAGAGGGGGGTCTCAAGTATTTGCTGATTTCAGCTGTTTGAAGGCAGTTGTGGTCCCTAACCCTCTTGAATACCAGTGATCCACTGTATAATATCAAAGCCACTACATTCTTTATCAAGAATGGGGATGGGTTTAAATCTGCTCATATGATTTCTGAGTATTAAAATAATTAGGATTTAAAAAATCATTTTGAAATCAAAATTCAAATTACCAGTGTACTAGAAATTCTTCTTTTTTGATTCATTGTTATCTGTTACTTGAAATAACTTATAGTTAAATCTGCTGCCTCCTTCTGTCGTCCATCTGTAGTTGAATGCTCTACGCTGGATTCAACCATCCAACCACATGCGAAAGCAAAAGAAATATACCTTTCTTCTTAACTGATTTAAAGTTAACGCATTAATTCATGCACAGGAGACACCTGTGTATTAATAGTAGGAATAGGAGTACCTGAGTCCTGGGATTTTGCTGGATGAAACACCAAATGGTGGCCAGGATCTATTTTTATCCTCAGAGAAAAGTTGCCCCCCGATTTTTGCTGAAATCTGTAGATTTGGTTAGATCCTTGATCCCAGGCCACGGCCATGTTGGGACGTGCTCCAGGGCACCCCAGGGTGAGAATACGGTCTTCTGGGTGGTTCAGGTAGAACACGGGCACTGGTACTGGCGTAGAAGCAGAACTTTGAGAGAGAAACAGAAATTCGTCAAATCACACAACTAAATCTAAAATTGATATCAATGCAGTTACATTCATCTTATCATGGGGGAAAGAAAATCATGATAACAATTGTATTGTTGTCATAAAAGTTGACTCTTACTGTCAATGTCTGTACACCCCAAAATTAACAATATAGTCAGAATGACTTTGACTGTTTTCCACTGTAAGTTCCTCAATAGTCTCAAATAAGACGCTACATAAAATATATTTAAATATGATTAAATGCTATTATTGTGTACTGTTTAGGCTTAAAATTGAGTCACTGGTGTGTTTAATCATGACTTTTATTGTTATTTAAATAAATGCCACAAAATATCATGATAAAACTCAAAGTTCACATCGTCCATTCCTATTTCAGACTTCTTTGTGAAGTTGAATCATCACCCTTAACCTATATTAAGTCAGATATCATTGTTTTAAAAGTTTTTTGTAAAGTAAAATGTAACATGTTGAAGACTGAAGTGGGAGGAAAGCATCCAACCACTTCCACATGCCAGAAAGTGAATTATTGTTTTCCCTTTTTTTAGGTCTCAATGTGAAACTGCAATGTTTATTGCTGCACAAAAATATAGTTTCCACTTTCTTTATATAGTGTACCAATAACTAAACCCAAGATTGTTTCTTTATCTGAATTTCTTCCTTAGGTAAAATTGGCAGCTTAATTAGGACATTTAAAAGTATTTTTGATTTTCAAAAGCACATCCTTACCTGTATCCAAGAAATGCCATCAAAGCGATCACTTTTGAGGGTGGAGGAGGTTCAGGTGGGCATGTAACTTGGCAGCTTTTGACTTCTATCTTCGGCCCCTGCTTTAGATGGCTGAATATCATGGGGACTCCTTCTGAGCCACAGGAAGCCACTGTCTCATTATTCAATCTGTAGCGCACTTGCAGAAAACGGGAGTGAACATAGCAGAGTCCAACACGGACCTGCTCACCTGGAACGCCACAGCGATCGCACACTGTCCAGGACTGGAAGCCAATGAAAACCTGATACAAAGGATGGGAATAGACGATGAAACTGCTTCTATGCCTTTTCTTCTTTTTACTTTCTGTAGAGACCCTGAAAGCATCAAATCAGAGAGCTGTTATTGATTCTAATATTGTTTGTCATAACAAAGTTTTTAAGTCTTCCTCCTGACCTGGAGATGAAATTTAATGTTGGAGCTTCCTGAACATCCAGGTCATAACCATAGAAGAAGTCTTTATGGGCAGAGCCACAGATATAGAGGCCGGAGTCACCAGGTCCCACTCTGAATATCAGCAGACTAAACAGCCGGATGGAGAATCGACTCCGCAGGTCACTGCTGTGAAGGACCTGACTTGTGTCCAGCAGCTTGTTGCCATGGCTATCTGTCAAGGCTCTGGCCTCATCAAATCTACCCCGATGTTTTCTGAAGAACCAGACAACTGATTGGACCTGAAACAAAAACAATAAGGAAAATAATGGGAGAATATAGGCTCTTGATAAAAGATGTTCAGCTTAATGTACTTCGGCTGATCCTTTTACTGTCCCTTTGGTTCAGCCTCCAAAACCATTTTCCATGCAAGATGATTAGATTTGTTTTTCAGTAATTTAAGGTTTCCAGAAGAAACAGATGGAAACTTAAATTTAATTTTTGTTTAAAAAGTCCCTTTTGATTAGTAACCAAGCAACCATGTTCATCAATTAAAGGATGCTACTAAAAACTGTTTACAATTATTTATTGCATTGTCATTATCATTAAATGATTTTGAACAAAGCAATGGATAAATTCTAACTAACAAACAAAACAGCGTTTTAACACAAACATTACACAGTCAAAGTTAACATATGATGGTAAAAACAGATATTTTTAATTAAAAGATATTTATCTGCTGTTTGTGGTCTAAGAAACTAAACATCAAATAATAAACCACATCAATTTTTACTAAAAAAAATTCATGATAACTCAGTTTAAACTTCCAGCTGGACCTGTTATTGTGGTGTCAAAGGTGTCTTTGAGTTACCTCCTGTGGTTTGCAGTGGCAGGGCAGCTCCACGGTGACTCCGGCTAAGTAGGCAGCATTTGTGAAGGCCAGGAAGGCAGGGCAAGCAATGCTGCCAAACACATCCTTTTGATCTTCAGGAGCCTCATAGCTCCATACCTCAGAGTACATAAGGAGGACAAAGAAACATGTCAAAAACATCAGAACTAAGACTGGAATGTACAGATTTTGTGAATATAAGTTAGCTGACTTTACTGTTGAGTAGTAGAATACATCACCAATTCAAATTCTGTGCTGCCAACAAAACCATGTTTGAATCATAACATGAGTTTTAGTACTGGTGTAAGGCAAACTGTGCAAAAATGTCTTTCCCTTCAAGACATGCTAGATATTCTGTTCATTCTGACAAATGTGTTCAGTTTGGATTGTAATAAAACCTGCTAACATCATTTGTCATCCTTTTTGTTTTTTCTGAAACTCATCATCTTGATCTCTCATTTCCATGGTAACAAGACAAACTGAAATCCATCACATAGCTCAAAGGTTTTCTTGATCCAAACTTTGTCTCAAATTAAAAAACAAAATGCAACCTACAATATTACAACTCTCCTTTTAAATCAAGGAAGATAGCTAAGAAGAAACTAAAAAGTATATATGAAAAGAACTGGTACTAGTAGTAGAATAAAAGACATACCATTTTTTATTTTAATGGAGGGAAATGATGCAGGCAGTGGTGGGCACATTTTCGTTAATGTGCTAATGGTGGTGCTAATTTTTGGTTAAGCTCTTTTCCACACTTGCTAACATTGAATACGTTTTATGCGCTTAGCTTCCCCTAAATAAATTTTTCCAGATAAATTCTAAAGCACTAATTTACTTGGCTGTTTGGTAAACTTTCAGTTGAGTAAAGTTTGACATCTGTGTTGAAGTTTTGTTTATTGAATTCTTCAAGCAGTTAGACGTTTGTATTCATGCTCTTATTTGGAAGTGGGTGAGGTATAGCATGCCGTCTCCACCAGTGAATGGCAACAATGCACTATTTGGCGTACTTTGCTGGAAATACCAAAAAGAAGAAGTGGGTGAAGATTGTTTATGCAACAGGTCCATTGCTTCTCCTCATGTTCTCTATTTTTCCCAATGAATTTATTTCAAACGACAAACATACAGGAACAAAACAAAACACGGACAGTAGAGAACTAGATATAAACATAAATACAATATCTGAGGGCATTATAGAATATATAAATTATGTCACAATTAAATTGGTACTTGAGGGTTGTAGTGTTTCACACTACACACAACACAGAAATAATTTGAACTGAAGTTGGCAATTTAGCATTTGCTAATGTTTTAGTTAGCGGTGCCCACCACTGGATGAAGGTATGCAATTTGTAACTAACTATTTTGGATTAGTTTAGTTGGTATAAAGCACTGGGTATGTTTAGGATTCTGTGTGTCAAAAAAGCAAAAATGAACTTTTTATTATTTTAAGTTCTGCTTAATCTCAATTTGGCATGATGTTTTTATATAGCATTTAGAAAAATATATAATAAACTTTGCATATGTTTGAAGTTTATTAAAGTCATAAGCACATTAGTTAAATCAAACAGATTATATTCCCAAAAGTGTTTGCTTCTATGCTTTCATACACATCTGAATTTGAGGGAGATCCCATTCTTAATCCATAAAGTTTCATATGCTGTTGGCCCACCCTTTGCAGCTTTATTAGCTTCAGTTCTTTTGGAAAGGGTTTCCCCAAAGTTTAGAGTGTGTTTGTCTCAGCTCTTTCTCAGATCCAAGGCTGCATGTTCATTTGTTGTGGAATGGGTGTCTTAGATCTCATCGAGCAGGGTTGATTTTAATACCATGTTTGAACACTCCCTCTGAAAGCTGTCCACTTGTAACTGAGACAGCCAGGAGACGTTTTTGAAAATTACACCATAATGCAGTCCTGCATCAAAACCTTCATAAAAACATTTAAAAGAAATGATAAAAGCTTTACGGAAGCTGAGAGCGGACGTGTTATGCATAAACTTTTTTCTGATGGTTTTGTCGAGATAACGAGTTCATTTCAAGAAAACAATCACGAGATGATTGGTGTGTGTTCAAGAGGATTCCATCATTCAAATGCCACACCAGCGGGAGAGGACTTAAAAGTGTAAATCATGGTATGCATGTGTAATTCTGTGAATAAGTCTGTCATTGGTTGTATGATTAAACCATCGGGAAATTAACTCGTTATTTTGAGAAAATGGTCGTTGTTATAACGACATAATTATCTCGTTATCTTGTGAAAATGGTATTCATTATGTCGTTATAATGACATCGATAACTCATTATCTTGAGTTAACCATTGGGAAAATAGCCATGTGAGTACGACTGCTCTCAGCTTCCGTAAAGCTTGAAGCCTGAGTGAGTAATATTGATTTTCATAGAAATACTTAGACGCTACACTGGACCTTAATATTTGATGAAGTAGGAAGCAGCCAGAAAGGGCTCAAGGCTTCAGCAATCTGTTGCTGAGGTCCAGATTTATTATTTGCAATCAGATTTTATCTTCCTCTTTCTGAACACAAATGCACCAGCAGCATTACACTTCCCATACTGCAGCACACCACAAGTCAATAAACCCAGTTTGATAGAAAACTGAAGCCCTTTGCTTTTCTCTACGTTAAATAATCCACTCTGCAAGTGAGGAGCCATGCACAACTTATACTCCACACTTCAGGGTTTGGTGGCATGAATTCAACACAAGTTAAAACAGTTAATTCAGCAAGTGCTATCCCACAAACCCTGCCGCAAGCACTTGTTGCTTCAGTATTGCACAGGTCTGTGCGTCAGCAGGCCTCCAGCAAAATGAGTGAACAATGAGTAACTCTGCTTCCCGCTGAGACAAACAAGACTCATACTGCATGATGCAAGCTGTCAGTTACTGCTAAAGGCAAACAGAAAAATGATTTCCCTGCTACTGTGTGTCCACATGTGTCTTCATGTATGAAAGCTAGTTGAATCAGTTACATAAAGAAAGGCTTCATTGCACCAGAATGACAAAATGCATGATCAGAAAAGGAAAAGATTTAAAAAGTCATGTTATTTTGCATTGCCGCACATTTACATGTCAGGAACGATTTCAAATACACTCACAAATGTAATTTTAGGACCAAATGTGTCATGCAAAAGCCCAGCATACAATCATTCACTACCAAGCATACTTTGTACCAGTTTGGCAGGGTTAAATTGATTATAAGAGTTCGAATCTTAAATGCAAGTGGGAGTCCTTTTGATTGTCCAGTCCACATGTTCTGTGGATCTGCAGATGGCTTGCAACCATCTCATTTTGTTGGAGGTGTTAGACTTGCTTTTACAATCTCTGTATCTGATCTGTAACCAAATGCTCATCCCAAATCCAAACAGACAAGAACGGGAAATGTTTGGTCATCTGAATTGGACACCTTCTGGAAGTCCTCCAATTTAAAATTTTCCACAACAGGAAGCTAGAGACTGTCTGTTAATGTTTATGCAGTATTTGTTTGTAATGTACAGGATATTATGCATACTTTAACCTCTTATCGACTGATTTTGTTTACAGGTGATGCAAAAAAATGGGTATTTGCTGTTAAACAGATGGCAAATTAAGCAGAGATGTTACATTTTAATATAACACTATAAATATATGCATTAAGGATTAAGGAAAATTAAAAAGATTAAGCATTATTAGGCATGAGTCAGATTACTCAACAGCAGTAACCTACTTCTGGAATATGCCTCTAGCAGCATTAGTGGAATACAAAAACCACCTTGGCTAAATTAAAGTATATTCTGCTTTTTTTTAACATTACCTGTTGTAGAAAGATCTCACATAAACTTGAACTTGTTAGAAAATAAATAAGACTAGTAGATGCCCAACAGCTTGTCAGATGTGCTTCGTCTATTTTAGCTGACTTTTACTAATTAAATCAACTCAAAATGAACATTTTCATATTAGTGGGATGCAATGCTAGGTTGGCAGATAATAACAGAGTACGTAACAACAGGCGTAAATTAATGGAGCTGATTCTGATTGTGATTCTGATGTTCCTGTGCTCTCCAGGTGTTGTAGCTCTTGTAGCTGAGACAGTGTGGATCTGACCAGCTGGTCAGCCTTTAAACACCTGCAAGGTTGTTCTTGGCTTTCCACCAAGCTCACGTTGAAATGAAATATTTCCACTCCAGGTAAGAGAGCGATTGCTGATAATACCAAACTCCTTTTGGACCAGATGTAGTTTGAGGAACAAGGGGATCACTTTTAAAACTGTTTGTCCCAAAATAGTCTTAAATACTCAATTTCACTACAAAATATGTAAAAATGTGGCACCTCTCACTAGACAGCTGATCCATGATGTGTCAAAATTTCTAAAGCTTACATTTTTTTGAAGTTGGTAATTTAGAAAACAAGCCTCTTCTGTCATGATTCATGTAAGGTCCTGTCCATGCTGTAATTAGCACTCATTCATCTCACCTGCTACGCCTGATTGCTTACCTGTTCCACCTGGGCTCCGTCCTACTTAAACTCCTCTCAGCCTCCGCCTCCTTGCCAGATTATCGACAGCCATGAGCCAGTAGAGATCCAGCATTTCATGCCTTGTCTTCTTGTGTTTCTTCGACCTCTTTCCGTCCACGGACCTTCCCCTCCTGCCAAGCCTGTTACGGATTCCTTTGTTTCTGGATTTCTGGACCCTGACTCAAGCTCCACCTCACGACCACCGAGTATTGCCTGTCCCTCAAGCTAAGTCTGCTCTCTCTGCCTTCCCGTGTATTACCTCTGCCTGATTATCATCTAAGCCCCTGGTCCTGCGTCGGATTCCCTTGTGGAGACCTTCTTTGTTTGTTCCTGAGCAGCTACCAGTCCCGATACTGAATAAACTTGTTTTTCCTTTACATACTTCTGTGTGTGGTTGAATTTCCGGGTCTTCCCTGTGAGTCCTTACATCTTTCCTGTCTATGTTACCAGGGTAACAAATCCCATCCCAGGCATGGTGTTGACAGCCCTACTTTATGAAAAGGTCAGAGATTTTACATGTACTGTGTTGGCTGGTGAGGACAGCCTGGCTAAAGAACAATCTTTTCTTAAATCCAAGCAAGACAGACACAGCTGCTGAAAGCAAAAACTAGCTTAGCCCCATTCTGAATAACTAGCTTGTGCAACAGCTCCCAGTGTTTTATTGTGTTTGTAGTTTGATCTAAATACAGAGATTCATCAGAAACAACATAATTTCTATATTTATGGTAATGAAACAAATGTACAGATCCAGGTAATCTGGATCTACAGAGAAGATATTTTTAATGAACATGGGGATGAATCAGAACTTATTTATTTTTTTTTTTTTTTTGAGGCAGAAGGGACAACATGAGCAATGATGTTGAAGAGTATGTGTGGCTTAGGTAGGAATCTCTGAGAGAGAAATTTTTTTTATTTTTTTTTTTGCTCATTCTTCTTTGCAAAATTACTGGAAATTTCTTGTAGATTTGGTTTATTTGAAGTTTTCCACCTGGAAGATCAACCTCCATTCCAGTCTCAAGTCTCTTCCAGCCTCCATCAGGTTTTCTTTCAGGATTGCCCTGTTAGCTCCATCCAACCTCTCATCAGCTTTGACCAGCTTCCTTTTCACAGCTGAAGAACAGCATTCCCGCTGCATGATGCTGCCACCACCATGTTTAATCTTGACGACTGTGTGTTCAGGGTAATAGTGTTTTTTCCAACACACATAGCTACTGGAGCTGCATGGCGGTGTAGTTGTTGGCACTGTTGCCTTGCAACAAGAAGATCTTGGGGTCAAATCTCAGAATTATCAGAATCAGCTTTACTGGCCAAGATTACATGCACAAACAAGGAATTCGACTTTGTTTTACGCACTCATACTGTACAGACATAAGGTATAAATATTTAAATTGCAGAGCCTGGGGTCCTGGGCCAGGTTTCGCTCTAGGTGCTTCAGCTTCCACCCATAAACATAACTTTCAGCTTGACTGGTTACTCTAAATTGCCCTTAGGTGAGCATGTGTATGCAGGGTTTTTTTTTTTTTTTTTTTTTTTTACCCTGTCACTCTATGATTGACTGCCAATCTCTCCAGGGCACATGCTGCCTTTTACCCAATGAGCTCTGGATATAGGCATCAGCTGCCCAAGACCCTCCATGGCTATGGATGGACAAACAGACAGACAGGTGGATGATCTGACCAGAGCACTTTGGCTTACCCTCCATTGCTTGTGGTACACTGCAAAAAGGACTTCTTCCAGCTTTCTTCCATGAATGCTCGATTTCTGGAGGCCACAACCAACACCCATTAAATTAGTCATCTACAGACTCTTCCGTCTGAGCTTATCCAAAGGAGTTTCTTACCCAACAAACCCCAACAAGAGCACCCGAGTCTGCTAACCAGATGCTCTTACATGTCTCATGACCCATATGCAAAAACAGGGGTGACCATTCCTCTGCAGAGGCTGGACCCACTCTCTGGAGCTATTTAGCAAAGCTGAAAATGAGCGCTCCAACATCAGACAGCTCTGTGATGACTCCCATCTTTCCCTGTCTTAATGTTTGTCCTTTTGTTCCTCAGGTGAAGTGAGTGTGGTCTGGTGTTAGCTGCTGATGGTGCACCTGGGGCAATGTTCCCTGCCTATGTAAACATGGCTGCTCCTCACACCAGTGGCTGCCCTTGTTCCCCCCATAGCAAGCAGCCTGGGTTTTTTTTGTTGGGATTTTGTTTGTCTGGCTGGCCTAGCACGTCTCATAGCAGGCAGTCCTGTTAATTGGTTTAGTTTTGCTTTGGTTATATTTAACTGGCCTTGCTTTCCCTATAGCTGGCAGTTCTGTTATTAGTTTCATATTGCCTTGGTTATCTTTCTGGCTTGTTTTGGGTTGGTATTTAGATGCCATACTTTAATTAGTTTGTTTGTCACTTAAAGCTTAAGTTAACTTAAGAAGAACACATACGGATGTAATGCCATGCGGATCCTCGCAGGATGTCGTTTCGTATGTGTTGTTTCTTTGTGTTGAGGTTTTTTGCAATCTCAAACTGTATCCTGCTAAGGATAAAGTGTGAAATATAATTTCTTTCCCTCCTCTTACCTAATGTGGTATCTTTCTTTTCTAAAGAAAGGGCAGCGCCTCTTGTGAAGGCTGCAGAGCCTCAGTCTCCCCATGTCTTATGTCATGTTGTCTGTTTGTTTGTCCTGGATGGGTTGTACTGGAATTATAATTTCCCCTCGCGGATAAATAAAATACTATTGAATTGAATTGAAATCTGCTTTGAAATTGGTGTAAATCCTTTCGTTGTAGCTTTACAAGTCGGATTGTTACAGCTTTAAAAACCTCCTGAAAACTTTATTCTCAGTCAGTTCCAGTGAAGTTTTGAAATATTGATGAAATCCTCCTGTAATTAATTTGTCTCGAAAAAAAAATTGAATAGTTATTTATTGTATTTTATTAACATTTTATATCTTGTTCTACAAAGGGAATGCAGTGCATGGAAACAAATACAGCTGTAACAATTCCTACAAAATTACATACAAAGAACCACTGAACCATTCCATCTGCTCCTGGCAAACATTCCATCTCTGAACTACAGTTTCTGCAGAGAAGATCTTTTCTGCTGTTTATGATTAGCAAAGAACATGGGCCCATATTCTCTGCTAATGATATACATTAATGAGGGTGAATGTATTTGAGAGGTGTAGCTTTTTAATAAAAATGCATTAGTCAGCTTTTCGCACAGCTGAAGATTATGCTTCTTTAAAAATTTCACAAAATGAATGTGACAGGGTGACTGGGTATAGTGCTGTGCTTGACACATTTCATCCGCAGATTAATTTTGAAATCCTCTGTGCAGCAAAGGCCTTGAGTGACTGACACCACCCACTGCAAATGGGGAATCCCAGGTTGGGAGTCACAGCTCAACAGAAATTAAAACAATCTCCCAGGGCGTACGATTGTGAATGTTTTATGCTACCGCAGCATGTCAGCACCACCAGACGTGCAAGAGCTGATTTAACTGTGTTTGAGAAGGAGGAGGAATATAGTTAATTGTAACAAAACTTTCTTTTGTTGCTGCTGCATCCTCTGGGATTGTAATGAAGGGACATGGATGTAACAGATGGCAGAGAAAGTGACAGCATGCTATGTGGTGCTAAGCTGTTTGAGGAGTCCCAAAGGGGCAGGGAGAGAACCAGCAACAGTTGCTTCCAAAAGTGTTCAACTTTTTCACATTTCATTGCATTGGAAGCACAAAAAATGCTTGTTTTCCCTCCTCTTTTGTTGCACCCAGAACGACCAAGGCCCCACCCAAGTGGGTCCCCCTGATGCACCAAACCCTGATACCCCCCCACCCCAGTCATAATGCCCCACAGGATGGGATCAAAGGCCGCCACCCCCACTATGTGATGGAACTGATCAAAGGAGCCCAGAGAGATTGATCTAATGTGGAGGCAGAGGCTGTCTCAAAACTATGATCCAACAAAAGGTCTCTCTACTCGTTAATACTAAGAGTATTTTTATTTTTCTTATTCATGAGTATAGTTTTCTTTGCGACACTTAAGGCAGTAAAAATCATGTGAACTGACTTTGTCTCCAAGGTGACATCATTTAAATGGGCTAATAAGCAAACTGACGGAGAGGGTGGAATTTAACATTTCAGACAGTTTGTTAAGTCCTCACATATCCGGTGCCAGAACCTCTGAACAGGTGGAGAGGACCAGAATCCGTGGATGTAATTATCAGGTATATTGCCTGTGCACTGTGAGCAAGTGCTCGATGATGCAAAACCCATCCTGAATATCTATTGACCTGTATAGTGTACTCTGTGAAGGATTTTGTATTGTATCAATTGTAAATGAGGGTTTCTAATCATTTTAAAAGTTCTTAAACATATCTGGGACCAGAGGTTTTGGTCAAAGTTGACTGACAAATCCATCTCCCATTTCACAATGGGAAGGGATATCAATTTGTCGATGTTAGAGAATGTCCTGTAATTTTTTTATAGTAATTTGGGAGGGTTAAGATTAAGGAACTCTAATACCCTTGATGGTGTTTCCAGCCTAGTTTTATTGAGCTTAATTTTTTTTTATTATAGATTTAATTTGTTGGTATTTCAAAAATCCTATATTGTATTATTAATCTTTTAAATGGGATAAAGTCTACCTCCTCATATGTGTGTTCCAGGTATTCGATTCCTTTACACCTCCAACCTGGGAAGTTTATCATATTATTTTGTTGTAGGATGTCAGGGCTGTTCCAGATGGGTGTACGTCTGCATGGGATTAGTGAAGACTCTATCATTTTAAGAAACTCCCACCATCCTGTCAGAGAGGAGCTAACGTCGATGCTTTAAAGCATACCTGTTGTTTTATTTTTGATCTAATGAGTGGAAGGTCCGAAATCATTATATTATTGCATAGTATCTATTCTGCATCTAGCCAGGATTCATCAAGGGGGTTATGTTTTAACCATCTTGAGATGTATTGTAGCCTATTGGCTAAGAAGTAATGATAAAAGTTGGGCAGCTCGAGTCCTCCTTTAACTTTGGTCTTCTGTAGTGTTTTTAAGCTAGTATGTGGGGGTATATCTTTCCGAAGAAATTTAGAGATAAAGGAGTCGAGGGATCTAAACCAGTCAGTTGATGGTTTATTTGGAATCATTGAGAATAAGTAAGTAATTCTTGGCAAAACTATAATTTGACACTACCCTTCCCATGAGAGATTTGGGTAGAGATTTCCATCTTGCAAGATCATCCTCAGCTTTCTTTAAAAGCAGGATGTGGTTTAGTTTTGTTAAATCTGCCAATCTAGAAGAGACATTGATGCCCAAATATTTAATACTCCCTGACTGCAGTTGTGCAGTAAGGGAACTGTTGAAAGAACAATTAATTGGAAGAACTGTAGATTTTAGCCAATTAATAAAATAATCTGAAACTCTTGATGAGTTTATCAACCCAATAACCTGAGAGAGGGAGGTTTGTGAATGCTGGAGGAAAAGTGGGGGAAAGTGGACATCCTTGCCTGGTGCCTCTCTTAAGACGAAAGCTAGAAGATGTACCCCAAAGGGGCAACCAGCCCAGACCCCGACCAGACAAGCAGCTCCTCCTCCTGGTCTCCAACCATGGTTGGAGCAGCAAACAGAGAATGGGGGTGTGGAAAGACCACAAGCCTCTCCTTGCCCACTCATACAGTTATACCTCCTCCCGTAGTCTGAGGTCATAGAATCAAAACCTCTTGACATCTGTCTGAGAAAACGTGCCATATAACTAAACTTTCATTCCTTTACTTTTTAAAGGACTGTTCCTGCCCCATATATCTATGAAGTACAGGTGGTGTGAGTTTCTCATGTTTGTGGAGTGACTTCCAGCTAATTGATTGCAGCAATTTGCTGGCTTCTGTTTGTTCTATAATTATTCCTCTTTTGGGCTCTGATGAAATGATCACTTCAGAAGAGCAAAGAGGTTGTTCCAATTTTTGACATTTTGTTTTAATGGGTCATTTTTGTGGTACTTTACTAGCAAAAACCAAACAAATAAAAACAGCTCTAAAAGGCCAATTGAGCTCAGGATTCTGTTCCATGGCTAATTTATTGGAATACAGAGAAAACATTTACACAAATACCAAAAGTTAGGTCTGTTATTCTTCTTTTGCTGGAGTTGTTACAGGATAAACTTTAATCCACCTTCTTGATTCTCTGGTTTTTGTGAAACCAACAACCTGCTGCCCTCAGCTAAGTTTCAGCTATCTGTCAATACATCTGGCCCTCCTCCTGCTCCTTCTGGACCTCCTTGGTTTATCGACTCCAAACAATCACATCAATTCTGATGCTGGACTTTAAATACCACTGACTCCTCCAACATTTATATCCCTGTCATCATTATCCCTTCCTGCTCCTACATAAAGGTCCTTTAAATGGTTGGAGTCTCCTAATGAATCATTTAGCCTCCACTTTTCATCATCGTCTCCTCGGCAGAGGAAATTATTTTTAGCAGCAAGTGGTAATTTAACATGTTCAGTTTCAGTCAGTGATTCTCGCTCCATTAAGCGCACCACTCTACCGCAGAGAGATCTTTTGGTTTTGACTAATTAAACACCAGGCCACATTCGCTTTCTCTTGCTTAAACAGGAAGGATGAGTTGAGGGAATATGGGCGTGATGGCCAACCCCAAACATGGATTTTAAAACGCACATATCTTTTTTTATAACTTTTCTTTTTCAATTGTGTCCAGACAAGGTGAAAAATATGTAACAAAAAATAATAATAATAATAAACAGTTTCCGTGCTTCTCAGTTCTGGAATAAACTTCCTGAAAACCTGAGATGTCCAGAAACTGTTGTTTCCTTTAAATCAGGACTGAAAACACCTTT
Source organism: Anableps anableps (assembly GCA_014839685.1). NCBI lineage: Eukaryota > Metazoa > Chordata > Actinopteri > Cyprinodontiformes > Anablepidae > Anableps > Anableps anableps. The sequence continues at coordinate 36,698,085 of CM026071.1, read as the reverse complement.
GTTTACAGAAGCTTTTGATCAAAGAATCAGAATAATGAACTATTTCAATCATTTGCTTTTTTTTATTCCTTTATTATCTGTATTTTAACATCTATTGATTCAATGCAAGGTTTTCATGCTTATGCTTTGCTATTTTTCTTCCATCTTTCATTTGATGCCCTGTAAAATACTTTCCCTTCCCTTGTTTATGAATGTTGTAATATAAATAAATTGAACAACAACAGAACAACAAACTTGGGAAACAACGCATAATACATGGACTTGTTTTTTTGTTACTTGGGACAATAATTTGTTTTCATTGTGTATTTATTAGTTATGATTCATTTATAATTTAATTATTATTATATATATATATATATATATATATATATATATATATATATATATATATATATATATATATATATATATATATATATATATATATATATGTAGTAATTATGGGTGGTATTTTGTCTCCCAAAGACTGTTGAAATATTTTGGGGTTTTTTTTTAAATGTGCAACATTCGAATAAATAATGTCAGTTCTAATATAATGTGATTATATAAGGTAACATTCAATCAGAGAAAATGGTATGTTAAAGGAAATGAACTGTTGCTCAATTGTAATAGATACATGTTTTTTACAAACTCAAAGCGTAATAGTTTTCAATGATTGTGATTTCAATATTACCCATAATAATCATGAATATATATATTTTTCTTTTGAGCAGCCTGATCCAAGAAGAGGACATCTAGAAATCTCCATGTGCATGCTCAGACTGGAGCGCTGTGGAAACACTCCTGCAATGCCTTCACAGGATGTTGCCAGAATGTGGAATGGGAGCTCTGACCAGAAGCAGATTGGGTCAAACAGAAAATGAGAGCTGCTACCACCCCGATCATTTTATTGTTTCTTGTGCAGCTCTTGTAAGTTTTTTTTATTCCCCTTTTTCCTCTCATTCAGCTGAATTACTACCAGCTTTTTGCTGGAGGTATTTTTTTACCCAATCTGAGTGATGTAAACAGCTCTGGTCTTTGAGAATGCAAAGCTATTTGCTCAGGCTGTAATTTACATAAACAGAAACAAATATATTATGGGAGATTTTTCCACTTCCACAATATCTTATTAACATATGAGTATTATCATTTCTGTGCAGGGAGGCATTATTTGCTCAGTAGAGTTGTTTTAGGAGCAAATCTTCCTTCGGGTTATAGTGACAGAATTTAAAAAGGCATAAAAGTTCTGGGTTGGAAACCTTTTATCTCTTTGTGTGCTGCAAAGGTTTAGTTTTAGTTACTGAAGAGGACATGCTCATTAATGAAAATCCATCTTTGCTTCCTGCTTTATAATTGAAGACTCATCTTCAGAATGTACTTCACATGTTTTTTGATGTCCTTTTACTGCCACAGCATTTGAGGAATTTCTGTGTATTATTATTATTATTATTATTATTATTATTATTATTATTATTATTATTATTTGAATAATCAAACAATAATAATCACATTTATTTTGCCAATAAAATGCAACTTAAACACCTCTTGGGGTCAAGTCAGCTGCAGATGAAGCCATAAAAACATCTGTTTCTTTTTGCTGCTCCCTTTGAGCCTTCCCTTCTCTTCAGCCACGTAATCATGAAACCCAGGCTGTTCTTTAAGCCCAGCTCTTCCTAATAAAATATTCATCTCCTGATTGTCCTGTTTGACCCACAGCCAGCCTGGACAGCATTTCCCTTTCAGATTAAATAAACAGTTCAACAAACTTAGGCCCTTCCACAGGTTCTGTTCAAATGACATTTAGTCCACTGGAGAAATTTAAACTTAATTACATTGTATGGACAACCTTCCACCTATTGCACTTTATTTCTTGACCTCTTTTGCTTCTGTTTCCCCAGTTAAGTTAAATATCATTCCATCATCAAAGAATAAACCTTATTATCTTTTCAATTTCAGGAATCTGAATTCTTTAACAGAGATGACGGTTATAAAGTGGCAAAACAGGAAAGCTTGAAAGAGAATGCCAACCACAGAAGAACTGAGCTGGAAAATTAACCTAATTGAATATTCAGTTTGAAGAGATTCAGTATCCAGAGTACCTTTAGGTTTTCAGAGCTGTAATTTGAAACCTTTACTGAGAGAAATCTTCAAATAAAAATACTCTTAGAATCTAGAGTTCACTAAAATGGTCCTAAAGATGAGCATTTCCTATATATACATAATTTTAAGTAAATTCCTTTATTATTTTTTTTTATCATTTAACAAATACAACTATGCAAGATGCATCCTAAGGACAGAACCAAACCAACCTGCTGCAAAGCAAGTATAAAATCAGTTCATCTATTAACATCCAAACTTTCTTGCAGTGAGTTTGAAAATAAGGGGAAAGCCTGTTTGAAGTTTTCTCCCCTCTGGCTTGCAGTTCTCTGTATATCTAATTCATGAGTGTTTGCTGAAACGTCCTCCCCGTCTGTGCATTTCAAACATGGCATCAGAAAACTTTTTATTTGACCACCATACCTTATATATTGATCTGTCTTGTCTTTGGCTTTTATTTTTCATCTCGAACCAAACTTCAGGATTCAGTAAAGTCAAACAACCAATTCTGAGGTCAAAGATTTGATTCAATTAGGTCCTCTCAGAAAGTGCTGTCAGATCGACTAATGGCCACAGAGAAAACTGAAAATCAATCCGCGGCCGGGATGCTAAGCGTAGCTTTCATTTTGTTGGCAACCTTGCTTCTCCAACTGCATGTTCCTCAAGGGCACATACTCCTTTCAAAAGCATCTTCTTTCATTTCAAACTCCACGTGCCATGCCTGGGACCAAACACAGCCCTCAACTGTTGGCCTGAGAGCTGCTCCTCTTGAACTGTTGGCAGTTTAGCAGCTTCGATCAAAGAGCTCTGAAGAGGAGGCGCCAGAGGAGGATGAGGTGTTGCTTTTTTATTTCCCACCCTCAATATGTTCCACTTGGCACCGTAATACACACTCACTGGCTCCTTTATTAGGTACACCATACTAGTAATATACTGGACCCATTTTTTCTTCAAATACCGTATTTGCTTTGTGGCATAGCTGATGATAGCATTACACAGTTGCTGTAGATTTGTTGGCCAAACATCAATCTTGTGTTCCAAAGAATAGAAGAATGGAACAGAAATAACCTTTATTGCAAATTCACACAAAGGTAAGAATATAAAAACAGAGAGTAAGGAAAGAGGCTGAGTGTAGCAACAGCTTCAAGCATGGGTGGGAGACATTGTCCAACAGTGATGTTATTCAAGAGTTCTTCTGTCTCCCACTGCCTGCAGTGGGTCAAGGGGGCATCCTCGCACAGACCTGGCCTTCCTGATGAGCTTATCTAACTGCTTCTTCTCGGCTGTGGATAAGATGCTGCTTCAACATACTTCACCAAGATGGCTGATGCCACCACAGAGTCTAAAAAGGTCTTCAGTCAATGTCAGTTTCCTGGATGTCACCGGTGTTGCTGTGGTGGGTCTGTGCTTGTGGAAATCCTGTGGATGGAGGCCAGTGGAGTACAATGAACCCATTGTCACCTCAGGGGAAAACAGTTTGAGATGATTTGAGCTTTGCAACATGGTGCATTTATTCTACTGGACCACTGTGGTCATAATGGGATTGACATGGTCAGCAAGAATACTCTAGCTCAGTGTTTTTCAGAGTGGGGGCGTCAGGCCCCTGTGAGGCCACTAGTGGGGCCTCAGAAAGTTGGATGGAAGATGAGGGGAAAAAATGCAAAAAAAAAATTAAAAAAAAAATTGAATCCTATAAAATTTTTAACCATATTTTTTTTAATTATATATCTTTTTGTAAAATCTAATCTGTTTTTCAGTCATTACTATAAAATATAAGCTAAAATAAGTTATTGGAATGTTATTTGCCATGCTAATCTTTCTGATTGGCTGCTTGTCAAATTTATCAAGCTGCTTTGCTCTTCAAGCTGGCATAGCAAGCGGGAAATGGAAAAGCATGTTTCTGACAAAAAGACTGAAGGAACTGTCCAGCAGCCCTGCTGTGAAGAACACAGCTTCAAAAAACCTAAGAAATGAGGGGGGATGAAATAAAATTCAATGCGTGATTAATATGAAATATTACATATTTTCTTATAATCAAAAGGATTGTGATGAAAAATGTTATTACCAGGTAATATATTATAACATTAATTAATAAAGTCATAATATATTACTTGACAATAAAATGTTCCAACACAGGACTCATAGTCAACTAAACTCAGAATGTATGAGGCAGCATTTATGCTAAAGAAGTATAATAATTGTTGAACAATGAATAAAATTGAAAAAATAAACATTCTAGAGGTTGATGTTTCTTTAAATATTTTGAAGCACTGTCTGTGGGCTTATAAAAGGAGTCCCCAGCCAGAAGCTAATGCCATTTGGGGGGCAATGGCATAGAAAAGTTTGGGAACCCCTCCTCTAGTACACTGTGATGTTTTGCTCAATTGATACTAAGGTGTCTAACATGTACCAAGGAATAATCACCCCACAATGATACTAGTAGTACCAGCAGCAGCCTTAACCAATAATGGGAGACAGGGTGGATCCTTTTTGATGTAACCATCTGAATGTTGCAGCTGTTCTTAGCTGGCAGAAGTATCACCTGATGTGTCTTTCTGCTGCTCATCTACTCGAAAGTTTGGCTTACAAACATACAGATGGTATTCTGCATACCTTGACTGTAACAAGTAGTTACTGAAACAAAACTGAAGTTATTGTCTTTGGACCCAAAGAGGAGCGATATAGAGTCAGCGTGCAGCTTCAGTTATTACAGCTAGAAACTAGTGATCAGGCCTGAAATCTGGGTGTAGTGATGGAGTCAGACCTGAACCTTCATAAACACATAAAGACAGTTACAAAATCGACCTTCTATCACCTCAAGAACATGATTAAAGGACTAATGTCTCAACAAGAACTATATAAGCTCATCCATGTGATTATCTTTAGTCGCATTGATTACAGTGGCTTCAAAGGTCTACCTAAAAAGTCAATCAGACAGCTGCAGCTGATCCAGAACACCGCTGTTTGTGTTCTCACTAAGACCAGGAAGATAGAGCACATCACCCCAGTTCTAAAGTCCTTCCACTGGCTCCCTGGAGCTCAGAGAATAGACTTTAAAATACTTATGTTAGTTTATAAATCACTGAACGGCTTAGAACCAAAATACGTTAAAGACCTGTTGTCACTGTATCAACCTTTCCAGATCATTCAGGTCTTCTGGTTCTGGTCTACTTTGCATCCCCAAAACCAGAACCAAACATGGAGAAGCAGCTTTCAGTTTTTATGCACTATAAATCTGGAACAAACTTCCAGAAAACTGCAAAACAGCCGACACGCTGAGTTCCTTTAAATCAAGGCTAAAAACCCACCTGATTAGAGCTGCCTTTGATTAGTAGTAAGTGGAATATTGATCTATATTTTTGAATTCTATTTGCTTGATGATATTTGCTTGATAATCCTCGTGATTTTGATGCATTGCTATTTGCTCGATCATTTTGATGATTTTCATGTATGTTTGCTTCATGGTTTTGCTGTATACTTGATCGATGTTTTTATGATGAACTGCCTTAAACTTTGAATTGCCTTGCTGCTGAAATGTGCTATACAAATAAACTTAACTTGAGCTGCAGTTACCTTTCCATCATCTTCACCAGTTTACCCATTCTTTTCTGACTTTTTGACCTCAATGTGGCATTTTTTTTATTCACAAAACTGCACCTCACAGGATATTTTCTTTTTTTGAGACCATTCCCTGTAAACCTGAGAGACAGCTGTGTGTGGAAACTCTGAGAAACCAATAATCCTATTAAAGTAAGTAAAATCCCCTTGATTTCCGATTCTGATGCTCAGACTGATTTTCAGCAAGTTGTCTTCAATATGTCTAAATGCCTGTACGCTCTGAGCTGCTGAAATGTGATTGGCTGATTCACTATTCAGAAGAATAGGTCCAAAGTGGTTAGTGCTAGCTACTTGATGTCGCTAATCTGTTGATGGTACAAAAATATTAATGTCAGCTTTGTCAAAGACCTCAGGTCAGACCTCTGACAGGATGGCAGAGAAATGTTCCAGATTCATTGTACTCATATATTGAAAGAAGTTTTTTTCTTGACACAAGTGAGATAGAGTAACCTTGTTCAGTTTAAATGGAAAGCATCAGATTCACAGCTCCTCCTTGGGGACACCAAGCTATGTTTGAAAAAAGATCTGTCAGCAAGATGGGCAGATGGCAAGAAGCATGGTGTAAAGCATATTAGAGCTAAAAACAAATCAAAACTTACACTTCTGTGTGCACAGAAGAAGCTTGAGCAAACTTAAGATGTAATTAAATATCCAAGAAGTTATCCTGAGAGGTGGATGAATATTCATCCCAGGTTATTGTATCACCCTGTGCTGGTATTCTGAGGGGTCTGGTAAAGATATGATGTGACCACAGGCTACAGAAGCTTTTTCTACCACTGAATATCTTCGTTTTCTATCTTTAATCTTCCTCCTTTTCTTCCCAGGAGCTTAATTTACAGTTGTCCTTGAGGAGGTATTTTTCTTCTGCTTCTTATCTCTGGTCTTGATGACTCCAGCATTACATTATGCCCAGTAAGAACCGGTCCGGATATAATGTTTATATGAAACCTCAGGTTTACAAGGAAACATGCAGACCTATACAATAAATTAAAATGGTACTTAGAAGTTCCTTAATTTCAATAACTCAATACACAAAGTGTAATAAATTATATAGGTTATTACACTTAGACTGATGTTTTAAAGCTTTTATTTCTATTAATGATGATTTTCTGCTTCCAGATAATGAAAAACAACATTTAAGACTAGAATATCACACCAGACCAATTTAAAAAACATTTTTAATACAGATATGTGGGCTTAATGAAAAGTATGTTTAATAAGTGCTCAAAGATTATTCTCAAAAGATACTTTTAATCTGACAAATAAGCTGCATCAGAACATATATTAAAATGTATTGACTACAACCTGTTTTTGCGAATATGTGGGGAATCTCACCAATACTTTTCTTCAGAAGCATGACACAATTGTATTCAGAGATGTATCAGTGCAACACCAGTTTATATAATTTAATTTCAAACAATATCAATGCCATGCTCTTCTGCTAGACCGTTATAATTCTTGCTGCATTCAGAAGAGTCAGTCAGATGTTACTATGCAGTGCGAGTTAGAGACAGGACTAAAATGCAAACTAGCGCTTGGAGCATCATGGTAGTGGATATGTAATAATAAACAGAAAAACAACTTATAATGATAATAGAATAAATTAGAAATATCCTTTATTGTCTCACAATGGGGACATTTCTGCAGCGAAAAGACAGGAGACCAAGAACAGTGGAGCAAATGGAAGGATTCAGCAAGTGAAGAAGAGAGAAGAGCTTAAATGTTGAGGGAGAGGTGGAAATGACAAAAGGAGCCAGAAGAGCTAATTACAGGTGAGTGGATGCAGCTGGGGAAGGGAGCAGGTAGAGTCAAATGTTTAACAGCTGGGAAGGGGAGCTGAATGGCAGGCTGAAGGTGAGGTAAAGCAAAGAGAATGAGAAAGAGGCAAAAAAGAAACAATCAGAATAAATGGGCAAACATGGCAAGAAATAAGGAAAACAAACAAAGAAATCGTCAAGACAGAAACTAACGAACTAATAACTGAAACTAATAGTCCAAACACCAATGGATCATAACAGATGTTCACATTGGGTCCACAGATGTAGGCTTTTCCTTTAAGATATACCTAAAAAGAATGAGACATTATTCATTTATGTATGCGTGCCTCATTATGATGTAAACTGGGGAAGCATCACCTTCACTACAGACATCTGTGTGTGTTCATGTCGCTAGCAAGCAGGTCTGTGGCAGACTGATCACAGGTCTGAGCCACCGGCAGCTTACACCTATAATGCCTTGCAACGTTTTCTGTTGTGTTTTATCAGATTTATGGTTAGTGTGAAAGAGTCAGCATCATAACCATTAAAAACAGACTTAGAATCTGTCTATTTTATCTTTCCTGTCCATTGCATTAAGTAGCTTTTATTTCCAAATCAGGGAGAAGTGCGTCAAAGACTTGAAGGAGGGTTAGACTAAAATGTAGAAAATTTTTCTAGTGTTTATTTTGTTTTTTGTTTTGCTTAATAAATAGCATAAAGTGACTTTTTGGATACAAAATGATCTGATTTTTTTTTTTAGATCAAAAGCAGGGGAGCAGGAAGATGTGTTTGCGCTCCTGGTTTTAAAGTCGGGGAAACAGCTGCTCCACTTGCTCCACTCCTCAGTTGCTTATCCATTTATGAACTCTTTAACTGTTCCTTCCTATTATTCAAGAAATGAACCATCAGAGCATTATCCCTCCATCCTTCCATCTATGTTCAACATCCCCTTAATCCTTGCAGGGTGTCTTGGAGCAGCTGCCCATGTTCATCTCATGGTTCAGAGGTGGGATACATCCTGGAAGGGCCACCAGTCCATCACAGGGACGCAAAGGACAAACAACCATGCACACTTTCAGGTTTCATAAAACTTAAAGCAAGCAATTAACCTAACATGAAGATATTTGGATTGTGAGTGGAAAACAATGCTCTTGCAGTTAAAGTCAGTTGAAGTTTAGACTGCTCTTCAGCAACAAATAGTTGGTGCTGGACCTCTTTAGTCAGAATTTTATTTTGCATTTGCGTGGATGGTCACTGTAAAACCCAAAATGAGGTTTGTGTAGGTTAGTTATTTATCTTTTCCTGTACATGATAAATATACAATGTAATAAAATTGCATTTCTCATGTCTGAAGGATATCAGGTGCTAGAAAATCAAACAGGATCAAACAGAAGAAAATGTTTGATGCACAAATGTTTGGTGTCAAACTACAGAGCAGGACGTCATCCTGTCACACCAACTTGATCAAAACAAAATAAAATGTGATTGCAGTAACTTTGCTGTTTCATGACACCCAGCTGGAGGGTCTGTTCCTTTTACTTCTGCATGTTTCCATTGGTACTTTTACAATTTAATTTTGGTGATAAACACCAACTATTTCGGGTTATAAAGCCTCCTTGCCACCTCCCTAATCTTTAGCTCCCTTCTCTGTCAGATAAATGTTTGGACTCTGGGTGGGCCGCTCCAAAATGTTAATGTTGCTTCCAGTCAAAAGAAACATGGTGGCAAAATTAAAAGATTACTTCATCTGAATATGCCAGGGTTTTGAATTATTTTGTGCTTAACTGTACATGGACATAAAAATAAACTATGTATGATTATGTATAAAACTACAAACATGAGATTAGAAATGAAAGAAAACAATATGTTTCCCCAAACTGGAAACTCGCTGTCTTGCCTACATACTGTCCAGTTACACTTTCTACAGTGAGATACAGCAGACTAACTGTACTTATATTGATTTTTTTTCCCTCCATTTTATGCTATAATCTCAGTTGATATTTGTAAGAAACATCATTTCTAAAGGCTGGAGATGTTTCTCTCGTATATCTTTTAGATTCAATTGCAGGTTTCAGCAGTCTCTCAATTCCTCTGAGAGGACCAATCAGGCGCAGCAGTCTGGGTTTCTAAGTGTCTTTGTGAGGGAGGCTTCAACCCGTGGCTGATGTGGAGGGATACGACAAGCTGTTGATGGGAGATAACAGTTTCCTCCAAGAAAAGGATATTGGTGTTTTCTGCAACATATTGTTGGGCAAAGGAAAGAAATGTTACTTCCCGTTCAGGCTGAGGCGAGATGCAGCCCTTTCCCTCCAGCTGCAGCCTTGAGTCGGGTAATATTCCTTTACATCAGTCCGCTCCTTTGCCTCAACCAGGAAGGGAGGGAAAGATTTTGGACTTCACTCTAGGGTCATTAATCAACTTGTTAGTGCATCCATGGCAGCGATATAGGAGTCCTGCTGTCTGCAGGGAGATAAATCAGGAGAGACTTGCTTCTTACCCTAGTTTTGCCTCAGGAATATAGACAGAGAATTTAAACCTCTCTGCAGCATCATTACCTGCCTGCTGCTTTACGGCTCCACCAGATCAAGGGGAAAATAATTCCACTTATTCCCCATTTACAGCCTGGACTGTTGAAAGAAGTACCTGAACAAAAACGTGTCTGTGTTGCTCTCATTTTGAAGAGAGAACTTCCAGTTTGGCTTCGGGTGACAAAAACTCCCCTCGGAAGGTTTTATTTCCCAGTGAAGGTATTAAACGGATTTTACTTAGAGTGTGGCCTGGTATGCCACTGACCATGAATTTATTTTGTACCATTAAAAAATAAATAAATAAACTACATGTTTTCTTGTGGTAGCTCAAAGACATCAACTGATAATTTTACAGTCAGAACAACAAATTTTGGTTAACTTTAAACAACTCAAGCCACTTTTTAAATAGTGTGACTCAAAAGGCTACAAATACACATACATAGTGAGAAGAGTGATATAATGACTTTATCCTTTGTGATGCTGGGCTATAAATACTTAGATTTAAACTTTGTTTTACAGCAAAACAATTAATAATTGACCTTAAAATTTAAATAAATTAATCTTGTGAAATAAAAGATCACAATCACAGTTAATGCTGGCTAAAATCATGAAATTTACTTTAAAGCTGATGGTATATAATGTTTAATTGCAGTTTTGCACATATTTTTCATGTGGATAAAGTGTGGATGAAGAGTAATACCACTGCATAATGTCTTCTGTAGCAAATCATAAAAATTGTCCGTGAGGTTAATATTTAAACTCAGCTGAAAATGATAAAAGCAACGTTTACCTTTTGAATCAGATTACACCCATCCACACAAAAGTGACTCCTAAAAAACACCCTCCATTTTAAATCAGTTGATAACGTAACGGTCACCCATAAAGAAAGTGGTGACTGCAAAGCCTCCAGCATGAATTTAAATTCATGAAGTGCTGATTTATGTGGTGAATTATCCAGTAAGGAGAAGGAAGTCAAATAAAATTGTTGCCTTAGGAAAAGTAGCTCAGCTATCTAACAGACTGGCATTAGCATTTAGGTTGATAATGTAATTCTGCTCCTGTTCTGACCAGCATTGTTGCTCCAATGTGTACACAAGGACTCTCCACTTCTTCTGTGTTACCAGAATACTTTATATTAATGTCGTTTAAAACACACTGGAAGTGAATGGAAGAATCTGAAAGTCTCGTTTTTCAACACAAAATTAGTCTGAAACATTTGAACTGCATTGACCCTGACATTAAACACTGACATACTGGACTCTCTACCACGCTGTTAATACATAATTGATAAGTTAATTTTATTTATATGACACTGACATCTGTAAACCCCACAATTCAGGCAATCAACTCATATGACCAGCCAATCTAAAGCAATCCCAGAATATGATTCCTACTAAACTCTAGTTGTTGGTAATACTATCTGAAGTAGCGACGAGGCATTTTCTGTGTCTTCTGGTCGTCCTTCACTTTGCTGACTGACTGAACCATTAAAACATTACCTGATGTATACCATAGATTAAATGTTATTTTCATGTGGAGGTAAGTGAAATATTTGATAAGCACCTACTAAATTTATTCGTGGTTTTAGGTCAATAATTTACTTTTTGCCATTCTGCTGATTGTCAAGTAGCACAAGTATAACAAGCTGATATTTACGGGTTAATTAGTTTGGTCTGATATGCCTTACAGATTTCTAACTTTCCTACCCAAAAAAGATTTCTCTGATCATTTCCAGATTTGGTATGTATTAAAGATACAACAGATAGACTAAAAATGAAATGTCTGATTGCAGCAACAGAGCTTTAGCTGATAAGAGATATGATGTAACGTCCAGAACTCAGTGGTATGCATATAGTCGTATATACTGATTTTAATTTGATTAGTTTGGTTCTATTGTAACGTCTTGTATTTCATTTTTTGTTGTGTTTTAGGTAACTAGTGTTCATTTTACCTCAGTGCCTCAGTTTCCTGCTCAACAGCTGTTTCCCATCTGCTCATTTACTCACCTGTGTGGCATCCAGTAATAAAAGTTCCCCGTATAAACACTCCTTGTTTTGGTTACTTGATGTCAGGGCCTCTGTTGTCCTCATGCTGGTTTCCTTGGTCCATTTTCTTCAGTAAATTATCCTTTCCACCGTGCTTTTGCCTTCCCCCTCTCTGCATGTGGGTCCCCAACAACACTGAAATATGACAGTTTCAGTTTTTTCCACCACATCTTCAAATCAATGCCTGCTATTCTCAAAATAGTTCTCAAAATGAACTTACTTCATAAAAAATCCACATCTTGAGGCTAGTTTACAGCATAGTTCTTCAGGCATAGCTGAAATATTAAATCCATCACTGTATGAAACACAATTCAGCTGCATTGATTCAGCTGTCAATAACGTGCATCAACTTTCAGTCTATTAGAAAAAATAAATAAGAACTCCATGAACAGAATGACTAGATATTGTAGCTATGGGCAAATAAAGCTGTTGCATTTAGAATTAGACACTAAAACAATGTTTGCATCAACAAAATGCTGCCAATTATAATGTAAAAACTATATGAAAAAATCTACTTGTGGGAGAAACTGTGCTTCAGTGTGTCTGTTTACTTTCATGGCAGCAGTCTACTTCCAGAGGGTTAAACCAGGCATGTCCAGGGTGGGAAGGCTCTCTTGAGATATTGTTTCTTGTGAAGCTTGCCAGCATATATCTCATCCTTAGATTCTAGTGAAGTCCAGTTCACCCTCTCAACTGTTCTCACCACACGCTGCAAAGTCTTCCTATCCTCTGCTGTGCAGCTTGCAAACCCTACCGTGCAGCAGCAGCACAGGAGACTTTCAATGGTGGCCCAGGAGAAAACAGTCAGCAGCTGCTGCAAAAGATGGATCTTCTTCATTTTCCTGAGGATGTTGTCTCTGCTGGGCTTTTACCACCTGGTGGTCAATGCCTGATGACCAGATAAGATCAGATGAGAAGCACATCCTTGGCTCCTTGAAGCCATCTAACCTTTCGACTTCCTCTCCACCGATGGAAATTCTAGAGTGGCCAGTCCGTTTTGATTTTTTTCGTCTATTAGTTCTAGGATTTTATTTAAAAAAAAAAAAAAAAAAAAAAAAAAAAAAAAAAAAAAAAAAAAAAGAGTTTATGAATCTGTCTTACTATAGCAGAGTACACTGACCTTAACTGAGGCCTGCGGTTCTTCGGGTGTTGATGTGGGGTCTTTAGTGACCTCTGGGATGAATCGTCGCTGCGCTCTTGGCGTAGTTTTGGTCAGCCAGCCACTCCTGGGAAGCTTCACCACTGTTCCATGTTTTTACCACTTGTGGTTAGCTGGAGTCCCAAAACTTTAGAAATGGCTTTTCAAAACTTTAGAAATGGCTTTTCAACCCTTTCCAGACTGATTAATCTTAATTACTTTCTTTTTCATTTGTTTCTGAATTTTTTTGGATCTCGGTGTGAGGTCTAGCTTTTAAGGAGGTTTTGGTGACCCTCACTTCTTCTTCTTCTTTTAGGGTTTTCTGGTGGTTGGCAAACCATAGGAAGCATTACACACTCATTACCACAAACTCGTAATGAATATGAACCACATGATGGAAGGGGGAAAAAAAAACAAAAAACAAAACTTACTATTAACACCTAATGCACGGTTCCTGACTTACCTGACTTCCTTTTATCTGCTGCACAACACCTCTCTTCATGACTTCACATCCCAAATAGGCCACAGTATGATTTCCTCCACAGTTAAAACACTTTGGCTGTAGTCCCTCTCCACACTTACCATTCTCGTGATCACCACCGCACTTTGCATACCTCCTTATCCCTTTGCATTCTTATGCTACATGTTAGAATTCTTGACACTTAACACCTCATGGGTTTAGGGATGGATTCTCCTACACTGAACTTAAACCAAAAAAAAAAAAAAAAAAAAAAAAAACTCATCAGCGATCCTCTCACCTATAAACTCAATCAACACTGATTCAGTGTTCTTTTTCTCAACCCCTCTAATCAATCTTTTAGCACTTTTAACTATCTTATCTCATACCTGCAAGTTCAAAACAAGCTCCTTCATCTCCATTCCCAAAGACACACTGGAAATAACACCTCTACTTCCCTGGGGGCCAGACCTATCTACTACTTTTGCAACTTCACTCACCTTTACATTGCCAACAAAAGTCAATTTCACTGATTTTCCAATCTGTTCTTCATTACTGCACCCAACAAGCATTTCCATCTCTGAGAACTCTTACATACTTCACCAACTTTATCTCTAATAATTTTGGTACATTTCAACAAACTAAGTTTCTTTGCCCCATCCTCATGTTCAGACCTTATCACAGTATTTGGGATACCTGCTCTGTTGTCCTCTTCTTCACTCTCTGTTTTCCCTACACTAGAATCTGCCTTCTTCTTTCTCTTGGACTGGTTTGGTTTTTCCCTAACTTCTGTCCATGCATTTCCTCTACTTAAACCAGTTTCCTCCCCACCCTCGCCATACTCCACACTATCATTATCCACGCCTCTCCATGCCATCCTGATCAGAAAATAAACTTAGTTGTAACATCAACAGCTACAGCAGCTGTTTGTCCAGTTTCTGCATCTCACAGGCGCACTTTCTGAACCTCACTTTGTCAGACAGGTCCTGTTTAAGGGATGTTTTGATTGGGAACAGGTGTGGCAGTAATCTGGCCTGGGTGTAACTTATTTTCTTCCTTAATGATAACCATTACCATTTAAAAACTGCATTTTATGTTTATTTGTGTTGTCTTTGACTGCTATTTAAATTAGTTTGATGTTCTGAAACAATTAAATGTGACAAATGTGCAAAAAAATAGGAAATCAGGAAGGGAAGAAACACTGAAAATGTTGACAGAATAAGAAAACACCTTCAATCATCCCCATGTCTCCTTCTGCTACATGTTCCGCAGTATGAGGTTCAGTTGCACATTCCCCGTCCTGTTGATTAAACACTAAAATGTGACTTAAAATAGTTCTGAGATTTACACTGAAACGTTGATCCAACCATCGTCTTCTGCTTCTCTTTTATCAGGTTGCAAGGGGTAACAGGTCCAGGAGGGAATCCAGGATGTTCCTCTCCGCAGTCACATCCTCCGGCTCATTCTGAGGGATCCCAAAACTGAGAATTTACAGTTAATATATTGGATAAAAAATAAAAAATACTTTTTACTTGATATAATCCCCTCTTAAGTGCCATCATGGGTTAGAGCAGTCTCTTCTGCTCGTGTGAGACTCTTCAACCAAGGATAATTTGGAACCAAAAACAAAACAAAAGAAAACGACTGACTCTGTCATCTATGGTCAGTTCTGAATCCTCTATTTAGCTAACATGCCTGAAGCACAGAAAATTTCAAAAGGAGGAAATCTATGGAGGCAGAACATGCCAACAATAAATGCAAAAATAAATAAGCTGAAATAAACAACAAGTTACAGGTTTCCCCTTTTTGTATAAGAGCTCTTTATGAGTCTTTTCTACCCTGACATTACTTTATTTCAAAATAACTTTTTATGAAAAGGTGAATTTTAGAAAGCTAGTGGAAATAAAATCAAAGTGAAATTTTAGGCCAGTCTCAAACATGCAGTATTTTTAGTTTTGGGTCTGCTTTGATAGGTTGTATGAAACCCAGACATGGACCAATAAATGCAACAGGATGAGGTAACAGACCTCATCTCGGGTCAGGGACCAAAGACCTGCAGAGACTGGGTTGGTCTGGGCTTTCTGTCTCACTGGGACTGCTGTCCTTACACAACATAACCTCTTAGCTTTTATCTTTACAGAGCCTGAACTCTTCCTGTTTTATTGATACAAATTCACACCTTTAATTTCCTGTCCGCCCATTCTTTCATTTAACCTGTCTAACTCCATTTCCATATGTTGTTGAACCTTGCTCTGGCCAGAATGTCCTCTTTGCAGCATTGCTCTTTTTTATTTAATTAGTTGCAGGTTATTCTTCTGTTATTTTGTCCATTCCTTTTCCTTTGTTTCTTTTTTTTTGTGGTTAAATTCTGGATATGCATTTTATAGTACCTATAAAAGGTATTCACCCCCTGGAAACTTTACCCTTTTTATTGCTTTTACAAATCAATCATAATCAACAAAATTTGGCTTTTTTACAAAAAACATTTACAGAAAAACACCTATAACGTTAAAGTGTACCTGAAGCTTTATTCTCTTCTATCTTGTTCTAACTTGAGTGTGTGGAGGTGGTTGGGAGGATGAAATGTGTGTGTGTTATATGCTAAAATAGGGCATAAAAGATCTGCTCGGCTCACCTTTAGCTGATCAGTTTTAAATTTTTTCTGACGTTCTGAACAGTAAGTAGTCTCAGTAGCTACAGCTTTATACCACCTATAAAGCTTCCGAGGAGTGAACTTACGTCTTCACAGATTTGTGGGTCATTGCAATTATTAAAGTTCAGTTTGTCATGCGATGCACTAATAGTGAAAACTATAATCTGTCTCTGCTTTCCATCTTACCGAGCTTTACAGCTGCAGGAGGGTCTGAGGACAAATCCATCCCTGCTTGCATGATACATCCATGGCTCATAAGGCTGGTTAGATTATTTATGAATGAACAAATGTCTTTTCTGATGTTTCAAAATGTAACATTTACTGAACAGCCTCCAGTATGAAAAGTCCCAGGTAGTCTGCTTGCTGAGCACATTTTCTTGTAACTTAGATCTTGATATGGACAGGAAAGTAGTTCACTTATCACAATATTTCTACAAAAGCAAAGGTTTCTACATGCGACATTATTTACTTTCTTCGCGCTGATATTCCACTCCTCTTTAGGTTTCTGCCAATCGGTGCAGAAATCCAGAAATGGGTTCATATTCTTGATTCAGGGTTCTGCCAACATGCACGTTTTTGTTTCCCTGTTTTAAATGGCCTGGTGGAGCTCTGTTGTTTCAGCTGACACTGACTTTAAATTGAATCTCACAGCTTGAGAGTGAGAATGAATTTCAACTTAAACTTTGTTTTTCAAAATATTTTGTGCTGAAACTAATTTAATATCAGCTTTGAGAATCAAAGAAAAATCTAACATCTGTTTGTGTTTCTGTATAAAAAAAAACTGATAAATACTATAAATAACTGTGATTAAAAAATATAAATATAACTATACATTCTTAATATATTAAAGAAACGTGAGAATTATTTTAGCACCAGTCGTCATAGTTGTTAGATAATGGATAGATTTTCACATTTTCTTAAACTGTAGTATTTTTTAGGATCTCATTACAGCCCTTACATATCTGATATCATCACCATAACAGAAAGGATAAATATACAACCCTGTTTTTATATTTATTCATTGTATTTTGTTTTTCTCTCACCACATTTGCTTCGTAACTATATTTTAGTTTCTCTCGGCAGTTGTCTCACTCTGTTTTGCCTCTTCATTCCCATCAATTGTGTGTTTTTTTTCCATCTTTCTTCACAATCTTTCTCCGCCTGCCTGCAGACATGAAGCTCATTCATTCCTCTCACTTGACTCTAAGTCTCCTTTATGAACAACAATCCATCAAACATGTCATTCCTCTAAGGGCCTCTCTGTTTCTCCATCTTAGTTATTATCTTAGTTATTGTCTTCTTGTTATCATCCTCAGCATTTTCTTTGTAATACTGAGTATTTTCTTCTGCTAATCTTTTCCTCTACTTCCTGAAAAATTTGCATCTAAATTAAAGATTGGGATGGGGTCTAACAGATGAGATAGGATGCCAATTATGGTCTTTTTAATTAATGGGGAAACAGAATCGCCAAACATGAGGAGCTTGGAGGAAATTCACACCGCTCTGATTACCAGCTGCGGCGGTAAATCTGGTCGAACCTCAGGTGATCATTAGTGCCAGGATGGTGAGTAGTAATGTGATAGTGTGCAGAAGAGGATGAATGAAATCTTGTGGCGCTGGGATATTTCTCCTCAAATAATACCTGTTTTGTAAACCACTGTCTGGTTATTTGAGAGATTGACTTCATCTGGGGAAGTAGGTCTAGGCTAATATTATCGGCTCGGCATATCAAAGTGGGGGCTCGGAGGGCGAGTTGGAGGGTGGAGGATGCTGGTGGAGTGTTGTTTGTGTGGGGGCTGATGCTGAAACCAAAGCAGTGGGTTATTTTTGGGTGGCCTATGACTTGCTGGGATGTGCTGGGCCAACTGTGGGCTGTAGGGGGCCAAGCAGGGCTGCACTGGGGGCCCATTCCTCCTCGGTGGGCTGGGCATCCCTTTCCTTTTGCTTGATAGCTGTGAATAAAGGCCTTTAATCCCTACAAATGAAAAAGAGACTAATGGCTGAAAAGGAGGCAGGGGGAGGGGATGTCTTATTTTCCCAAAAATAAAATTAAAAACAATTTGTACATCCTTTTGCATAGCATACTCATTATAGGTATTAAAAGGTTATTTTTTGACTTATTTTATTACATAATGATTCTTAAATTATAGATTTATAAAAAAGACAATTGCTTGTTCAAACTCCATCAACCTGACCTGACTCTTTAGGTTTTAAAATAAATGATCCTGTTTTTACTTAACCAACCAATCCAATCATTCTACCAGTAACATTAGGTGAAATAACTGGGAGCAGCATTGTTGTATCTGGGTAAGCTTGGAGTATAACCAGTGCTCAAACTCATCTAAAGGATGAGTTTGATCATCATCATCCACACTGTAAAGCAAAAAGCCTATGAATGTTTTGGCTTGTTGATTTCCAGATCCAGATATCTCAGGTGAGCAGAGTCAGATATCAGAGTGGAAACAAGAGAAAGCAAAGCTGATCTATTGCAAACTGTTGTCAGCAATTACCAGAGGAAAATATCTTGGTTAAGTGTAGTGAGTGATTTCATTGGGTTTGTATTGAGGACTATCATTCAATTCAATTCAAAAATACTTTATTAATCCCAAAGGGAAATTAATGTTGTTGTAACTCATATAATCAAAAGTTCTTCAAAGCTGTTGTTGATGCTGATGGGTGTGGACAGGAAGGATCTCCTATAGTGGCCTGTATTACAGCAAATCTGTTGAACCCTCTGACTGAAGACACTCTGATGCTGTAAAGCAGTTTCACAAAGAGGATGCTCAAAGTTGTGCATAATATTTTTGATTTTATTAAGAATCCTTCTTTGCACCATCATCTCCAGAGGTTCCACAGTTGTCCCCAGAACCAGAACCAGCCTTCTTTATCAGGTTGTTGAACCTTTTTAAGTCCCTGGCTCTGATGCTGGCACCCCTACAGATAACTCTCCACAACAGATTTATAGCAGACATGTAGCATCTTGCTGCAAAATGAAGGCCTAAGCTTCCTCAAGAAGTACAGTTTGCTTTGTCTCTTCTTGTAGACGCTTCACTGTTGTCTCCAGTTCAGTCTGTTGTCTAGATGAGCACTGAGGTATTTACACTCCTTATCCACCTCCATTCCTTCTCTCATGATGGAAATAATGTTTGACCTAACCCTCCTTCTTTTGAAATCTAAAATCATCTCCTTTGTTTTGTTGACATTTAAGATTAGATGATTGTTCCCACACCATGCCACAAAGCAACATGTCATCATGTCAGCCTCTTGCTGATGTTAATCCAAAATCAAATAAGTTCAGCAATATTTTGAGTGAACTACACAAGGTGTGCGTCTGTTTGTGTCTGTGGGTATGGGTAGTTTAATTATTCTGCCTAATAATAAAACTGGATGAGCCAATTTAGATGTGTATTGATGTGAGAAATTGGCTTAAGGCCATAAAACACACACATATTCCTTTATTATGCATAGACTGGGGCCATGCTTACTTGTTTTTAGAGATGGATGTTATTAAAAAGCATCAACCGATTTGTCACAGGTCATCCATACTATTGCTTTACATTATTAAAGAACAACTAAAGCTTTGCAGAATATAAAGTGTTGTGAAAAAGTAAGTTAGCAAACTCTTCAACATCTTTCAGTCTGAAAAGGGTCACAAAATCTTTTCTTAGCCGTTGGGACTCCAGAAACCACAGGGAGAGCTTTTATCCTCAAATAGAGAAAACATGAACCTTCCCAGGAGCAGCCAACCTATCAGAATTACTCGAAGACATAATCGATTTTTCCAGAAGGTCACAAAAGAATCCCGAGCAGTATCTAAAGCACTATGACCTCACTTGCTTCAGTTAAGGGGTAGGGTCCATGATTCAGTAATAACAGAGAGAGACTGGCCAAACACTGCATCAGTCGCTGCGTTTCCATTACAAATGTGCTCAAAACTTTTTTGATATTCTGCAAATGTTGAAAAAAACACAAGTTCACAATTGCATTGTTTCCACTGAATAAGAATTGCAAATAAAATCACATGTGTATAAGTTTGTTCACATGATAAGCCAATAAAAATGATTGTATGGCATATGTAAACACTTATATGAGATATATTCATATTTCAGCCACAGCGCCAGCCACAGAGCCATCAGCCATCAGAGGCTGATATCTTATTCAGGCATTGGAGCAGTCAGCTTCTTATATTTGGGAGCAGCTACGTATGAGGCATTTTGGGGAAATTTTAGTGGGTGATTTTACAGAAGAGCTATGGATTCAACACTTTTGAATGACAAACTCAACTTTTGATGAACTGTGCCATGAGACCTCTTGTGATGCCAGCTGTGCATTGTTCATGGAATTCAGTGGCTGCAAAAAAGCTCCTTGCTGCTGTATACAAACTGGCGTGATGCCAAAAAAGTGTTTCCATTGCAGTTTTGTGAAAAACACCAATTTCAATACAGCTGAAAAACCACCTCATCCAAAACGCTTAATCGAAAAATGTGAGTTTTTTTTTAAATTGGCATGTGTCCATTAAGAAAATTTACTTTCACAATTCCAATTTGCTCAATTTTATTTCTATTGACCAGTAGAAATGCAGGTATTGAGTTCCTCAGCAAAACCACTGCTGAACAAATGCAACAACTAGCCCTGTCTAAAAATTTGTCAAAACATCTCAATGATCCCCAAGACTTTTGGTAAAATATTCTGTGTAAATATTCTGCATTGCATTACATCTGGTGGTAATGGGATTATCTAAGGCTGCCTTGCTGCTTCTGGACCTGGACAACTTGTCATAATTGATGGAGTCATCAATTCTGCTCTCTGAGAGAGGGAGAATTTCCAGCCATCAGTTTGAGACAACAACCTCAAGCACACTTGAGTCATCGAGCAGGATAATGATTCAAGTGCAATAGGAAGTCTACCTCTGAACCGCACCAAAAATCCCTCAATGAAGGTTTAGGAGTGGCCTCTTTAAAGTTAGGATTTAATTTGGTTTGACCTCAAATAGGCTGTTTTTCCTTGAAAAAAACTCCAAAATAACTGAATTAAAAGAATTCTGTGAGTTAAAATTCCTCCATAGCACCTGATGCCTGTTGCTCCCACCTAAGGGGGCAAAACAAGTTACAAGGTTTTAGAGGGAAAAAAATAGTTTTTTTTTGTATTTACAGAGATTATGTTAATCTGATAATAAAATTTGTTTGATAATCAGAAACATAAAAATCTTCTCGAGGGTACATATTCTTTCTGTTCCTGTATGAGTTGCAGTTTGTGTTGCTAGAAAACATTTTTGTAGAGATTTCTCCCTGTGCCTGGTGCACACTTGCATGTCATGAAATTGAAGGCTACATGACACACATCACATGTATATGCTGAAAGCATGTAGTTTCTCAGGCTTTTTTTCTTTTTTTGCTCTTTCCCTCTGCCTCAGATGACTTTGATGTGCAGAGAAAACCATGAGCTTGGCTTTGATGTGCTGAAATTAAAAGCCCTCATCCATTTCTGCCTGCCTGTTCTCCAAGACCGCAGGGACATGGAGAATCTTGCAATACCTGAAAGATATTGCTGCAGGGACAACACAACACTGACTGTCAGTGAGTTTGTACAGTTACAGGACCCAGCATGTAACTCCAGATCAGTTGAGTTAATCCTGTCTCTGGCTGAAGGACGATAATACTTTTTAGAATTAATTGCACAATTGTTTTAGCTCTTGCATATTTGATCATATGCAAGGTAAAAAAATTACAAAATGCAAAATAAAAATGATATAATATGAATTAACATTTTATTTTATTCGTTGCAGAAACATAAAAGGGACATTTTCTATATTTACTTTTCTGGCTGATTTTCTTTCTGGTTATTAGTTCCATATATAAGATAGATGATATAGTCAGTATTAAGCTGTTCTTATTTTCGGTATGAACAGCATTGCTATGTGATTATGAAACATTTCTGTTGCTGCATTCTGTTTTATGACTTGTGCCTATGAGCCATGAAGACAGCATGGTTTTTAAACATTTCAGAAAGTTGAACCCATCTGCACTGCAGAAGAAAACAAATTGATTTGTTTTGGTTTGATGTGCAGCACTGAGTCTTACACAACTTCTCATCTTACTGCTTCCAGAGTTGTATTTTTTAAATATGGTCTTGGACTTTCTTATTGAGTCTTTCTTTAGAGGAAAAGGCTGATTATTTTTTGCTTAATCTATGACTGTCTTGCAAACACTAAACATGAATATTTATTGCCATTTTCTTGAAATTTACCAGAGATTTAGTTTCTCTCTCATTCTCTTACACCATGTTCTCTTTTCCATGGGGCATAATGTTCGATGCACATTGTTAGTGTATAAGGATACAGCGTGGGGAAAGAAAGATGAAGAGCCAAAGGGAGTTAACAAGTTTTCAGAGATGGTAACTTTAAAATACAAAAAACACAACATAAAGGAAAACATTGAAATAAATACTGTTGTAACAACAAGGTAGCCATGCTATTAATTTTATTCAGCTGTTAAACAAAAAGTGTACGAAACAAAATAAATCTGCAGGAAAAAAAGGATATTTTTACAATTTTGTAAGGACTCACTAGGAGGACCCGGAAATTCAACCACACACAGAAGTACGTAAAGGAAAAACAAGTTTATTTAGAATCAGGAACTGGTAGCAGCTCAGGAAGAATCGATGAAGGTCTCCACAAGGGAATCCAACGCAGTACCAGGGGCTAGACGATAATCAGGCAGAGGTTATACACGGAGAGGCAGAGAGAGCAAACTTAACTAGAGGGTCAGGCAATACTCGGTGGTCGTGAAGCGGAGCTTGAGTCAGGGTCCAGAAATCCAGAACCAAAGGAATCCGTAACGGGCTTGGCAGGAGGGGAAGATCCGTGGACGGAAATGGGTCGAAGAAACACAAGAAGGCAAGGCATGAAACGCTGGATTTCTACTGGCTCGTGGCTGTCGATAATCTGGCAGGGAGGCAGGGGCTGAGAGGAGTTAAGTAGAGCAGGGCCCAGGTGGCACAGATCAGCAATCAGGTGACACAGGTGAGTAGAATGAAAACTAATTACAGCATGGGCAGGACCAAACATGAATCATAACAGTACCCCCTCCTCAAGGTCCGGCTCCAGAAGGACCACCTGGCTGGTCAGGATTGGACCGATGAAATTCCCTGATAAGGGATTTGTCCAAAATGTGTCGGGCCGGCACCCAGGAGCGCTCTTCAGGCCCATATCCCTCCCAATCCACCAAGTAATGGATGGACCGGCCCCAACGTCTGGAGCGAAGGAGGCGGCGCACTGTGTGAGCGGGACCCCCATCAATGATCCGGGCGGGAGGAGGGGGCCTGGAGGAGGGAACCAACCGTGAAGAGAAGACAGGTTTAACATGTGACACATGAAAGGTGGGACAAACTCTGAGAGTCCTGGGGAGGCGGAGCCGGACAGCCACTGGGTTGATAACCTTGGAAATCGGGAAGGGTCCAATGAAACGAGGGGCTAACTTCCGGTTTTCAACCCGCAAGGGAAGGTCCTTGGTGGACAGCCAGACCTTTTGACCTTCGGTGTAAGTGGGTGCCGGAACTCTGCGACGATTTGCAAATCTAGAACATAAAGCAGAGGACTTTAGAAGGGCCCTGCGGGCCTGGCGCCATACCCGCTGGCACTTTAAAGCAGAGGCATGAGCAGAGGGAACTCTAGTGGGCTTCTCTTGAAGGGACAAGACTGGAGGCTGGTAGCCATAAACTGTGTAAAAGGGAGACAGACCTGTGGAGCTAGAAGGGAGTGAGTTGAGGGCATACTCCACCCATGGAAGGTTCTGTGACCAGGAAGAGGGATCATGTTCACAGAGCATGCGCAGCTTGGTCTCCACCTCCTGGTTGACCCTCTCCGTTTGCCCGTCAGACTGAGGGTGGAATCCTGACGAGAGACTTACAGTGATGCCCAGGAGACCACAAAATTCTTTCCAGAATTTAGAAATGAACTGGGGTCCTCGATCAGAAACAATGTCAGTAGGTAGACCATGCAAACGGAACACCTCACGGGCCAGAACCGCTCCCAGCTCCTTAGACGAAGGCAGTTTGCGAAGTGGTATCAGGTGGGACATCTTAGAAAATCGATCCACAACTGTGAGGAGGACAGAATGGTTATCAGAAGAGGGTAAACCAGTAACAAAATCCATGGATATGTGGGACCATGGGCGGTGAGGAACCGGGAGGGGCCGCAGAAGCCCAGAGGGTGGTCGACGGGATGGTTTAGCCTGACAGCACACTCTGCAAGCCTTGATAAACTCCTTTACATCTTGCAGCATAGTCTCCCACCAGAAACACCTCCTGATCACAGCTAGGGTCTTAGTGACTCCTGGATGACAGAAAAATTTAGAGGCATGACAAAAGGATAGTACCTCAGGTATTAGCTGCTCAGGGACAAATAGTCGATTCTTAGGACAGCTCTCAGGGATGGGGCTTTGCAGATGGGCCTCTCTGATTCTCTGCTCTAGCTCTAGCCTGGAAACTGCTAGCCGCGCAGATGAGGGGAGCACATAGTCCACCTGCTTAGCCTCTTGACTCTCCTCCATAGTCTCATGCAGCCTGGAGAGTGCGTCTGGCTTAGTGTTCTTACTCCCAGGTCTGTAAGATAGTGAAAAATTAAAGCGACTGAAGAATAGAGCCCACCTGGCTTGCCTGGGGTTAAGTCTCCTAGCAGACTTGAGGTACTGCAGATTCTTATGATCAGTCCAGACCACGAAGGGTTCCTTAGCTCCCTCGAGCCAGTGCCTCCACTCCTCGAGGGCCAGTTTGACTGCCAGCAGTTCCCGGTCACCGACATCATAGTTGGTCTCTGCAGAAGACAGTTTTCTAGAAAAGAAGGCACATGGGTGAATCTTCTCATCAGTGTTTCTCTGGCTGAGTACGGCTCCCACCCCAGAGTTAGAAGCATCCACTTCTACAATGAATTGGCGAGAAGGGTCCGGTGCGCGGAGGACAGGAGCGGAGGTGAAGGCCTTTTTAAGGTGGTCAAAGGACTCTGCAGCACTCTTACTCCAAACGAACTTGCACTTGGATGAAGTAAGAGAATGAAGTGGAGAAGCAACAGAACTGAAATTGCGGATGAACCGTCGATAGAAATTAGCAAACCCCAGAAACCTCTGAAGTTGTCTACGGTCTTGTGGGCAGGGCCAATTCTTGATTGCGTCCGTCTTGCTGGGGTCCATGGAAATCCTGTTAGGAGAGATGACGAAACCCAAGAATGAAGTGGACGATTTGTGAAACTCGCACTTTTCTGCCTTGACAAACAGGTTATTCTGCAGCAAGCGGAGAATAACAGAACGGACATGAGTCTGATGGGTAGTGAGATCCTTAGAAAAAATTAAGATGTCATCCAGATAAACATAAACAAAACGACCGACCATGTCCCTGAGGACATCATTGACTAGAGCTTGGAACACTGCAGGAGCGTTGGATAGGCCAAAGGGCATTACCAGGTATTCATAATGGCCGGTTGGAGTGTTAAAAGCCGTCTTCCACTCATCCCCCTCCTTGATACGGACTAGATGGTAGGCATTTCTGAGATCGAGCTTGGTAAAAACTGTGGATCCCTGAATCAGGTCGAAAGCAGTGTTCATTAGGGGAAGTGGGTAACGATTCTTGACTGTGATGTCATTCAATCCCCTGTAGTCAATACAGGGTCTCAAAGAACCATCCTTCTTGCCCACAAAGAAAAAACCTGCACCAGCTGGAGAGGATGAAGGGCGGATAATGCCTGCCTTGAGTGCGTCACAGATATAATCCCTCATGGCCTTATCCTCCGGGCCGGAGAGGGAGTATAGACGGCCTTTGGGAGGAAAGGTTCCAGGAAGCAAATCAATTGCACAATCATAGGGCCGATGGGGTGGAAGGGAAGTGGCGCGATGCTTATTAAAGACTTCCCGAAGGTCATGGTAAACAGCCGGTACCTTGGATAGGTCGGGATAGGTTTCTTGTCCCGAGATAGGGACAGAAAAAGGGACCGAAGCTGCTAAGAGGCAAGTGGAATGGCAAGATGGTGACCAACCCAACACCTCGCCCTTCACCCAGTCAATGTGGGGGTTGTGTTTTCTTAGCCAAGAAGCCCCCAAAATGACAGGGAGACCAGGGGACTCTATTATCAGGAAGGAGATAAGTTCATGGTGATTCCCAGAAATACTGAACTTAATGGGACCCGTTTCATGGGAGACCTGGTGAAGTACATGGCCATCAATAGCCAAAACTTCAAGACACTTAGAGGTAGGTAAAAGTTGGATGCCCAGAGATTCGGCAAGACCACGGTCCATGAACTCAGTATCTGCTCCTGAATCTATAAAGACTGGGAGACGCTTGGTTTGACAATCAGCTTGGAGAGTGGCCTGAACAGAGAATGAAGAGGATTGCCATCGCTTTTGACTCAGCAGGAGCCTCTTACCTCCTGCTGAGCCTGGCCTTTTACAGGACACCGACTAAGTAGGTGACCCTCTCCACCACAATAGAAACAAAGGCCTCTCTTAAATCTCCGCTCTCTCTCTTGTGGGGACAGGCGAGTTCGACCAATCTGCATAGGCTCCTCTCCCGGAGAGGTGGGTGAAGAACTCAAAGGTGGAGCCATGACTGGTGGCTGTGATCTGGGAACAGATTCAACATGGTAAGTATGACTGAGGGAACTCCTCTCCAACCTTCTCTCATGGAGCCTAGCATCAATTCTGGCGGCCAGGGTCTCCAGTTCCTCCAGGTCCTTGGGAGCGTCTCGGGTAGACAGCTCATCCTTTATCTCCTCACTGAGACCCTGATAGAACGCATCACATAGTGCCTCATCGTTCCAGTCACTTCCTGAGGATAGAGCATGAAAATCGATAATGTACTCAGTTACTCGCTTCCTGCCTTGTTTGAGTCTGAGCAACCCACGTGCAGCCTCCCTCTGAGGCAGAACAGGATCGAAGACCCTGATTAGCTCCTTGGAAAAGTCCTGGAACCGATAACAAATGAGGGAGTCCCTCCGCCATTCTGCAGTCCCCCATAATTTGGCTTTTCCCGAAAGGAGGGAAATAGCATAGGCTACTTTAGCGCGTTCAGAGGGAAAAGATGACGGCTGAAGTTCAAAGATTATTTCACACTGAGTAATGAAGGGACGACACTGACTCTGCTCACCTTTAAACACCTCCGGAGGAGACAGGCGGGGCTCAAAAATGGGTGAGACCTGGAAACCAGATGTAGCGGCTTTGAGGCTGGGAGAAGGGGCTCCTTTAGGGGAGGGAAGGGAGGACATCCTATCAAGCATGCTCATCATTTGTTGCATGTTTGACTCCAGGCGGGTAATAGCGTCTTCAACACTTGAACGCCACTCCTGTGTGGGTGACGGGTCCATAGTGGCCAGATTATTCTGTAAGGACTCACTAGGAGGACCCGGAAATTCAACCACACACAGAAGTACGTAAAGGAAAAACAAGTTTATTTAGAATCAGGAACTGGTAGCAGCTCAGGAAGAATCGATGAAGGTCTCCACAAGGGAATCCAACGCAGTACCATGGGCTAGACGATAATCAGGCAGAGGTTATACACGGAGAGGCAGAGAGAGCAAACTTAACTAGAGGGTCAGGCAATACTCGGTGGTCGTGAAGCGGAGCTTGAGTCAGGGTCCAGAAATCCAGAACCAAAGGAATCCGTAACGGGCTTGGCAGGAGGGGAAGATCCGTGGACGGAAATGGGTCAAAGAAACACAAGAAGGCAAGGCATGAAACGCTGGATTTCTACTGGCTCGTGGCTGTCGATAATCTGGCAGGGAGGCAGGGGCTGAGAGGAGTTAAGTAGAGCAGGGCCCAGGTGGCACAGATCAGCAATCAGGTGACACAGGTGAGTAGAATGAAAACTAATTACAGCATGGGCAGGACCAAACATGAATCATAACAAATTTAACCCCCATCAACTAAGCAGGAAGAATGTTGTACATCTCAACAATACTGTTATGGCCCAAGGCCTTTAATCTGGGTTTGTGTGTGTGTGTGTGTGTGTGTGTGTGTGTGTGTGTGTGTGTGTGTGTGTGTGTGTGTGTTTCAGAGCTCCAGGTAGATTGGAGTTGATTGCAACTGGAGGCAGCCGACCAGTGTCTCCATCAAACACTATGAGATCCACAACTTTCTAGAACTCTCTCTCTCCTTCTCTCGGTTTTCTCCTGCTAACCATGGGGTTTTTGTTTGGTTTCTGTTAAATGAACCAAATTTGAAGTTATTCACGTGTTGCTTCCTTTTTAGTTGTTATGGTCCTTCAGCCAAGTCATAGTGACACCTTTAAAACACAGTGATTGCTAACAGGCCAAATCTGTCAGGTCTAGCAGAATCGATATCCCCTTTCACAAAACACTTAGGGGCTCCTTGTTGCTGTCTCCATGTGTTTTGTGCAAGGACTGATGAGGTGAGGGGTGTAGAAGTCTTTGTTACATCCCTGACTCACCAAGTTAGGTGGTCACAGGTCCACCATAGCTGACTGATGTTGAGGCAAGCCAACTTTTAAATCTCCAGCCACTTGGAGGCCTCCAACCAATCCTCCAGCCACCTGAAGGATTTCAAAAAGCAAATAAGACTCAGAAATAATTTCTGACATGAAGAGTAGGAAGTTTAGATATCTTTAATTTGTCTGACCAAGATACCACTCTTTACTGCTGTTCACTAACTGAGCTATGGAGATTTTTTTACTTCTTTAACTATCCTTCTTGTTGTGTGGTCACAATAAAAGAAAAGGTAAAGAAGTGGTCAGCAGCTAAATTAAATAGTCCTTTGTGTTCTGTCTAGCCAGAAACAGAAAGTCTAGAGTTACTAATCAAGAGTTTCAAGAAACTCTTATCAACTAAAAAGATATTAAATAAAAATAAAAATAAAAACCATAGACATAAATGACTTTAATTTTTTATATGTATGAATTGTTAGCATTGACAATAATTTTACCCCGCTGTTAATTTAGTCAAACAAATGGGATTGTTTTCCACTCTGAATAAATTTACTCAAATTAAAGGTGCATTTCTCACATTTTTTCAGTGTAAGATTCTTCCACTGCAATAAAAGCTGAACTTACGTCAAGGCTTTTAGCACATCTTACCCAGAGGTGCCAACATGTTTGTATGCATCTGTATAAGAATTTCTGTATAAATGTGTGCATTAGAAATTGTAAATAATGTTAAATGGGGCTTTATATAATTGCATGCTGTATTTATTACAGTGACAGCAATCAAAAAACATATATTTATGTGTCACATTCAAGCTTCAATAAGATCCTGCTTTATGTTTAAAAGCTCATTGGTGACCCAAACCTGTGGCTCTCTCATAAGTCAGCAATCCCCACTTTTCTCATCGATCTCATTAGTTCTCCTATCATGTTCCTGTTTGTCCTGTTCGTCTCTCCACCTTGCTGCTTTCTCTATGTCCCCTTGCCCTTATCGCCTCCTGTCAGTCAGTGCGGTCTCAGGAGCCCTGCTTGGTATTCCCCTCAGTCACAGCTGTCGACTTGCACTCAATCACACGTTTGAACACAGACACACAAGATGCTATAGCTTGCGCTAATGACGTACCCGATCTCACATAGACTGCAAATTAGTTGAGCAAATAAACTGAGGCTTTCAGCCACATACTCGCCCCTTCACACAGACACAGCTGATAGCTCCATGTCCTTGGTGGCCTGGCGGGCTGTGATGAAGGACACGTGTTCTGGTCACGCCAGGCCAATGTCACGGTCATCTTTTGGGAGAGGGATCTATTTTTTTCTGTTATGCCACTGAAGCATAGGATGTATTTTTACCTGCAAAACCCACATTCAGATCATATTTTCTGAACAATTTGGCCTTAATGTTTTGAAGCATGCTAAAGAGGAAAGCAGCAAAATATTAATATTCTAAATCAATGCATTTTCTTTACCTACTTATTTGCCTATCTCCAGCGGTCATTGGGCAAAAAGCAGGGTGTACCCTGAACAGGTTGCCAGTCCATTAAAGGGCAACATGGAGATGCACAGGCTCACACACCCTCATACCTAAGGACAATTTAGAGTAACCAATCAACCTCACCTACTCTCTTCAAGAAAAAACATTTCTAAAAAGGGCAGAAAAAATTATGACAACAGCACACGATTCATGGAGAGTGCTCACAACGGTCCACACTGATTCAGTTGGAAACTAATGCATACAAATATCCCTGACTGACAGAATTGGAAAAAGCATGCGTGTGTATTTCTGCTTCTATCATAGGCTGGATATTATAGGAGAGCTCTAAAAAGCAGAAAATTATCCATTATTCAGAAATGCTTGTTTGGTTTCCAGACATTTTTTTACAACTTTGGGTGGGTGTTCTGTTTTATTTTCCAAATAACCTCACCAATAAACTAAATAACAGAAGTTCAGATCTAAAGTTTCATCAGCCAACCAGGGCTTTAACACCACATTTATTAGTGCAAGAAACTTGTGATCGGTGGGGTAGTAATGGAAGGTTGATACGACAACAGATCTTTAATGTATTTTGGTGCTAAGCCGTTCAGTGATTTATAAATTAACAAAAGTATGTTTAAAGTCTATTCTCTGAGCTACAAGGAACAGTATAATGACTTTAGAAGTGGGGAGATGTGCTCGGTCCTCCTGGTTTTAATGAGCAGCGTTCTGGATCAGCTGCAGCTGTCTGCTAAAGATGAACACATGGATGAGTTTCTCTCACTCTTGTTGGGACATTAGTCCTGAAATGTTCTTCAGGTGACAGAAGGCCGACTTTGTTACTGTCTTTATGTGTCTCTTAAGGTTCAGGTCTGAGCCCATCACTGCACCCAGATTTCAGGCCTGGTCAGTAGTTTCTTGCTGTAATTGCTGAAGTTGTGTGTTGACTTTAGATTGTTTCTCTTTTGATCCAAAAATAATTACTTCAGCTTTGTTTTTATTCAGCTAAAAAAAGTTATGGTACATCCATGCATTAATTTGTTACTTTCATCCTCTCAGCACTTAAACTGGCTAATAATAACCTGGTGACATTGTAATGTCGAGCTGTGCATCATCTGCATAATTATGGTAACTTACCTTTGTATTTGTTATAATCTGAGCTGGTGGGAACATGTAGATATTAAACAGGCTCCAAGACGGAACCTTGGGGTACCCCGCATGTAATTTTTGTGAACTCCAAGGAAAAGTTATGTGTTGACACAAAGAAGTCCTTGTTTTTTAAGAAAGTACTGAACCAGAAAGTCCAGCCCAGAACATTTATGTATATACGTAGAGCCAAACTGTAATATTACATCCATAACAGCCTTTGATAACTGTGGGTTATCAAACTATCAACTGAGAACTCACCCAGAACTTAAACCACATAATGGAGTTAAATGCTGGATTTAAGGTTCTGTAAGTAGGCAGTTCAACCTGAGCTTTTTCCAGGGCGGACATAAGGTGATTTGCCCTGAATAGTGCACTGAATGGTGAACATATCCAGTCATGTTTCTCTGGACCTGTTTCCTCTGGGAAATATTTCTGAAAGTGTGCCTGGAGGGCTTTAAAGTGATGAAAGTCCTCACTGTGTGATTTCATTTTCCTCTGTGAAATTCTCCAGCTCTGAAAAAATAACTGACCTGCCTGCCTAGTTTCAACTGAATCCAATTCAATCCAGTATGGGTTTGGTCATCTATCAATGTGTTTTCATCTTGCATTGTCATTTTAAGCCTATTCTGTTTTTCAAATATGCAAGAAAAATATACAAGCTGTATTAACCAGTCAGGATCAGTAAGGTGGCCACCGAGCTGGGACTCATATAGATCCACAAATCGCATTGCCTCTCCAAAACCACCAGAGTTATGTGTGGAACAGCAGCCTTTCCTGCTCAGGTCCTAGTTTATCACAGAATAGCAAACAGTCTGAAAACCAAACTGAACTTTATGTAGTTTCTTACAGTCTCGAGAAGATTTTTGAGCTCCAGATTAAGTGTTTTACTGGCAAGAACTTGAATATATGAAATATAGGGTGTGAATTCATGTGAGGTGCCACCTGTAGCCCTTTCTTTTTACTCAACATTGCGTCTCCCAAGACAGTCCCTTATCATAATTATATCTGAAAAACAACAGTAGCAGAGCAATGTCATTCAGGACTGACTGAAGGGTATTTAGGAAATGTTCATCTTAGTTTTAAATGTGTTTTGGGAACTAAAGATGTCAGGGACCATCATATCTTTGCCATCCAGCTCACGCTTGAAATGGTTCAGTTTCTCAGTGATGTCAAACAAAAATACAAAGAGATGTATTCACTCAGGTGAATTCTCATTTAAACTAGCTAAGCTATTGGTCCTGATAAGGACACAAATTGATTTGCAAGTCTACTCAAAAGGTAGGGGGAAATTTTCAAACGTTCCTAAAATGGTGAAATTTGAACTTTAAACATTTCACAACCACGATAAGTTTGAATCCACTCGTCCTCTGGTGAAAAGTCATTTGTTGCGAGGTAACATAGCCAACCTTTCTCCAGCCATCTGTAGGTAATGAAGCAGAAGGAAAATTATAGCCACTATATTTGTGTTAATGCTCCAGATAAACTGTGCCATCATCTAGCAGAATAATCAGTATTTCTGGAGTATACAGATATGTATTGTTTTAATCACACAGCAACAGATAAAGCAGCACAAAGAAGAGAGAAAAAACAGAGGGCAGAAATAACAAATGAGTCAAGAGAGCCAGAGATGGAGGAGACAAGAGTGGAAGAAGTAAGGAGATAAAGTGCAGATGAATATAAATGGCTTTGAGAAGGCGATAACACAAGAATGAATAGTGCTAAAAGTGAAAGAGACATGCAAATATTTAAACTTAGTGCAAGAATAAGACAAGTTAGATCATGAAGTGGGAAAAGAGTGGGAGGGTCAAATGGTTTCTACTTTGAGCATCATTAAAAACCATTTTTCCCAGATTTCTTCAGTTTGGGCTTTTTTGCTTTTTTTAAAATTATGAATTTAGCTGATTAACCTGAAAAAGCTGAGTTTAATTTAACAAGCAACACCCACGTGTGATTCCTGCCAGACCTAAGACATCACTTTAATAGTACCTGTCTGACAACATGAAGTAGGCTCAAGAAGCCTACTTCATGTAGGCTAAAACATCTCAAAAAGCAACACATCATGCCCAAACCTCAAGAAATTCAAAAGATGATGGACTTTGATCAGTTTGGAAAGGATCAAAAAGCCATTTGTATGGTTTTGAGACGCCAGCAAACCACAGTGAGAGACATTTTCCACAAATGGAGAAACCATGAAAATGTGGTGAAACTTCCCAGAAGTGGCTGGCCTGCCAAAATTACTCCAAGAGCTTATCCAGGAGCTCACCAAAGAACCCAGAATAGCATCTAAAGTGTCACTTGCGTCGGTAGGGACAAGTATTCATGATTTATAAATAAACAAGACACATAAATGGCCTGTATCACACTTACCAAAAAACATCTCAATGTTCCTCAAGACCTTTTGAGAAAAATATTGTGTTCTGTGTATATTTTAGTGGTCTAGTCAAAGTCCAGACCTCAATGGGATCGATATGCTGTGGCTTGATCCTAAACCTGGCATTTGATGAGAGAAAATGCTCCTGTGTGGCTGAATTAATACGATTCAGTAAATGAGAGTGTGCCAAAATTCCTCCACTGTGATGGACACACTGATTATCAATGATCAAACCAAAAGAAGAAATCTGTAGTTGGAAGAGCACTGCTTCACAGCACTGTATGTTTGTCTGTTGTCATTGTTGCATAAATTTTTCTACCTACTTCAGCGTTATGGTTCTGCCCTTGAACTGTTTTCTTTGTCACATAGATCAATAAAAACACAACTAATTTAAGCCAAGGGTCTCCAAACTGCTCAGGGTAAACTATAAAGTGTTTTGACAGTTTTACCTTCCTGTTTCAGAAACGCAGCCTCACAAACACACAGAATCTGTCACGGTGTATCATTATCCCGTCACACAACAGGGTGTGAGTACGACTGAGACTCCTGCTGGGTGCGAGATGGAGACAGACTGACAGGATTACAGACGGTGTGATGAACATGTTCTGACAGAATATTTTACCCAGACTTGTCCTGCCACCAACCAGGGAGTCAGGTGTTGATTTCCTCTTTCGAATAACTCTTCTACAGAACATATTCAGTGCATGACCATTGTAGTATCTTCTCCAGCTGAGCTTTCTGCTAGATATTCCAAATGCAAATGTTCTCTACCAGCTGGAAAATCCATGCTCTCTCTCTTTTTTTTCTCTGTTTTAGGATAAATGATTTGGATATGAGAATAAGCATAGGGTTGTCTAAGCTGCCATTAGCACTGTTACTTTAGCTCAGCATTGATATATTTTCCAAGAGTTTCACCATGATTAAAAAATTAGTTAAACATGTATATAATCATTTGATGTGTAACTGGAGCCTGGAATTAGATGATTAAATCAGGATCAGAATCCTGGTCCCATTTAGGTGGATGCAACTGTGCTTGATGACAACAGGAAAGACATGTCGCATATAAACAGCCAGCTTAATTACACACCTTTAACAAGTTCTCACTGCCATCCACAACATTGGTTCCTTTCTTAACAAACTTTCTCTTGATTGGCTGTAAGAATCATCTGTTAACAGTGGAGAGCATTAAGGCTACGTTTACACTAGACCGCTGCCTGGAAACTGCTGGTTCTTGTGGTTGTTGATTGAAGAAAAGTTCCACATTTAGACAGCACTGCCAAGACACCTTGAGTCAGCTGTAGTTGTGATGCCATGCCACTATATGGTGCTGTAATTTTAGCATGTCGTAGAATGAGCATGTGCTTTTAACCCTTAGCTTCCACCTCATAGTAAACCGGAACCCGTCCTCGTCTCCCATGAACAAAGTGCTCATGTAACACATATATTCCTAATCAGAAATTGTGTTAAATTGAACAGGTTAGGTAGCACAACACATCACAATAATATCCACAATTGTTTTTGATTTTATCTGCCCATACATGCGTAAAAGACACCCTGCAGCCGTGTATTCTGTGCATGTGCACTTTCACACCTGTGGAGTCCTTCACGCATCTGTGGGGGTGTTACAGAACAGTTTCAGTCTGAGACCTGGTTTCAAAAAGTGCTGGTGTAAGAGACTCTGATCACTGGCGTCGTGTAAGCTAGTGGCTGGATTGCAACAAAAATGTTATAGTTTTACTGAAGATCGGCTCCATGTCAACGGGGCTTAACTTCACCAGGAATATCTCGTTATAGTGGATAAACATTTGGTTCAAGGTTCAAAGTTCTGCAGACAGTCCCAACAATCACAGATCAAGAGGTCGGGTACAACCTGGACAGGCCTGCAACAGCCTCACCTGGATAACTTACTTGTCTCTCTGGTAAACCCAAGTTCACCTACCTGTCCGCACTTTAGTTGCTCAGTGATGGGTTTCTTGGAAACTGACTCACCTCAGCTTGCCTCCACTGAGTTGCTAGCCTAGTAAAAACCAGCCCCTTGTTCTTTGCCTCATACAGAGGGTCTGGAAAATGATTGCTTGCAGGAGGTGTGGACTATGTTTGGCCG
Source organism: Anableps anableps (assembly GCA_014839685.1). Classification (NCBI taxonomy): domain Eukaryota; kingdom Metazoa; phylum Chordata; class Actinopteri; order Cyprinodontiformes; family Anablepidae; genus Anableps; species Anableps anableps. The sequence goes on along the minus strand of CM026071.1, from coordinate 36,662,301 downwards.
TGATGTATGTAATACGCCAGCTCGATGAAGCTTACCGGAAATTGTGTGGGGTTGTGTAAACAACCCCATAGGGAATAGGACCATGACATCTTTGCTAGCAATAAAATGTCTTAGACATTCCTCTTGCTCCAAATGAATTTGTTTAATATTTGGAAGCGTGGCCAACATGGACTGAATGGCTTTGTTCACTTTATCTGCTGCCATTGCCACACTACAACCCTATGTAGGCAGGCTACAATTCTAAAACAGTGCAGAAAATCAGTGTCATTGTTCCCAGCTCCTCCTGTTTGCTGATTGGCCTGGTTGAAATTGAGAAATTGAGCTCAATGGGAGAAATCCGAGATGGAGGACTGAAGGGAGATGAGAACTGAGCAGGACTGTGTAGTAAGGCAAAAGCCAAGCTACTGAGTTGTCACCTGGACCTCCAACAGCAGTGAACCTCCATCAGTCCCTTGAGATCCAAGATCATTCTTCAGAGGAAAATCTACCATAAGATATTTAAACCTGTACTAAACCTGTACTGCAGTAAATTTACATCCAGTTATATCGCAGTGAGATTGAACCAGTAAAAGTGATTGAGGAATCTCTGCTTAATTGCACTGTGTGATCCTAAACAAGCGCAGGGTGACAGTGGACAGGAAAAGCTCCCTTTTAACACAAAGACATCTCCAGAAATCAGGTCCTGGGGTTGTACTTAACACATTCAGCCAATCTCTACAATACAGAAAACCTTTGTTGGAGATGGTTTTCTCTACTGTAGGTAAGATACCTTTAAAAACAATTCTATAAACTGCCTCTGCCTCATTTTGTGCATTTAGGGCACCTAAAAGAATGGGAACTCCTTAGAAAGGTAATTATGAAAATGACATGTAGTCCAAAAGTTTTTTAATACTTTCTTTTATAGCCTGGCCATTGCCTTCTTATGCAATCTCGCTTGATTCTCATCTCCTTTTAGTCTTCCGTCTGGGCTTCCTACCGTTGAGAGAATATTTCTCCGGCAGAATTTCAACAGGGCCAATCAGCAAACAGAAGGAGAAGTTGTGAGGGATGACGTCAATTTTCTGTGCTGTTTTAGAACTGTAGTCTGCCTGTAGTTTGGCAATGGCCGTGGAGGAAATGAATGAAGCCATTCAGTCTGTGTTGGCCACACTTCCAAATATGGAATGAACATCAGCAGCCACCTCATTCTGCTCGGCTCTTCCCTCTTCACAGTGGGGGATGGTTGTTTACAACGCAGGCCATTTCTGGTGAGCTTCATAGCGTCAAGCAAGCACATTACATATGTCACTGCCAAACGTTAGTGATTGGGTAAAATTTAAGAACTTTAGCAGAGTCAATCATTTCTCAATAGTCGAGGGTCCAGACCCTCTGTATGAACCAAAGCGTAGAACTATCAAGTGGTTGGTTTTTATCAGGCTAGTTCTTTTAGATTAATTGTAGTTTTATTACTGACCAAGAGAGTGGTGCTGTGTATTTGGTTCTACCTATTGAACAACACCTGAATGTTCGATCTGTGCTTTGCAGGAACAGATGATGACATTTCTGTCATGGTTAAAGTGTATCTAACCCCCAAATCAACCTTTTTTTGCTGATAAACTGTCTGAATAGGTTATTTAGGCTTCTATCATTATGTTTCTGTGTGAATTTTTATATTTTTGTGTAAATTTGTTTAGTTTGGCAATATTTTGCCTAAAACTGTCAGTTTTAGTCAGTTTTCCTTCAGTCAAATGGTTCTTAGGCAGTTGAATTTTCCTATTGGTTACAGCGGTACAGCCGGTACACTATCTCACACCTGTGTTCAGGTATAAAACCATCTTACCTGAACACACAGCCCTCCCGCCCGGTGGTGAGTCAGTAGTGTCAGGAGTTGGAATAGCAAGTGTGTGACCACAGCAAGCAATGATCAATGGCGTCACTCAGCTTAGTAAATATGTGATTTATTTACAATGTGGACATGGAGTGGAATGGGTCTCTTCTGCTCTAACTACTGGCGATGGTATACTGCAGGATGGACGACTATCAGACTGACTGCAGCGCTTGGGAAGAGGGAAGTCCTCAACCCAGCTTTCTGCTTGCTCATAACACAGCAGGGCTGCAGCTGAGCTGCAAAGCACTGTCGCCATAAAAGTCTCCAACAACACAGAAAAAAGTTGCTAGATTTGTCACATTTGTTTTTTTGATTAAAAAGTCGCTAAATATAGCGAGAAATTTTATAAGTAAGCAACAGATCTTCGTTCTTCCTGACCGCAGGCCCGCTTAACCCCTCCTCACCCCACACAGTCAGTATCTCTGGGCTCCGCCCATTTTCCTCGGATGTCTCAAAACGTGTGAGGGGTGGGGCTATGCTTTCACAGGGGTGTTTAGTTACACTTTAAAGTGAAGGTTGAGGGAACAGGGAGGAATCACGTCACCTCTATGCTGCCCAAAGTGGTAGGTGATCTAAAGTGTTGGCATCTCTCAATCATTCAACATTTATTATAGTGCAGTTGTGTATTTCCACTTTAGAAGTAGCCCGTGCACGTTCTCAAACGCGCACTCGCTGTATGATTATTTCAACAGCACCTTATAAAACAGCTGCTTAACTGTGATAAGTTGGATCTGGGGGTGCTGATTGGACCTTAGCATTAACACATGTTGTATAAAGACTCTGTCTAGACAAGCAATAAGCACTTCCACTTTGTGCAGCAGGCTGCTCTGTCAATCTAGGTTTAGTCTATCTTTGTAATTAACTTTCTCTGTCAGCCTATGCAACTTCACACACACACTTGTTCCTCTCCTGAGAAAGAGGCTGGAGAAGATAATGGAGGATGGAGGACCATAAATTAAAGCTCAAACCCAATGCACACAAACTCGCACACATTCTCATTGATTTGGTCTGAGTCACACTGATAGCACTTAGTTTAGTCCGACCCTCCAAGCTCAGGCTGTTCCTACTAACAATGCTCAGGTGTGACAGGCAGGATGTGAAGAGGGAACACTGAAGAACAGAGGTCCATTAGGTTTATCCCATGCATTTAAACACTGAATAGTTTAAAAAGTTTTCATAAATTTTGATCAGTTAAATGTGAGTTAGTTAGTTTCTGCAGTAAAAACATATTTCAGTTGTAATTAGATTATGTTGACTTTCCTTTTGTCTCCATTTTGTTTTTTTATTATTAATTTCTCCTGTTGTGACCTGTCTAACCTGTTGCCTGAGCCTAGTTGTGCTGTTACTTATTTAATAAAGTCAATGTGTAACCGGGGGAATGTCTCATTTCCCCACTAATGCAATGCAAACCTGCCACTGGGACTGCAGGGCAACCAGACCCACCAGGACAGGAAAAAAAAAAACATACTTTTTAACTTTGTGATAAATTCATTGTCTTTTGCATATTTTATTGCATTTCTTTTTTTTCCATGAACAACTATGAATTTCCTTGTAAATGAATGGTGCATTGTAGATAAACTGGACTGAATTAAAGGCTTCATTTCTTTCAGTTTAAACACTGATGACCATTGCTTTCAGTACTGTACTCTCATGTTGAAGTGTATTAAATAAATAAGGTTTTATTTGTGGTTACTTTTTGCATGTCACCAATAACTATACCATTTTGATCTATTTATAATATTAAAATGTTTGTGTTTGACATGAAAGAGGCTGTATTGATGGGCTTTTTTGTTTGCTGACACCACTTGAAACAAACTCAACTTTGTCTTTACTCCTTTTATCAAAATAATTTCCCCGTTAATAAAGGTAAATATGAGATTTCTTCTGACTGTTGGATGTTGCTGCTCTCTAGGTATGGTGGACCGAGCTACGGTACCCGGAGGAACCTCTAAGCTCTCCATGGATCCTTCTGCAGAGGCTGCCTCCACGTCACATATCTGAGCTGTCATTTTGTGACAAATTACAGGCTCCTTTCACACTGGATTAGTCTCCGTGGGGGACACTGGGTCATTTCATTTCATTTCATTTCTGTTTGGGGGGGTTGGTCCTGTCCAGATTGGCTCAGTCTGTGTGTTTTCCACCAACAACCAACAGGGTGTTTCAGCCTCAAACACACGCTGTGTGAAAGCAAACTGAAAATGGGGGAGAAAACAAACTCTGACTGTACTTGCTTGAGTGGATAACTGATGATAGAAACTCTGGCACAGATGAGTCAGCGACTGATCCAGGCTTTTTTGTTTCCTTTGAGAGACAATACAGTTTGTTTTTCTTGTTCATAAAAACCTGAACATGCTGAGCTTTAAGTGGTTTTTACATCGACATGGGCTGATTTTGCGCTCTAAGCTTCCACTGAAGTTCCTTCATTAGTCATGTCTGACAGAAGCCCATCACATTAAAAACAGCTGGACATCGCTGAGAACAATAACTTTGATGAAACCCCAGCAACAGCTGAACAGAACATTTCCACCCACAGCTCCACTTGTTGGAGCAACAAGCGACTACAGCTGTGTTCCCAGCCAGCAGCTGGAGAATGTCTCATATTTGGCCTTTCAGAAAGAATAATCTGTGATAAATGTAGCAACTAAAGCGTCACATTATTTCTCCTCTCTGACATGTACAGAGCAAAAGCATTGTAAAAGTCTACCACCTCTCAATTGAGAGCGTACTTTAATTTGCTACAACATAACAAACACACCAGCTGTCCTTGGATCAGAAAGAATGCAGAACATGGTGAGAAGGAACACGTGATGAAAAGCAAAAGTGGCTCGGAAACAAAAGGAAAAGTCTTTATGACCCTTTAAGGGTGACTTTCCGGAAAATTAAATTTTTCTGTGGTCAGTCTTACAGTCGTCCTGCAGCAAACTGCCTGCAGTCAGAGCAGACAGGAGACTCATTCTACTCTGTGTGCACACTGCAAATGAATCGCATGTGCAAAGCCGAAAACCGCTATTGATCAATGCTTGTTACGCTCGCAATTCCGACTCCTGACTCGTCATGGGAGCATGTGTCTGAGTGAGATGGCCTTATACCCGAAGGCGGGCTGTGACGTGGAACCAACCAAGCTGTACTGCTGTAACTAACAGGAAAGTTCAACTGCAGTAGCCACCCTTCAACCCAAGGAGGGCAGCACTAAGATGGTTTTTGGCCAAATATTGCAGAATTAAACAAATTTACATGAAAATGTCACAACTTGCACAGAAACATAAAGATAGCACCCTTAAGGACTAATTTATAGGGTTTGTCTGCAAAAAAGCGTTAATTGAGGGTTTAGTCACGCTTTAAAGTTTAGTCCTATTTCATGTCGGACAGTGAGGAAAAATGGCAGTTTGGTTTTTTTATACAGAACATGCAAATATCTGTTTTCAACTGTTTGCGTGCGTGTGCACGAGAGCTCGTAAATATGTGTGCACAAGTACAAAGACGAGCTCAGCATCTGGGGCAGGGATGCAACTTTTGTTCACTTGCTTGGGTAGGGCTGCTTTTAATGATTCTCTTTAATGTAAGATCTAAAATAGATTTAGAAGATTTCGAGCTAGAGATGGCCCCATGTCCTCCAGACTCTTCAAAGACAGAAATTATCCTTTAACTTAGCACCGAATCAAAAGCTGTGACTCAGAAACCAAGTTAGGAATCAACTCAGTATGTACCATGGGAGGGGACATTCCCTGACATTGACTGACCATGGAAATAAGACACAGAAATAGTATTAAAGTAAGTCATATTTTCAATTAAAAACCTCTAATGCATGGTGGCATTTGGGGTACCTAGGTTATAAATAGACAGCAAGAGGGTGACAAATAAAATATGAACAAGAAATTAACATTTAGCTATTTAACAGCAGGTTCACTAAAACTGACATGCAATTTACAATATCTACATTTCCTCTTTTATATCTAAAACATGCAAAATTTGTAATTTATTTTCTGTTTCAGCCAGATTAAAAACCTATGAATTTAAACTTTAGATCTTCATAAATTGTTGATGATGCATACTAGATACAGTGCTGTAATAAGATTCTGACAGCATGATAACTGTTTGCCAATATACCAAATTAAAATGTAAAGTATATCACATAAAAATTGTTCCACTGTGCTCTATATTCAAACTGAAAAACAAAAACTTTTCGATATGACAAGAAAAAATGAGAGTTTGTAGGTTTTGTCTGTTTGAACCAGCACCTTGTGCAATCCTACATCCATCGTACGCATAGTGTATGAGAGCTTATCTGCTTCTGTGAGAAGATTCTACAAGATAAAGTATAGACAGAGGGGATTTCATATATATCTGTTCTGCAAACCTGTGGTTGAAGTGGCTTACAGTATGCAGAATGCTTTACACATCACATTGGATTGTCATGTATAGTATAAGTCTAGTAGCATAAACAGAAAGTATGGAAGCTGAGAGCGGTCATATTCGCATGTTTATTTTCTCAATGGTTAACTCGAGATAACGAGTTATCAACGAATACCGTTTTCTTGAGATTTCTTGTCATTATCAAGAAATAACGACGACCATTTTCTCGAGATAAGGACTTAATTTCCCGATGGTTTAATCATACAACCAATGATGTGGTGTCATTATGACCTATGGTATCACTTATTCACAGAATTATTCACAGAATTACACATGCATGCCATGACTTACACTTTTAAGTCCTCTCCCACTTGTGTGGCATGCATTTGAATGATGGAATCAGATTTAACACACACCAATCATCTCGTGATCTTGAGAAAACAAAGTTTGTTTTCTCAAAATTAAGTCGTTATCTTGAGAAAACCATCAGAAAAAAAGTTTATGCATAACATGTACTAAACATTTTCTTTTGGAGTAGTTATGGGTCAGTTCTCATAATGAATTCTCTTCAAAACCTGGTTTGTGAGCCTGGAAGTTAAAATAAAATTTGAATCTCTTAAAAAAAATCTCACAAAAATGGATTTGCAAAACTGCTGCCTTAATTGAAACGTTTAGTTGTTTTAAAAGCTTTTGTTGTGCTTCAATCAATTCCATACTGTTCAACAATACCATACCAAGAAAATTAAAAGAATATTTGACATAAGGTCAACTGTGATTGTTTCAAATTTAAATGTTTCTTTTTTGGGTGGTCTTTCTCTATTTTTTCTTAAAATTCAGAATCATATATGATCTTACCTTTTTTTATATGTGAAGTCCATGCATCCAGCATTCTTTGTGAATATGTCCATCACTGTAAAAATCCTTCTTGTTTGCCTTCGTTTTTAAAAGTCTTGCTGCTATAATGGAGATGATTACCAAGGAGGAAAGTCATCCTGAAACGGTTCTATTCCCACTATATTTTTTTTTTGGGGGGGGGTCTGATTGTTTTCTGTCTTATCAATGTGTAGAAGAAGAGGACCTGTTGATCTTTGTGCCTATGGGACTCAGCACTGCCCCCTATCAGTGCAGCATGGCACTTTCTGCCTTCCCATGCATCACTGTGCATTTATAGCCAATCAGAAAGACTAAATGTGTCACACGTGTTCATTAAATATATTTTAAAAACTGTAGAATTTCAGCATGTGTAGTACATCAAACATGTATATTGGCAATATATAGAGAGACAACAATGGGCATGTGCCAGCTACCTCCTCCAGTTAGTGTGCAGATAGAGCCATCCAAGGTGTGGCTCATCACTGCCTAACCTCACACTTCCACACAGTTGAACAGGCAATGCGTAAACTCAGCGATTTTGACCATAAAAGGGCGAAATCATACAGAAAACTAATTTATAGAACAGTCAGGACACATTGATTTTCTCTTATCATTGTTAGTATTTTACTTGTTATGATGACAGGCGAGGCATTGCCTCACCTGCCTTCCCTGACTACACATCACTGCTTGGATGTTCTTTCCACTAAATTACTGCTTGGTTTAGAAGTGACAAATATAAAAATCCTCAAAACAGTGTCAAACACAATCAAGTGTTTGAAGTTTATTTATTTTTGATGACCAAAGATGTGGTAAACCCAGACCTAAGCACCAGTTAACTTGGCTTATCTGTCAGAACTTCAGACTCTGAACATACTGATCCATTTCTGCAGCAGGTAAGACACTGACTGCTCATAGGTACTTCTTACAAACACTCCAAATGCAAAATACACTACTCTGCTGCACACAGAACTGCTCTCCTTTTTTTTCAATTCAGTTAAATTCAATTTAATCATGTAGCATCAAATTAAAACAAAGTGACAGCAAGAGGCAATTTACATCAAAACAAAGTGGGAAACCTAGATTATTTCATTCCAGTCACAGCAGTCATCATTATATCCAATACAACAAAAGATGGGATCCACTTTGATCCAGTTCAAATACAACTGAAACCCATCAGATTCAGGCCAATTTGTTAAATGACTATCTGAGGAAACCTGCAAACTGCATCAAATCTTCTCCATCAGATGGGGATTCGAAGTGACAAGAAGGAGTCTCATTAAAAAGATTCTGCAAATGGATACATGTGAAGCTGTTCCAGATAATAGGAAATATCTGTTTTTCATGAGGAGAATAAACAATCTTTTAATGTGCATCGATTGTATGAGCTGAAAACAGCTGACGTTTAAAGTGACAAAGCAAATTGATAGGTGAAGATACCCTCCTAGATAATACATCAAATAACGCTTAGTCAAACGTTATTTACATCAGTTTCTATTTTTAAAGCACAGGGAGCTGCTGCCACTGATGTTTGGACGATGTCAACTCCCCCATACCAGCACACACAGACCGTAGTGTCTTATAAAAATGCTCTCAGTGGAGGGGGACGCTTTTTTTCTTCTCCCATACCCTCCCTGCTCTGTCCTGCTTCAGCTCTCTGTCCTGTCATCTTGTTAATCCTTTTGGAGTCTCTCTTAGCATATCATCCGAATTGCAAATCATGGATCTCAAATGGTAAATGGTAAATGGCCTGTACTTGTATAGGGCTTTATCTAGTCCAGAAGACTCCAAAGCACTTCACACTACATTCACCCATTCACCCAAGCTACTATCCAGTAGCTTGCCACCATGAATGTGGCAAGCTACTGGATAGTAGCTGTCCTGGGGCAGTCTGACAGAAGCAAAGGTACCATGCACCGGCCATGCCATCTGCCCACCACTAGCAGGCAGTGTTTTGCCCAAGGACACAACGACAGAGGCAAATGGAGCAGGGATCGAACCGACAATCCACCAGTTGCAGAACGACCTCCTACCACATCATCACATCATCCCTCAACGCAATTTATCAAATTTTCTTGACGAGAAGAATGGGCAAAGGAGAACCCATTTGTCCCAACTGTACATTTTTCTCCAGATATACAATGGATTCCTGGCAGAAATGGAGGATTGTGTGTCTGTCAACACTGTCAGTCAAGAATATTGAAGATGTGTACATGATTGGATTTTTGACAACAGGATTTCTGGGTTTTGGAGTTGGTGGTTACCTGGCATATTGTGAAATTCGGAGAATGTCATCAGCTGTTCTGGCCATTGTGAGGCTGTCCAGCATGTGTGATGGGAGATGCCAAACGATCAACACTCAGACTGAGATGCTGCATGAGCAGAATCGGAAACCAGATGCGATCCTTGTACAGGATTGTGGGCTGGTTGTGGTTCCTGAACTCATGAGTGAAAGAGGATAGACCTTGGAGAAGTTGCAAGCTCAGCTTTGGTGGAACTGACCACGAATTTGGCTGTTTGGACTCGCCATTGTGATGTACCAGTGAAACTCAAAGGCAGACAGAAATTAACTGAGTCATCCTGACCCAAAACAATTGTTGTTATCTCAATCTGGCTTCCCTGTGTTGGCCTTGGAAGGCTGGCTATCTCATTTTCTCTCGGTTGTTATGTGAACAAGACCCGATGCTCCATCTCCCCCTCCTTTACCCATGACATCTGTGGACCTGGCTCAGAACTCTACCAAGGCCGGCTGATATTCGCTTCATCAACTATCAAGGACAGCAGCTGGGAGGGCTATCTGGGCCAGAGTTTCACGGACTTACTTACAAACACAGACACACACACACACACACACACACACACACACACACACACACACACACACACACACACACACATTCATAGTACCACCATTTTAAAACACAACTGCAACTTTACAGGAATATATGCAATCAACAAATCCAAATGTATAGACAGATTCACAGCACTCCCTCACGCTGAGAACGCATGCGGTGACAGTAGAAAGGAACCCTACCATTTAGCAGGAAGAAGAATCCAACAGGTTAGTATTAGCACAGGGGTGGGAGTACTTTCTATGCTAAAGAAACATATACAGATCCTCCTTTTGTGGCTTCATCAAGGAGACAAATGCAGTCAAACAGATAAGATCTATAGGATGTAGTACAATCTATACATTGAAAACAAGACTACAAAAAGATACAAGGACAAGTCAATGGTTCTCAAACTATCATAGCTTTTGTTCTTGTATAATTTTAAATTAAAATCCACTAGGTATTCCCTGATATGTCATAAAGGTTCAGTCAGCATGTCTTGGATGATTATCGTTTGCTACAAATGATTCCAAATGAAATAAGTCAGCAGACCTCATGCTTTGATTTAATGAAGAATTACTGAAGGATGTTTCAGTGATGAATAAATTATACCACTATAAACACACACACCCTCAACTCACCACTTCTGCTGACCCCCCTTGTATTACCTCCCCCGGTACGATTATTTTTACAGTAAAAAACATATGTAATCAATCCCTCTCTGTCAATATTTTGTAGAAACATCTTTTGCTGCAGTTACAGTTGCAGGTCCATCGGGGTATGTTTCTATTAGCTTTCTTCTTTGCAGAATTTCTCGGGCTCATTAAAACTAGATGTAGAGGATCTCTGAACATCAGTCTTTCAGCCTTTAATACAGATTCTTAATTGCATTTAGGTTTGCACATATGCTTTAATCCAAACTGTTTTGCTGTAGCTCCAGCTGTGTTTTTTAGGTGTTTGAGGTGTTTTTGTTCTGCCCCAGTCTGAAAAGTCTTTTGCAATATCCAATAATATTATTCCATTTGTATTTAGCATGGAGGAAAGTGTGTTCAGGGACCAATGTTAGTATCCCACAATCATAGTGGAATATTTCGTCTCATTTATTTGGTGTCCGCCAAACAAAGCATCTTGTCTGATGGCCAAAAAGCTCCCTTTTGGTCTAATCAGACCAAAGAGCTTTCTTCCACTTGACCATGCAGTCTCCCGAACTCTTGGGTCTTGATATAAGTTTTCTTCAACAGTGGCTTTCTCATTACCACTCTCCCATAAACCACTGACTGGTGAACAACCCAGGCAACAGTTGTTATCTGCATAGTCTCTCCCATCTCAGCTGCTGAAGCTTGTAGCTCCTTCAGCGTAGTCAGAGGTGTCCTGGTGTCCTCTCTCACAAGTCTCTTCCTTGCTTGGTCACTCAGTTTGTGAAGATCACCTGATCTAGGCAGATGTACTAATGGAACGTTTTCCTTCCATATTCCTTAATGATGGATTTAACTGAACACCAGGGGATGTTCAGTGCCTTAGATATTTTTTTGTATCCATCTCCTGACTCTTCAATAACCTTTAGTCTGATTTGATTGGAGCGTTCTTTAGTCTTCATGCTTTAACCAGTGAATGGAACTTCCAGGCACAACTGTCTTTATACTACAGTCACTTGAGACACAGTCACTGCACTCAGGTAATGTCAGTTCCACTCCTTATAAGATTTCTAGCATGAATTGGCTGGACCTCTATTGAATTAGGTCACTATTTTTGGTCATTTTAAAAGAGGTGAATATTTAGGCAATCTCTTATTTTATGTTAAATATTTCTATTTGTCATTATTTGCCGAAATTAGCCTTAGCATGTTAGCCTCAGCATTCGTGGCAGGGTGTGTTGTGGTGAACCAGTTGTAGTGTAGCAGAGAGCAAAGCCCGTAAATGAGGATGATTGACAACGCTAAGACCCTCCTCCTGGCTCTGATTGGTTGTTTCTGATTGAGTGGTGGATTTCTGCAGTTAGTACTGGGTCACTGTAAGAAGGCAAAGGAGCTTGATTTTTTTCACAGATTATCTGTCTTATACTGTCATGACATAATGATAATTTTAACAAAGATATAGCTAGTCACTAAAATATCTGATGTTGTCCATGTTGTCCCATAACTAAATGAATCCCTGTCTGGAAATCCACAAGTGATGCTTTGCTGCTATACTGTGTTTTCAGTCAGTGACTCCTGAATTGGGTTTCTCTCAGTGATGAGTCACTCCAGGCTCCCCCTTAAACAATGAGTCACACAATTTTGACAAACTACAGATCAAAGGTTACATCAATATTTATTTGAAGCAATGATAGTACCTCTAGCTGTCCAGATTTAACTTGTTTGATCACTTTTACTTTTTCTCCACCAGCTACTGTGTTTCCTTCCTTTCAGATATTGGTGGAGATTTCGTTATCCAACTTATGGAATAAAGCCAGCCTGAACCTGTGCAGCTACAGTGTAGTGGCTTTTCTTTGTTAAGAGACTCTCTTTCCTTTTAACCTACGCGCCTGACAATGTGTTGGGATGCGCATTTATTACCACGAGGCGTAGCTGGAAACAGTTCCCTGCTGCTGGGCCTGAATGCATGGATGTATTTTACTGAGACTGTATGTACTCAAAAGCAGTACATAATTGTAAAGTGAAAGGAAATAGATTTTGCTGAATAAAAATCTGGAATGTGTGGCCCCTTTTTCCTCTGATACCCCTAAATAAAATCCAGTGAAACCAGCTGCCTTCAAAAGCCACCAAATTATGGTGAACTCAGTCCTCCTGTAAGTAATTACACTGTTCAACCCTTCATCTAAAAGAACATGCAACTGCAAACATACCAAGACACGACTCTCCACATCAAGTGACCTGCATGGCAAGGGAAGCATTAATCAGAGAAGCAGAGAAGAGACCTGTGGTAACTCTGGAGGTGCTGCAGGGATGAACTGCTCAGGTGGGAGGATCTGTCAATGGGGCTGCAAGTTGTGTTCTCCACAAATCTGGGCTTTGCTGAAGAGTAGCAATCATAAAGTCATGGTTGAAAGAAAACCATAAGTCCTGCTAGCACGTAGTGTCATGATCTACTGGTGTTAGTGTTTTGGTTTTCATTTGTGTTGGTGTTTTAAGAATTTCCTTGTTTGTTTGTGTTCATTAGCTCAAGCCATAGTTCAGGAAATTTCTCTGTGTGCATTAGTGCTAAAATGATGTTGCCATACATTTTATTCCTTTGTGTTCATTTTCTTGGTTTATTCTTGTGTTCTGTTCTTTGTGCATTGGGATTTGGTTCTCTTAGATCTGTTAGTCTTTTCTCCATTGATTTGTGGTTTCTTTAAGTCTTAGTTCAGCTCCCTTGGTGTTAATTACTCTACCTTGCTCGGTTTCTCTGCTTTCTCCCTGCCACAGCTATATTACATTTCCTCTGATTAGTTCATCTAGTTCCTTTGTCATTTTCCACCCCTGTCTCAGCATTTAAGCTTACTGGTTTTCTTTGTTCACTGATGGATGCTGCTGTTTGCTACCCATGCTCCACTGCTTGTCCCCTCTGTGCTTTCCCTGTAAATTCGCTTTATTTTATTAAATAAACACCAAAACCGTGTAAATCACAGCTTTGCTCTGCATCTGTGTCCTTTTCAACTTAAATGATGACACACAGGAGACATAATAAGTGTGTGGAAGAAGGTGAGACCAAGGTTCCACTTTTTGGTCTATATGCAAAATGTTATGTTGAAATGTAACACTTCACTGCAGAAAAGGGACAGGAAAGCTCGTCAGAGTTGCTGGGAGGATGAATGGAGCTGAAAACACAGAAATTCTGGAAGAACACCTGTTAGAGGGATCTGCAACTGGGTGGAGGTTCACCTTCCAGCAGAAATCCTGGACAAATAGCCAGAGTTACAAAGATTAAATTATATTTATATATAAAAATGGCCCAACAGTTCAGATCTAAATCAAACCAGGAATCAGTTTAAAGGGTAGAAAACTGTTGTTCAAAGAAACTCTGCATCAAATCCGATGACCCATTAAGGTGCTCTTACAACTTATTCACTGAAGGAGACTGATTACGAATGGATGGCACAAGTTTCATAATTTAATTTGAAGATTTTTGAAAACCATATTTCTTTTTCCTTCCATTTCATAGTTATATGTTTCTTTCTGTTGCTCTATAATACAAAATTTAAATAAAATACCTACTTTTGTTGATAGTTGTTGAAAAGTCAAATGAAATATGAGGTCACGCCCTAAAAACAAAGCCACTTCAAATAAGAGCAGCAGAGACAGTTGGTAATATGCAAGTTTGTACTATTTGATGTTGATTGCAATCAGTAGCATGTGGTGGGAGTCATGCGTGGGAGTGTGTTTGTGCTTCCTCTTCTGCAAATATGGGCTGAGGTTTCACTTCCTCCTTGACCTGACAACATCCTCATGCCTGCAGTGAAAGACAAGAGAAGAGACACCTTCACCAAATGTCAATTTCAACTTCTTGAATGTAATTTTATTTTGTCATTGATGGACCTGCACCTTTTGAACTCATTGACAAGTCAGGATTACCTCAAAAGCATGAGTGAAACTGAAGCAAGCAGTGTGAAAGTTATAAGCCAGTAGTCACATGACAAGACATTTTATTTCAGCAAATCTACTCAAAGATCTGACGATACAGAGACTCTTTCATTTGGGTTTGTTTTGATCAAAGCTCCATCTTTCTTCCTCATAATGCATGAAAATTTCAGTTTGTCCTGCTTGATGCTTTTCTTTAAATTTTACACAAATCTGCAAATGTTTTCACAAAAACTGCTTTCTTGCTGTTCTTGATAAATTGGTTCGTTTGTGCACAAAAGAGAAATTAAGCATAGCTGTGAAGATTGACTGGTCTCATCCAGTTTAAAGCCCTGATTCCCAGCCAGATCTAATCTCCCTGTCCAGGATGCAGTCAAGTGGCAATTTCAACAGAGAGAAACTGAATCACAATGATCTTTAGACAAACCTGCACGGGTCTGCTGAGACTCTGTAGTAATGCAGCTGGGGAGCAAATTAGAAGAGCCAAACAAACTGTGCTTAGATGTGTTGCCTTTGACAATAAATCAGAACTTGGATTTAGAGGATGCAAATGAATGCTGATTGCTTCTGTTGGTCACCTGCTGCAAAATCTGACTGGTTGCACACTCTTAGTGCAGTGTGATAACGTGCAGCTTCAGTGCCCCCCAGTGGCACCTGAAATGACCACAGAAGGCATTTGATAAGTGGTAGCTTCAGTCCAGGGAAAAAAAGAATTATGCATATAAAGTGTTAAGGCTTCACAGTTTTGGTATAGTTGCCAAATTAACACATTATTTTTTATTATTCTCTGTTCACTAGAACCCCACAGTTTTATGTTGTTGCACTGGTGGAGATTTTTAAAATAATTTATATGCCGGGTAATCTTTCAAAAATATCCATATTTAAGGTAAAGGCCATTTTTAAGAACAAAAATACACTTGATAGCTGATAGCACACCTGTGTCAGAGGAGATTTGTGCCGCTAGATGTGACTCAGACTTATATCACAGATCAAAGTTCAACCTCTGATAAGAGTCTGTGGCTGAAATGAAAAAGGCCAGTCTGAACAGTTTGAGTCAGGCTGCATTAGAAAAACAGCTGCGACTTGTTGCAGCCAAACGCTTCGTATGTGACAAAGTTTCTGGTTCTTTTTGATCTGAACCTCTGTAGGCAACTGGAGGTGGATGATCAGTGGTTCCCCTGACTTAAGGATCTCAGAAATTTCTCAGAAATGTGATTCATTGAAAACATGCATGTGCAAGATTTTAGCAAAGTTATCTACACTTTCACATGTTAAGACACTGACTTGGATTTGAATGTTGACTACCGTGACAACCTGTCTGCTGGTGGAAAAGATTTCATAATTTGTTAAGAAGCAATTTCATTTCTGTTATGTGAATATGTTTGACATAAACCTTAACTTAACCCAAACTACGATATGTAGTATCAGCTATCAAGACAAAACAATCTAGACTTCAGTTTTATGATCAAATTTGTTCTTATTTTGTTTTAAAATCCACTTTAATTTGTGTGACCGTGTTTGCGCTTGTCTTCCTCTTTATTTCTCTCCATGGTATGTGGTGCCCCCTACTGTTTTATCTATCCCTCCACATCATTTTTCTGTCTAAAAACAGGGAAAAAAACATGCAATTCTTAATCTGGAATACTAAAGGGGTGTTTATGAAATGTATGGAGATGTAATTTTATTTAACACATTTTAATACTAAAACTAAACAATGTTTTGTAAGACATAAACAGTTTCCTTGTTTTCCAGAGATTCAGCTGCAGCATTACCAAGAGACAACCTGAAACCAAACAAAGAACAACATTTAACTTTTCTGCTGCAGAGTCAGTGTCAGAAAGGGGCAACACTTCATGCTTGCATTATTCCTTTATAATTAGTCTTTATAATTCCTTTATAATTCCATATAATTAGATGTTCTTGTAACATATCAGGTTATCCTCCGACAGCCAATGATCTTTTAAGAAATAATAGCTGTTGTACTTGTTGTAGCTGTAAAGATCATTGTAATGTTGCAAATCCAGGAGTGAATTTGAGGATCAGACTGGCCTTAAATGAAGTCTCTGAATGACCTCACTGAGAGAACAGGAAGCAGGACAGAAAGGGAAACAATGTAATGAAGCTGTGGCACAATTAGATAAATCAGTGGAAGAATGTGAGGCACAAACTTATTTCTAAAAGAGCCAAAAGGTTGATATGTGTGCATGTTTTTGTTTTCTAGCCAGTATCCCAGGATTGCCTTTCAAAACAATATGAGCAAGTATGAAGATATTAAATTACTGAGTAATATGGTTTTGTTTTCACATTATTTTATCAGTGTCATTACTATTTAAATGTAAGAAAAACAAAAAGTGCAAATACATTTCAGTGTTTCAATTGTTACAAGTATTTATACTGCACTGTACAAAGACTTTTAAAGTATTGCTGTTTTCTCAAACAGTGTTTCTTCCTAATATTTTTCAAAGGAATAATTTTATGTGCTTATTTATCCCCATATGACAGGCTGGGTATCACTGAGGCATAAAAAACTTTCTGAAGTTGAAATCTTAAATCATAATTCAGGCCTCTTGCAAATTTCTAATTTCTTACATCTCTGAAACAAGAGATAAAAAACTGGTAGATTTTATTATATTTTATTTTTTCTACACTAATGTGCTACTTAAACAGGTATTTATCAAAGCCAGGGCATACAATATATCATGCTTGGTGTGCATTATATCTACAAAAATGTCTGTGAAATGAAGTATGTGAAGAGCAAAATAAGCCACACTTAAAATGCAACAAACTTTTGATAAAAGCAATCCTGAAGTTATTCCATGAAGAAAGGGTCTAAAAAGTAGATCCAAAACCTGATAACAGACCTGAGAGTAGCTTCCTTTCTTGGTTCAGTCCTTCTACTGTTTGTCTACTAAGAATGGTAACATTAGGAGCTTGATAGTAAGAAGCAGGAGAAACAAGGACAAAAATATGAGGTGTTTCAAATGACTGGAGAACTGGATAGAAAACCAGTGATAACAGCACCCATGGAGAAATTATTACTAAAGTGAATTTTTCAAAAAATTTTTGTCATTATGTGCAATCACTGCTTCCAATCAACACTATGACTGAATCAGAAGCTTCTGACCCCAATCACTGCCGATTTACAAACATTGCTAAAAAGTCAAATCATTTAAGGCACAACACAACCAAAGTTAGCAAGCTTATTCTATTCCCATCTGTTTATTGCTTATGATGCTGTTAGTTTTTATGCTTTGATGCTTTTAATACTAAATGAATGAATGTCACTGCATGAACGTAAACACTGATACTTGTAAACTTGCTCTCTTGGCAGGTACCTCTTGAAAAAGAGATTGTAGATCTCAATCAGGTTTTATCTGATTAAATAAAGGTTATTATAGTATTCATTTTCAAAACTAATTTGATGTCTCAAGATGGTCTGAAGATCCCAGACTGTGTTTCAGATTCTGTGGGGTTATGAGCTCAACTTTAGGAACCACTTCAACAGACAGGAGAGTTCTAACAGCTGTAAAACACAGAAGTGGCTCTGTCATGGAATGGGATTGCATTTCAGCTAATGGTTTTGGTAATATTATCAGAATTAAGTGCACTGGAAAGCCAGAAGAAAACTATGGGATTTGGACAGATCATCAGCAAAGAATGTAACTCATAGATACAGTGTACCCCAGAACACCGGGGTGGAGGGGGGGGGGGCATAACAATAGCTAAAATCCATGGACATTCAAAACTCCCTTTAAAAGTGCTTATAACTCCCTATGTTAATAGTTCAAACACCCAGTATACCTTAATATGCATTAACATGCACTGCGGAAACCGTCTTAGCACAACTGCAGAAGCGAACATCTACGGTCTTCCTTATTTCCGCTGTTGAGGTTACAGCCAATCAACTGTAAGGAAAATGGATGGCGCTCCTTGATTGGCTGCTTTTTAATTGCCACTAAATAGCATGTGAAGTAGCATTGCGCAAAGATATCTTAGCTTCTCAAGCTGCATCTTCTCTTGAATATTTTAGATATGCTCTAAGGAGAAGGAAAAAAAATCACGAATAGGCGAATTTTCCACGAATAATTTGGAGTTACGTTCCACTGAAAATGAAAACATACCAACTGTAAAAAATAAGTAGAAAGTTAAGATCAAATCATGTTAGTATCTTATTATTTTTTTATTTGTAATTATTTAAGCAGCACATTTCTCTGAGTTTTGCAAGTAAATATGCTTTTTTTGAAACAAGGATTTAGTTACTGAAACTTGTTTTAGATACGTTTTGAAAGTGTAAATTATGCCCTACTGTGTGTATGAGGGAAAGTGGGCTCTAGAAGGTACGTTTAAACACGCTTTACGAAAGAAAACCCCGGGTCCTGCTCGGAACGACGTATGCCACTGCGCATGCGCCCGCGTGCACCAGGGCGGTGATCTCGCTCCCTCTCTCACACGCTCACTTTCCGCGGGTGTCTCTCTATCACAATCTCTGGGAAAAACCCGAACAGGAGGAGAGCAGTAGAAGGGGGAGGAGGAGGAGGTCTCCTTCTTCTTCCGATTCAGCGACTGAGGCAGGCTATTTGAAAATAAATAAATAAATAAATAAATTAAATAATAAAATAACCGCACCAAACCTGGTGGTGCGAGGCAGGAGAGGAAGAAAAAAAAAAAAACAAAAAAACCCCACACGGATGTGTCTCCGAAAGCGCAGCGGATACCGCCCTCCGGACCTGATTAATGCCAAGATTGTGAGTATCTGCTCGGCTCGTGGAACGGGCTGGAACACGGGGAGTGAGGTGGAGGAGTGCAAGAGTGCAAGGGGGCGCTGGTTTCAGTTGAACCTGCCCGCTCGGAGGGCTCCGCGGCGGGGCTTCTGCTCGCCTCGCTCGTCGCTGAGCGGTGGAAAGGGAAAGGTCGGTCTCCTTGATTCCTTTCCTCTCCTCTCCCCTACCCTCATTCCCCCAACCCGCTCCGTCCTTCCCTCTCTCACCTCCTCGCGTTCTGCAGCAGTTAGTCTGTGGGGGGAAAGATGAAGTGAAAGAGGCGAGAGAACTCTCTCTCTCTTCGGCCTTTTCCGCCTCATTTAAACGCTTTTCCTAATGACATTTGACTCCAGCGGGGCCGTTTCAGTCTCGCACCTCTTCTTGGACGGCTTTTATTTCTGTATCATGTAACATAAGAGCTCATTAGGACAAAGCAGCAATGGGACTTTGGTTCTCCATCAGTTTTATGGCATCCTGTCACTTGTCATGTCTCCTTGGTTTGTTAAAAAAAAAAAAAAAAAGAAAAGAAATGGAGACAAAAAAATCAGAAAACTAGATCAACTTCTCTGCCTTTAAGTTACTTTAATGCACTCCAGCCAATTTTTTTTGTATAAGTTTTCATTCATTTCAATGAGTTCTAAAGTTTTAGAGTTTTTTTTTTTGTTTTGTTTTTTGTTTTTTGTGTCTAAAAAAGTAGAAAGTGTTCAAAAAGGAGAAATACCAATCCAGATGAGTTAGAATGATATGCGATTAATTAACTTGCACCAAAATGTCAGCTTTTTGCGTGTTCCTCAGAAGACATTAGTATGTAAAGTAGGTGACAGACTCATAAAAGGACAATGTGTACAGGTGTGGCTGCAACCTGGGTGCATTTGTTGCTTTTTATCTCCATAACATCTTAAAAAGTATGCACCCAATATCTTCTGGGTTTTTTTTTTTTTTTTTTTATCTATTTACTCCCTCTGCAGTGTTTCAGATCATCAAACAAAATGTGTCATTAGACAAATATAATCTGAGTAAACAGAAAATGTAGTTTTCCAGTGGTGATGCCATTTTATTAATGCAGGGAAGAGAGTGGCGAACCTTCCCAGGAGTGGCCAGCCCACCAAAATTACTGTAAGAGTGCATCGAGCCACACAGGAGGTGCGAAAAGAGCCCAGAGCAAGATCTAAAACACTACAGAGCTCACTTCTTTAGGTCAGTGTTCATGATTCACAATTAAGAAAGAGACTTTCTAAAAATGGAATCCATGAGAGAGTTCCCAGGTGACACAGTGCTGATGTAAAAGAACACAAGGTTCATTGTTGATTTAGCAAAAAATCGACTTTTGGGAAAATATTCTATGGACCGACAAGACAAAACTGAAACTTTCTGAAAGATATGCATTCCATAATATCTGGTATCAAACCAACACAGCATGTCAGAAAAAAAAATCATAGTAGTATGATTGTCTGGGGCTTCTTTGTTGTTCAAGACCTGGAAGCTGGACCTTAATTGATGGAGCCATGAATTCTCCTCTCTACTGTCAGGCCATCTGTTTGCGACTTTAACATCGAGCACAGCAAGACAATGATCTTGAGCACACCAGCATGTCCACCTCTGAACAACGGAAAAAAACAAAACAAAGGAAAGTGAAAGTTTTGGATTGATCTAGTCAAAGCCCAGAGTTAAATCCAATTGAGGCTGTTCATGCTGGAAAACTGAAGTTTGAATTCGGGTACTCAGGTTATTTTTGTCTGATATTACAGTTTGCTCTGACCTGAAATATGTAAGTGTGACAAAAGAGCAAAAATAGAACAAATCTGCGGTGGGGCAATGGTTTTTTTATAACCAGTTTAGACCTGGCTAAACTTTAAAACCAGCTCTGAAGTAGTTTGTTTCAAATCAGTCAATGCGTCTATATGGCACTGTACTGATTTGAGGACTTATTTCGTACCTGTGCATTGTTAGTTCATACCTGTAAGAGCAAATATTGAGTGATCACATTTTTTAATAGACGACATGAGAAAGTCAAACTGTGACTGCAGTCTAGGGTAAACCATGGTGGTGCCTCTCATGTTATGGAGTTCCACTTCACCTTGTGGCTTTGGGAATACAGTGAAAATCTAAGGCATTATTAAAGCAGAACTGTTGGATTTGGACCGACCATCTAGAGCATGGGCATCCAAGTCCAGCCTTTAAGAGCCGTTGTCCTGCAGGTGATTATTGGTGCGTCATGCGTGTGCATGTTTGTTTGGGGGGCGATGTAGAGAAGCTCGTGCCGCCCTAGACAAGAAGCCGCCTTGGGCAGCTGCCCATGTCACCCATATCAGAAACTGCCACTGTATTAAGGTATATTTGGTGTTTGAACTATTAAGATAGGCAGTTCTGAGCGTTTTTTGACTGAGCCTTTTATTCGTGAGCAGCTGTAGTCCCTAATCTCCGCAAATAACAGCGGTAGTTGCATTCTCTAAAACCAACATTCAAAACAGCTGCAATCAGCTTCCTGGATTGTCACCCCAGCTAATGAATATACATATGGTTTCCTAAACAAGTTATTGGACAAGTATGTTGCTCTACTGCTGGGAGGAGTTTTTAGAACTACAACGGACTCCCCGGTTGCAGCAGATTACGGATCTGAAAGTTGACAAATTTTGGCCTGGTAACATGAGACCAGAACCCCAAACTCTTGTGAATATTGGCATGTTCTCAGAGAGAACAGAGCTAACAGATTCAGTCACACAGTGTTTGATTTTTTGTGTGTTTGTGGCTAATTACGGAAACTTCAGTACCCTTTAAAACATGTTAACGCTCAAACTGAAACAACACTTGGAATACCTCATCTCTAGGAATTCATGGGATTCTTGTTTTAAACCTATTTATACCGATATAAGGTGTCTCCTTTAATTGGTGCCTTTTTAACAGGAAGAGACACAGAGAGCAGAAACGAATGTGCTGTTAAAATATGTTTAATCTGAGTAAATAAATCAGATTTTACAGCTGAGCTCCTCGCAGTCCAATAATAAACTAATTCTAGGCGCGTTTAAGGGAAGGTGTTTCATAAGGAGAGGATTTTTCCATTGAAGTGTTTGGGTGCAACAAGGGAAGACCTGACAGAGGGAGTTGGAAGTACAGCCCTTTCAGATCGCTGGGTCGCTATCAGATGTCAGCAGCCGTGTCCCTTTATCCTCAGAAATCCGTGTCTCTCTGGGTCCTTCCTGTGGCGGCTTCACATTACTTACGCGGTCCAAAAAAAAAAGTGAGGGAATTATTAGAGAGCAAAATGAATTTTGTTTTCAAATCTAAAAGTTTGGGTTGTGTGTCGCTTTGATATTTTCAGAGCAAAGTAGCAGGTCTATGTTGGCACCATTAAATTTAGGATAATATAACTTTTTTATGATACGGCGCTTTGTCATTTGATGGTACATATCTTCAGTGACTTCAGGAAGACTCTTAAGTGGGTTTTTTTCTTGTTGCCAGTTGGTTCACACTTCCCCTTTTTGGCTCTTTCTTCATTTTGTCTGTTACCTACTTCTTCTTTCTCAAATTGGTCATCTCCTTCCCTCTCCATCTCTTTCTTGCATTATTCTCCTGATTTTCAGTTCTTATTGGCCCTGCAGTGGTTGCACTGGTGTGCCTAACTTTTTTTCTTAGGTGCACCAGCACAAAAGTTAGGTGCACCCAAATTTTCGACCACATCGCATTATTTAACATCGCAGTTTTACTGTTCTTTTTTTTTTTTAAATCACTGTCAAATTGAGATAATATTGACCTTTAGATGATTAAATAACTGTAGTAAACATAAAGGTCTTTATTTGAAACTGAATTACTGAAAAGGTGTTTCAGGAGCTTCTGTGAGTTGAAATGTAAACATCTCAAGAGAAATGAAATAGAAGAAAACCTAGAAGACACTTTAAGGCTTATCATCTTATGAACATCTCAAACATTTTATTACATCAAGCCATTTTTCATATGAAAAATTATTTCAGACTTGAACTTAGTGAAGGGAAGTTTTACTTTTGCAGCATTAAACTATATTATCATCCGAGCCTCTACTGCTGATCTGTTTGCCGCCATGTAACGTGTTTTATAGCTGCATTGTGCTTTTTCAGTGTTTCAGTTCAAAATGTCTTAGAACCAGTCACAGATGGACTGTTGCCAGAGTCCTGCCAAGGCAGTTTTCCCTGTTTCACACGGGGCATGTCCCATTTCCTGCCTATTTATTGATCGAATGACATTAAATCTAGATCTGCCAGTTATTAATAATTTGGGGTGTAACTGTATTCAGTTTTTATTTTTACTACATTTTGTGTTTAATATGATTCATTCCTGTGGTCTATCGACCTATAAAAATGTTTTATAGAAATAGTCGACAGTGATGAACTCGGAAAGGTGTGGTTTTTTTTTTATTTTTTTGTTTTGTTTTGTTTTGTTTTTTTCTCACATCAGATAAAACTTTTGGCAACATGAAACAATCAGAGCCAGCAGGACCTTTGTCGGACATCTTGAAACGAACATAGAGCTGTTTACTTGATGTGTTTTGAGCGTGAATATTTATAAATGGAGTTTACCCAGACGTGGTTGTCCTCTTATAGGACAGACGTTCTCGGTGTGTTGGTTAAAACATCCCTATTTTCACGTCTGCTTGGCTGGAAGCGCAGTCAGCTGGACCCGCGCTCCTGCTCACTGCGCGCTCCCATCGCAGGGGAGACGAATAGGACAACAACTTCGACACGACACTCGTTACAGTAAATACGGTGCATTCTGTTTTTGGCTTTATTGTATCTTAGTAAGACAGCGGCTTAACTTTTCTGCTCGAGCCGCTGTCTTTGAGACTTAAACACTCCCCCCAGTAACTTCCTTTCAGCGGCTCTGGCTCGGCGTCGATCACATGTGGCTCGTTATCTGATGCTGTTTCCAGTCTGCAGCTTGACATAACCCGGGATGCTGATAGCTCCGTGTCAGAGTATTGGTAGTGATTTTTTCGGACGGCTCAGACCTTAACCTTTCTGTATTTTCTCTCGTCAGGCGCGCTGCCTCCCCTCAGTTTACTGGACTAGCCTAGCCTAGCCTAGCCTCGCTACTCACGTCTGACTGCAGGATACAGACATAGACAGGTTCATGGACATCTGGACCATGGCATAGCAAAAACAGCAAAATCATCGAGCAAAAACAGCAAGATTTTGATGATGAAAGCTGATCAAAACTCTCAGCCCAGCGCTGACCTCTTTATGGTTGCCTTGAAAGGAGCTGGTTTCTCTTCTATTTCAAGTGGTTTCGCTTCGCTTCTTTG
This sequence comes from Anableps anableps, assembly GCA_014839685.1. Taxonomy (NCBI): domain Eukaryota; kingdom Metazoa; phylum Chordata; class Actinopteri; order Cyprinodontiformes; family Anablepidae; genus Anableps; species Anableps anableps. The sequence goes on along the minus strand of CM026071.1, from coordinate 36,637,790 downwards.
AGCTTGTTCAAAGTTTTTGCTGCTTTTTTTACTCTACTTTTTTGTTCAGCCCTGTTTTCAGTCTAGTACTAGACCATGACATCATATAACAAAGTACTTATGTGCAGCAAGGGACCAAAATAAGAAGTACCAGGCTTGTAGGTAGCAGTTTCTACCAGTGACGTTTTTACATTGTTGGTTGTTTTTAAAGTCTTGTCTTTAAGAACTTAAAACCAAATCCAAGACCTGACACAGGAGGTAGACGCCAACTCTCCTGCGACCCTGCATGGATAGGCTGCTGTAGACGATGGCAGGAATCACCCTGTTCATGCTAAAATACTGTTGGTGTTGGTATTTTTCATTGATTTATCAAATCAGTACAAACTGTGTCATTGTTTGCAGGCCACTATTAACAAAGAGCCTAAAGAAGCATTTTATATCAGGGTTTTGGTTAATTTTTCTATTATTTGGAGATATGGCACAGATTCATGTCTACAGTCATCTGAAAATGGTCAAGTATTAGACTGAAGACGAGTGAAAAGTGATCTAAGTCCATCAAAAAACTTTGAGAAGTTTCAAACAACGCCACTTTAAGGGATATCAGGGAAGTCTGACTCTTGGAGGCAAGATTGGAAGAAATGAGGGGTTCATTCGAGTCATTTGCATAGTTCTAGTTTTGGTTTTCCTGTACAGAATTGCAGAAGGTTTGTGTCTGTGTGGCTGAGCTGGGTAGAATCTTCATGGCTGAGTAACAAAGTTAGTTTGTGAGGCAACAAAATAATTTTATAGTAAGACACGGTGTACACCATGGACAGGTTGTCAGTCCATCACTGGGCAACAGAGAGACACAAACAGACAACCACACACACACACACACACACACTCAGACCTAAGGGCAACTTGGAGAGACCAGTTACCCTAAATGTCATGTTTTTGGACTGTTGGAGGAAGCTGGAGTACCTGGAGAGGAACCACGCATGCAAACCCCAGGCCAGGATTCGAACCCAGGACCTTCTTGTTGCAAAGCAACGATACCGTTGGTGTTTACTTTTAGTCTAACAGAGAAATGTAACAAACACTAACCATAAAAGAAAAAGCTGAGATTTAGCTGCATGCAGTACAAGGTGTATTTGGCGCATCTCTTTAAACCAAAACTATAAATCCTTTGCTTTGTTGAGCATTTTGGTATCTTTGTCATAATTCTAACGCTGGGATTAGATAACCTTTGATCTGTCTGTCTGTCTATATTCACTGTTAAGATATTGGATTTGATTAATTATTTTGGGTTTATGCATCTGGAAGTGGGTAAGTGCATGTTTTGTTGCATTTGTAAATGTGTTTAAATTTATGAAAGTGTAAATTTTAACCGTTTAAAATGTATTTGTCAAGTCTGCAGCAGCAGAAGTGCCATAACTACCGGTTTCTGCAGTGTTCATTGCTTGTCCTGATTGTGGTCATCGCGTTTCTTGTACAGCATTTGTCTGTGGCTGTTCATGCAGCTCGGTGTTCTCCTGGACAAAGTGTCATGGGAACCTTATTTTTTTTTCCTCTCTAAAATTGTGTGATTGATAGATTTTTCAGAGAAACATCTCTTTTCATGAGTCTGAAGCGGAAAGCAAAGGAAGGTCATGACGGCTGCTGTAGGATCTGTAATCCTAGTTCACTCAAAGACGTCCTGCTTTTCTGATTTCCACACCTTACCTGTGTTCCTCATTGTCTCCTTCAGTTTGAGTTTATATACTGTTTGTGGTATTTGACTTTTAGACATCACATCCTTTTTAGTTGTATTTAATCTTCTTTTCTTGCCTAAGCAGCAGTTGAGAAGAAAAGATGAAAACAAATTCCTCCAGCAGTTGGTTCAGAATCAGGTGAAATGCACAGTGATTATGAAAAAGTTTGAAAAAGTCCTGATTTTACCAGAACAATTTAAAATTTCTAGCAGTAAATCTGAGCTCATGAAATCTGCTTTGACAGCCTTTCTTTTTCTCCCTAAATGACTTCTTAGCATCATTAGTTTTCCTTATTCATGCTAATTGGTTTGATGAGCAACAGCCTTGCTACTAATCTCTGTCTCATGGTTTCAATGTGGGATTTTAAAGCTGAACTGTCTCTAGTAGGAGATTTCTAAAGGGCAGCTGCTTTCAAAACTCGAGCTTTTTCAACTGTTTTCTAGGAAAAAAACCATGCAGAACATTTTCCAATTCCTGATGACCAAAATTATTCCTGTTCATGTAGTATTTGATTGAATGCCCACCATTATGTTCACTTTGAAATAGCGTCCATGTTTATGTAAATGTAGAGGTGACACATTGTTTGACCACCGTAGGTGTTGATTAACGTCCATGTACAGTGTGGAGGATTATTTTGAATTTTTTGTTGTCAAAATTAAAATTCTTAAAGTTGAAAATTCTCCACTAACCCCAAACACCTAGTCCAATATGGCTGCCCGCTGGGTTGCAGTTGCACGTCTGATGGGTCACATTACATTAAGTTGGTGGAAAACTTGTATTATACCACTTTGGGAGGACTTACTCTTTATTTTTAAAATGCAGATTGCATTGTACTGGTGTTGCTTTTCACCTTATGTTATAACAACAAACCTATGTGTATTTTATGTGAAGAATCAACATAAAAGGGTGCATAAATATTGGAAGTGGAAGGAAGAGGGTTGATAAAAAAATTTTTTTTTTAAATCTGAAAAGTGTGAGATGCATTTGTATTCAGCCTTGCTCCTATATCCCAAAATCAAATCTAGATCCAGTTTCTCTAAGTCATCTCACTAATTAATAGAGTGCTGTGGTACATATTTTATAAAAATTGAGAAATTTGATCTTAGTGTAAATCCACTTGTGTGAAGGCTTTAGATTTTTTTAGAGAACAAAGAAGAATACATAATTCAAACAGTAACGCATAGTGGTGGCAGCATCATGATGTGGGGATGTTTTTTCTTCTGCAGAGACAGGGAAGAAGATGACTGTAGTTAAATACAGGAAACATGTGAGAGGCAGCAGAAGACTTGAGGCAGGGCTAGAGGTCCACCTTTCAGCTGGACAATGACCCCAAACATACAGCCATTGTTACAATGAATGGCCTAGTCAAAGTCCAGCTCTAAATCCAACTGGAAGGCTTTTGAAGGGATTAAAATGACACCTACTTGGGTGTTACATGGGTTAGTGGTAGAGCAGGTGCACCATATGCAGAGGATAGAGTCCTGGACGCAGCTGTCCTGGGTTCGATTCCCGGCCTGGACCATTTACCGCATGTCTTCCCCTTCTTTCTCTCCACTACTTCCAGTCCAGCGGCTGGTGAATAAAGGCCACTTTTTCAACATTTTTTATTGAGCATGAAAATAAAATTCACCATGCAGTTACCTAAAAAATAATTAATAAGTATGTTTTGTCATCATCATTGTTATCACAATAGTACTGCAAAATATTGGGATAAAATTGTAAGTCCATATTGCCCACCCCTACTCTGAGGTATTCTTGGGTTTAGAAAGGTTTTTTTTCATCCTTCCAAAGCATCTCTTAAATTTTGAGTCTGATGGATGCTTAAGTTATTATCTGGGAGAGAAGAAATGTTTTCAGAAAAACTTAGAGGACAGATTTGGGATATTTTTTTTATTTATTTTTTTTTTGTGTGTGTATATATATATATATATATATATATATATATATATATATATATATATATATATATATATATATATATATATATATATATATATATTAATAATTTAAACTTTGTTGATTCAGTCTAATCCGGGCACTCGTTTTCCCATATTAAATGTCACCTGAAGTTCAGGGATTTATTTGACTAATACTGAAAACACAGCATTATTTAGTGTCTGTTTAATAGGAATTAAGTTTCATTAAAGTAAAGTGCTGACCAAGTTTCAGTTTTTTTAAGGTTTTTTGCATTTCCATCTTTTATGTAAAGGTAACTGATCATGTTTTATTGTAATAAACAATAGCAGGGGAAGGATGTATCAACTTTATTTTCTTTAGCCTGTAGAAATACAGTGAGTCGTGTCTTTTAAACCTCAAGTTTTGCATAACTTAAATAAATTCTTATTGCAATTAATTGACCACATTTGAGTTGGGACATACATTCACTGTGGCCTTTTTCTTCTCTTTGTGTGTGTGTGTGTCTGTGTGTGTGTGTGTGTGTGTCTATGTGCTGTTGCCGATGTACACTCATGGTCTTATCATTGGGGTTTTGGTGCATGTTGTGGCTGCTACATATGCGTCTGTGTGTGCACACTCCTCCATGTGTGGAAATGTTTTTTTTTGTTGTTTTTTTTTTGTTTTTTTTTTGTCTTTTTTTTTATTTACTTGTGCGATAACTTGCATCGGTGCGCTTGTGTTTGGCAATTTTGCGCGAATGCATGTCTATGGACACATCTGTGCGTGTGTGCTCACGCTTATCTGGGTGTGTGGGTGTGTGTGTTTGTAAAGGAGAGGTCCGAGGAAGAAGGGGGGATGACATGCATGTGTCCAGCCTGCTAACATCCCTGACGACTCGCACGCTAACAGACTGCCCACCCTCACGGCATGGCGGATGTACTGGTAAATGTACTGCACCTCTTTGTCTTTTTTGCTCCTGTTTTCTTCAAATGAGTTTATTTACTGTGTGAAATTTAGTTAAATACCAATGAAAAGGTTTGCATATGTACTGTCAATACTTCTTCTCTCTTTTTCTAATTGTTGCACTTTAAATGATAAAACGATATGAGCCCATCACTGACACCTAATATTAAGTAGATCTGCTTTTTGCTGCTGAAGTAGCCCTGATTCTTCAAAGCATCAACTCCATAAAATGTCACAAAAGCAACAGATCAGCAACAGATTAAGTTTTAGGATCCACTACAAGGGGCTTCCACAGTTCATACTTGTTCATTCAGCACATCCTTCCAGTGTGAAACCAGGGCTGCTGCTTGAGTGTGTGAGGCAGTAATCGCTGGTGATAATGACAGCCGGAGGTTAAAAATGCAGCTGCTTGTTTTTCAGCAGCCATACTCAGAGCTGTTTCACATTTCCAGGGATATGAGTAATATGGCAAGCCATAAGTGCCTATAATAGTGTCACTGTGTGTGAGATTTTTTTTTTTTTTTCCCCCATCATATCAAATGTCGTCATTTTCAGTCCCTCCAAGATTTTGCGGTTGTTTTTTTTTTTTTTTTTTTTGGGGGGGGGGGGTTATTTTGTGGTACTACTTTAGAAATATTTGCAAGGAGTTTTGTGATATTTTCACTTATGTGACTTTTTGTTACTCACCATATCGATCATGGCCGATAATTTGACATCAAGTATGGTTGAGGCAGCAGTGTTGTGGAAGTGAAAAATACTGCCACCTGCAGGTAGGAGTTAACAGTCACTTAAATCCAATGTTTTTGATCATTTTTGCAGAAAATTTGCAATAAACTCACAATTATGCATTAGTGCAAAAAATGCGGGGATCTGTTGATTTTGCGAAAAACTGGAGAGCACTGCATTCTGCCTACTAGTTAGCAGGTTGCCATACACGCATTGCGACATCAGATTTTACCTGAGTGTAGAACAGCATTGTTTCAATGGTGATACTCTCCTTTTTTGTTTGTTTGTTTTTATATCATCTCAACACTTATTGTGAACTTGGACATTTTGTTGACTTAAATCGATATCAAATATGTGCATCATTTGTGTATCCAAAGTATTAATTCATGTCCTTTTACATGAAGCATACCTTAGCCATTGCAACACACATTCTAGAATTGTGCCTGTCATGATGGCAGCATGTTAGAAGAGCTCTGTTACTTTAGTTCATTTTGTTTTGTTCTTCTTGTAGACTTTAGTTCATCATTTTTTTTTTTTTTTAACTTTCGGACAGTTATGATGCGTAACCGTGGAAACAAGGTTGTTTTTTTTTCTTTACAAGTGAGAGTAGCTGATTAGCATGGGAATAGCTCAAATAATACGTGAACTACGACCCCAAATCCCAGAGGAGTTGAAAACGAGGCTTCATGGATGCAGAGGAGAACCAAAGACCAGAGAGAGAAGGAGGAAGTTCAAAATACTTAAGGATCATATTCCAGACTCCGATGTCTCTCTGCTCGGGTTTCTAACCATATGGGCAGACAGAGGAGAGAAAGAGGAGCGACAAAAGCAAAAGAGGTGGATTAGCAGTGCTTGCCATCTGGGACATGCTACTGTGGAATATTAATTCTACTGCATGGATATTGAGCCGTTAGCAAGCCATGACAGTAATGAGACTGTCATACAGCAACAGTCTGTAGTCAGAGGCCTCTGCTGACTCATTGCAAGACTGACTGCTACTGGGGATTCTTCCTGCCCACAGCAACACCATCCACAACAACTCTGAAGATACTTACGACAACATTTACCATCTAATTCCTCTTTTGGGATAAACAAAGTATTTTTTTTACTGAATTGAAACTGCGATTGTGAACTAATATTTTGTGCAGCTCTTCTCGAATAAAACAAATTTCTTGAAAGGAATTATCCTGTGACACCAGACACTAAATAAATGCTGCTGGTTTCTTATAAAACGCCACCTAGTGTACAGATTGTGACACCAGTGGGTCACTGCTTAACATAAATTGAAATTTGCTGTGCAGAGCTTGGTAATGTGAATTTTAACATCATGTTCATTTAGTAGGAAGTCCCAGTGAAGCTGCAGATTCCACAGTTTGATATGTTTTTAGCATGTTTTTAAAAATAGTTATTTGCAGTTTTGTCATTTCTGTCAGGACTTTTTTTCAGCTTGTTCAGCTCAGAAGATGTTCCTTTTCTTTACATGTTTTTTTTAGAAAAGTATTGGTCAGTGATTTAGAGGAATATTAACTTTTAAGCAACAATTTCATTTATCAGCTTTAAATATCCTCACCTGCCAGCAACTTAGGCAATAAAAAATGTGGACTGCAGGGTATCTACTTACACGTTCTATCATTTCTTGCCAGCTCCAGAGGTGGTTACTTCTTCATGTGAAACCTAACGCCTGGTCATACTGTTGGAAAAGCTTTCCTACGTGTTTCATGGATTCCAGAGCTTTCCTTTAGCGTGAAGATAAGGGAGATTATAAATTTCTCTGTGGTTGTGAAAGAAACCAATGTTAACAAGTCTCGACTGGACTCGACTACAGCGATGTCCAAGTCAGAGCAATCTGGAATGTAAACGCTGATTTCATTTTTTTTTTTTTTTTTTTTTTTTTTTACTGATTTGTCAAGCGAATCTTAACTCAGCCCATATCATATTGGCTGATGTGTTGTGTGAGGGTGTGTGTGTTTATTTCTGTGGACACCCAGTCTGATTCATCAAGTTTCATAATGAAACCAAGGAACTATGGGTGCCATAACACTGCTTCCTGCCTCAGTGTCTTCATCCCTCCCCATCTTTTCCTGTTTCTCGGGGCGGCCTCTCATCTCTTTCTTTCCCGCTGGAGGGTGAGGCATGTCGTCGCACAGAATCAGCACTGGTGAAAGAGCAGACATCATAAAACGAGAGCTCTGTTTGCTCTGTGATCCAGTAAACCCTTGTTGGTCCAGGCTTGAATCATCTCTCTGGTGAGCTTTGTCGCTGAAGTTTTTGACCTTATAGCTCAGCAGATAATGAGTTGATACGCAGATACAGTTGAATTTCATTAGTTAACTTTAGTTCCTCTGTAGTTAATTGTAGCAATTCTCATCTGACTTATTAACTTTTTTATTTATATATATAATTTTAAATTACAATGATTTTCTTAGTGTCTGATAAATTGGTTCTTGCAGGACGTATATAACATATTAGACATGTTCTATCAGCTACTGTCTGATTCTGTCTGCTTGATTCTCCATCGTCCAGTTGGGTCACAGCTTTTCTAAAGTTGCTGCGTTGTTTTCTTCAAAAATTTAAAAAAGAAATCTGGTGTATTGTCCAGAACAAACATTGTGTGTTTGCTTTCCGTGTTTTTAATGTTAAAGCTGATGGTTCCATCAAGGAAATGACCACCAGATTGTGTAACCTTAACTTCCTATCACCAAACGGCATCTGTTAGCTCTGACAGCAGTTTGTTTGAAAAGCTTCTTTTATAGCTCGACACTTTTTTTTTTTTTTTTTTTTTTTTTTTTTTTTTTTTTTTGCCAAAGAGCTTGATTTGGTCTGAGTGCTTTGCCTTTGTTCGTACCTGTAGTCCGGAGGGGACTGTGTGCATGTTGCCCCATGTTAGAGTCTGATACCTTTGAATGCACGTGTGAGAAGTTCTAGATTAATTGTGTGCATTTAGTCAAAGTGATCGTGTGTTTAAACAGACTTCTCCTTATAAGGGCTGGAGGTGAATTTGGAGGGTGAAATGGTTTGTCAGAGCAACCCTTTGGTGAAAAACATCAAGTCTGTCACCTCAATGCACCGCTAAGATGGATTTATGGAGCCACTTACCGCGCGTCTGCTTCAGTGTGAGACGCTGTAAAGTGGAAGTGGGAACGCAAGAAGTCTGTGGGACATTTTTAGAGAAAAATGAAGAGGCTAGATCAAGCAGAAAGCAGTGCAGTATGTGTGTGTGTGTGTGTGTGTGTGTGTGTGTGTGTGTGTGTGTGTGTGTGTGTGTGTGTGTGTGTGTGCGCATTTTAATGGGACATTAGCAGAGCCCAACATGTCAGGGCAAGAGGTTGGTGAAGTTCTGTTTCTTCTTCAACTATTTGTTCTATTTGGCTCTGACTCCCTGAAACATACCTGGGCTCGTTGGAAAAAAGACAAGAACTGTAAAAGTCTGACTAGAGTAGCATGATTCTGTGTAGCAACTATTGGCCTTGATGTCCAGAGAGCAACCAGTCTCACTGGTTATCAAAAATCCATTCATCCCCATAGGACAACAACATTGTTAGGTGATCTGAAGATCAGTTCCTCTTAGTTATGAGTTCTCATAAAAACAGTATTCATTACAAAACTAGATATCTTAACATTTTTATGATTTGGTTTTTTTATAGGAATAAACATTGAAAATGTGAACATTTCCTAGAGGGTTTAGAGAAAAAGCATCAGCTGTAATATTTATTGAAAAATCATGGGTTTGCTGCAAAACAAACATTTATCTCAACTGCAGCCCCCAAAACTGGCCTTGTCCTGCTGAGGAAAACTTTGTTTTTCATCATGAACATTCAGTATTGAATAATACCGTGATTAATTATGGATTACTTTATTTAAAAAGGAAAAAAAGAAACTTCATGATCTCTTGTTTTTATCTTATTTAAGAGTCCAGAGAGCTTTTATAAGCAGAGCGATGCAACAGTTCAGGAAACCAAAAGGAGACCATCTTATCGTTATGAGAAAGATGCTGAATTTTGGTTAAAATAGAAGTTGAGGCACAGAGCCAAAGTTTGCAGATCCCTGATCTAGCAAAAAACTGTCATCCTATATAAGGCTGAAGCTAAAAGTGCAACACCTTCATTTATAATTAATTGTTGAAGTAAAACTGTGAAGGTAAGAAATGAAATCAGTCCAAGGGACGAATTAGTTACGGTTTCTGTGCCAGTGCATATCATCAGAATAGACTGATTCGGTGTTATCTCTTCAGTGCAGGGGCCGGGACCAGTTCGACAGGGGCACTGGCCCCAGTTGGCCATTGCCCAGAGCTGCCCCTGCTACCAGGTTTGTGTTGCAATGTGGTAGAGTAAACAATCTAATAAACAGAGGCCATGTGTCTTTTTCATAAAGCATAAAGCTCTATGCAACTTTAGAGATGTATTCTCAAAATCACTTGCTGTGCTTCTCAGATCATTTTACCTGAAACAGGACCCAGAAACACACTGATCATAGTAAATTCTCCACGTTTTCTGCGAGCTCAGCTCTGCTTCCTGGATTTACGCTTGGTCCTTCCGCCACAGACACATCCCAACATGAAGCAGACTGAATGTTCTTGCCTGGTCTGTAGCTACAGGTTTTGGTTTGCTTGGAGTTTTCTCTGTGTGAAAAGAAACCAAACCACTAGAACAAGTTTGAAGTTAGCAAACTCTTTAATTAATTCAGAGCAAAGTAACCGAGGTATGGGTATGAAAACAGTCATAATGTTCCCAGGTGAGTTCAAAGCATCAGTCTACATGTACTTCCTGAGCATAGAGGAATAGAGTTCGATGAATTAGAGACAACAATTTCAGTTCTACTTCAGTTAGAGAGAAGCAAAGTAAATTATGCTAAATTTGAGATGGTTTTTTTCCTTAACCTTCTGGAGCGTAACTCCAGATTATTCACAGATTTTTTTTGTTGGCTGTATCTTAAATATTTGAAAGAAAATGCAGCTTGAGAAGCTGAAATACCTCGGCAGATTGCAACTTGACATGCTATTGGCTGACATTTGGTAAGCAGCCAATCAAGGTGCGCCATTCATTTTCCCTTGTCTGAACCCCCGAGAGCAGAGAAAAGGAAGACTGTCGATGTTAGCTTTTGAGGGATTGCTAAAACTGTTTCCACTGTGCGTATTAATGCATATTAAGGTATATTTGGTGTTTGAACTATTTAAAATAGGCAGCTATAAGCATTTTTAGAGGAAGTACCGAGTATTAGCGGATTTCAGCTATTCAGTTGTGGTTGTGGTCACAGTGGACTGTTCTTATTTTTATAGCACATTAATAGAAACCTGTGTCTTGTTAGCATTTTTGGGTAACTACGCATTTAGTTGTGGTTGAATAACCATAAAACGTCTTGAACTATGTGAATGTATTCTTACTGGCAACGTTGTGGATAATAATTGTAGAAAACCTTCATCATTACTTTTTTTCTTGCTCTTTTCAACTCTTTTTAAATAAACATCTCCACAGAAATCAAAGATTTTTTCTCTTTAACTCCTGCAGTTGTCTTTTGATCTGTGATCATGAGCCGTCGCACACAGAGGCAGTCAGTGGACTGTTGGTGATCAGGTGGAGAGATTATAGATCTGTAATCTCTCAGATTAATACTTAAAATGAGCGCTTCATTACTTATAGCCTGCTGTTAGCTGCAGCTGTGTGTGGAACGTGTTTGAGCTGGTGCATGGATGGACACGCTGTACCAAAAAACGGCCCCGGCTGTCGGTCTCTCTCTTCATTTGAATTTCATATTTCTGTATTGGCTTGGTATGTGAGCCCATCTGTGCTGCCAAAGCATGGAGGAACGGGGGGTGGACCAGTTCACCAACATTAAGGTGATTACTGTACAGGTTTGATTGTGTATGTGCTCACGTTATTTATTCCTAACTCATTTTAGATATTTTTTGGTAATATGTTCCAGATACGCGATGTACATATCCCATGTTTCCCATGTATTAGGAAGGTACATCATGTCTAAATGCTGAACCGGTTCACACCATCAGAATCTAAATCACTCCAGGGTCTGAAAATGTCTGGAAATGTAAGAAAACTATGAAAAAGATGGAATTTGGACCAAACAAATATGAAGAACGCGTCCATTCATTTCTAGGACAAAGGTTTTCCTGTCGTAGGCTTATTGCTGGGCTTGAAGTCAAAATAGTTCCCGTTAGGATTGGACTGTGTGTCATTCGCAAACAAATGCGGAATACAAACAAAAAAAAAAAAAAAAAGACAGATAAAATGAGGGTGCCCTCAGATTTTCCCATTAAGTCTATTTGTAGACACTGTAAATGCTGGTGTGTGTCTCTTCCCTACATGACACGTACAGTTCATCCGGAAAGTATGAAGCACTTCACTTTTTCCACACTTGATGTTACAGCTTTATTCCAAATTGTGTTAAATTAATCTTTTTCCTCAAAATTTGACACAAATACCCCATTATGACAATGTGGAAAAAGTTTTTGAGTGTTTTGCAAAATTATTAAAAATATGAAAAAACAAGAAATCACATTTTCATTAGTATTCACACCCTTTGCCACAAAGCTCCAAATTAGGCTGTTTCCACCTATCATCCTTGAGATGTTTCTGCTGTGTAAACGGGAGTCCACCTGTGGTGAATTCAGTTGATTGGACTTGATTTGGAAAGACACACATCTATCTATATAAGGTACCACACTCCAAAGTGCAGGTCAGAGGTCAAACACCAAGCATGCAGTCAAAGGAATTGTCGTTCGAACTCTTAGACAGTCTTGTCTTGAGGCACAAATGTGGAGAAGGGTCCAGAAAAAGAAACAGACACGGCTCATCACCAGGTCAGTACCATCCCTACAGTTCTGAAGCATAGTGGTGGCAGCATCATGCTATGGCGATGTTTTCCAGTAGCAAAAACTGGCAGACTGCTCAGGGTAGAGGGAAAGTTGGATGCAGTAATGTACAGAGACATCCTGGATGAAAACCTGCCCTGGAGCTGCCGTTGAGCTCAGACTGGGGCGACGGCTCATTTATCAGCAGGACAGCGACCCAAACCACACGGCCAAGATGTCAAAGGCTTCAGAACCGCTCTGTGAATGTCCTGGAGTGGCCAAGCCAGAGTCCAGACTGGAATCTGACGGAACATCTCTGGAGAAATCTGAAAATGGCTGACAGACGTCTCCAATCCAACCCGGAGGAGCTGGAGAAGAAGAACGTGTGAAACTGCCTAAAGACAGGTGAGCTGGGCTGGAGGCTGGAACTGCTGCCAAAAGTGGAGCAACAAAAAGTATTAAGCAAAAACTGTTAAGACTCGCATAAATGTGATCTCTTGGTTTTCTATTTTTAATAAATTTGCAAAAATCTGAAAGACTTTGTTCCACATTGTGATAACGGGGTATTTCTGTGCGGAATTTTGAGGAAAGAGATGATTTTAAAACAATTTGGAATAATGCTGTAATGTGAGAAAATGTGGAAAAAGTGAAGCACTGTGAATACTTTCTGGATGCACTGTATTGACTTGATGCAAATGAGTTTGGTTTGATCTTATGCTCCTTGATCCATTTCTTAACGGCTGGCTATAAAATATCTTTTTAGTTCTTTTTCATTGTCTGCATATAATTATCAGTCAAGCCTGTAAATCCTTAAAACCAAGTCAGACATGAGGGACTCAAATTACGCCTGAGCCTGGAGAGTTTATGGTTTTAAAAAGTCTTCCAAATCAGTTGGTGCTGATGTACTTGATGCATTAGTTTTTAGTTTCAGTGCTGGTCCGCTAACATCCCACAAGTATGTTTGTTGGGCATTGACAGATCTCAGCAGGTTGTCAGGTGGGCGACCACTCAATACACTGTTTAAGGGTTATAAATCCATTTAAGTCATAAATCCATGGCATTTAATTAAATTAATCAATGAGTCGAAGCACCCAAAGCCCAGCAGTGTTGTTTTCCTTCATTCAAGCGTTTTTTGAAGGTTCTAAGTTGGGTATTAGGTTTAGAGGAGTCTTGATCCAGCATCTGAAATCCTCTGAATCCCAACAGCAATATTCCAGTTTTACATTGTACTTGTCTGTAGAGCTGCTTCATTATGGAAAGAATTTTAGTAACAATTATATTTTAATGCATTTTATTGCACTGTCAGGATGGTGAATCATGCAGGAAAAAACATGTAAACCAAGCAGTTAAAACTTCATTCAAGAGGCCAGTTTACAGATCCTGTTTTTGGACTAATTATAAATAAATTCTAAAAAAGAAATAATAGTTGCCACAACTAATAATAAATGACACCAGTTAATTTAGGAACACCGACTGAAAGATCCTATCATTTTTTTGAAGTTTTTGTGAGAGACATTCAGGAAATTCCAGTCAGGTTCTGTTTTGGTTGGCAGTAGATCATTCTGAGTTCAGATTTCAGCAGGTTGCACAGATTTGTTGTATTACAGAGTGGTTGAGTAGCAAATCTTTACATTTTTTTTTTAAATTTACCTTTATTTTTAAATCCAAAATGGTCGACAGGAATGCACCTGAATTGTTTTTTGTTTGCTAAATGCCTCTGCTGGTAATTTTACCCGTTTGTCATTACAACCAAAACGATTTTGTCGGTTTTGTGCTGGACTTATTCCTGGTATAAGCTGTCTACCACAGCATGTCTCATAGCAATCATGCATGCAGGACATTTCACCACTTTTTTTTTCACTGCTTTTTGTGACGCTTTTCTTTTTAAAACAAGACCGTTCAGAAGACGCAGCTGTTTTTCCCTTCACTTACAGGTATTCTATGTCTTTAATTAAGTCATTATCTCTCCTTTTAGTTACCTCTTGTGCTCACATGTAAATTATCTCCATCTAATTTAAATGTCATTGAATTTAATCAGATTAACACGACAACCCAAATCCCATTAACTACACTCATTCTAAAAAGCATAAAAGAGGAAGTGATACATCTGCTTACATTAGATTTAGTTTTCTTCTGCCCGTCATGCTTTCTAGTTTTTGTTTCTCTGTATCGTTTTCATCACAGGCGTTTTTCACTCTATCGTCTTTGTCATTTAAAATGTTATGATTAATGTTTCTCCAGTCAGTCACTCTCCAAGAGATAAATTCACCTACTTTTTCTACAGTCTTGCCCTCATTCTGCTTCAGACACTCACTGACAAACACACACACACACGCACGCACACACACACACAGAGGCAGCAACATGATATCTATGTGTTATATAAGATTGGGTGGGTGATAACTGAAGGTAAGGGAGTGCCCTATCTTTTCTCTGACATATCAAGTAAATTGTGTGTGTGTGTGTGTGTGTGTGTGTGTGTGTGTGTGTGTGTGTGTGTGTGTGTGTGTTTACCTAAACATGACTGATTATGTTTGACTTTTATGCCTGTCTGTGTGTGTTTCTGCAGTGAGTAAACTCACACAGACTCTGCATCTGTCAGCAGCTCCACCATTGGTTGTCGTCTTTTAAACAGAAACTAAAAAAGAAAGCTCTCACCTGTTTATTTTGTCCCATGTTATGATCGTTGTACAGACCTTGCTTTCCTGTCTTTGTCTTCACAATGACTGTGTAGCATAGGCGTTCTTCCTGTCTACCTGTAGAAGGTGTACACATGAATCCGAATGTCCAGATGGACCAAAGTGAACATTACTCCTTCACATTTTCACGAGGAGATGTGCTTGTTTGTAGACTTTATGCTCTGGTGTTGCCTTGCACCCTTTTGCCCAAATTGCAGGAAGTATTAGCTTACATGCTGCAGTTAGAAGTCTTCAGTGAACAAACCTGCCATCATTATACTACATATTAGTAGGCAAGAGGGCCCTCTACCTTTGGTGTGCCATCAGTTAAAACTTACATTTATGAGTTATCTGTAATGTTTTTATAAATCTGTGTAGATTATAATTACTATTGGATTCTATTTTGATTGGAATGCTCCATGTTTATCCTTTAAACCAGATTAATCCTTGCAGGGACTGGCTGAGCCTATTTGTTGCACTCAATCCTGTTGCAGTGATCAGTTCAACTGAGGATAAACACATGGATGAGTTTCTCTAGATCTAATGTTCTTCATGTGACAGAAGACCGTCTTTGTAACTGTCTTTATGTGTCTCTGAAGGTTCAGGTCTGAGTCCATCACTACACCCAGATTTCAGGTTTGATTACTAGTTTCCAGCTGTAATAACTGTGCTGACTCTTGATCGCTCCTCCGTTTAGTCCAAAAATAATTTCTTCAGTTTTGTTTCTACTCAGCTGAAGAAAATCATGGCACCTCTACACACTGATTTGTTCGAAGCATCTGTTCAGTGCTTGGATGAGTTCATAGTCACTTGGTGACATTTTAATGTAGAGCCGTGTATCACCTTCATAGTAATTGTAACTAATTTTATTACTTATTATAATCTGGGCTAGTGGGAGCATGTAGGTATTCAATAAGAGGGGCCCCAGGGTTGAACCTTGTGGTACCCCATGTGTACCACAAGGTTCGATTTTTCGAACCGATTTTTCTCGGCTCCAATGAAAAGTTACCTAGTGACATGAAGAAGTCCTTGTTTTTTTTTTTTTTTTGTTTGTTTTATACTCGAACCTGTCAAATACCGTCCAGAGAGTCTGACCCAGCTCTCCATTCACCTCATCAGAATATTATGGTCAACAGTGTCGAATGCACTGAGGCCCAAATATACCAGCACTGTGGTTCTTTCACAGTCTGCATTCAACAAATAAAAATAATCTTGCTAATGCTAACTGATCTAAAATAGGATCATTTTACTTTGATTTAATGTCCAGACAGTGAGAAAAAAACATTATGGGTCTTTTTATACACTGTGTAAATATCTGGTTTCAACTGTATGTTGAAAACTACCTCTGACCTTTTTTTTAATTTCATTATTTGTAGGGGTGTAATGATACCTAAAACTCACAAGACAAAATGAGGCACAAAACTGAGTTCAGGAGAACGAGATGGGACAAGGTTTTAATATTCCTTTCAAGAAAACTGCAACGATCAAATCTTTTCTTCATGAAGGCCTATGTTCTGCATTTTTGTAGATTTTGCCACAAACTCAACAAACTGATCTTTATTTTCTCGATTTCTTTTTATCTCTTCAGACCTTAGGACAGTGCTTCAACTATGCATGGTCTGCAGAACAACATTTCCCAAGTGCCGTTGACAGAATCTGCTGTAATTGTTGTGTAGCTCAACGTACCCCTGGGCATCCATCCATTGGTTGTTACTACTTACACGTTGTTCGTTGTCTTGTCTGTCACTCTGTTGCCTTTTATAGTTCCTACTGGAAAGCCAAAATGCTGCCAAACAAAATGTTTCAAGTGTAGTTGGGGCATCTTCTATTATAACGTTATAGGGCCATGATGACCACAACTGCCTGGGGCTCACGGGATAGCAGTCACCTTAACAAGAAAATTTTGTGATGTTTTTAATATCTTTTTACACCCCTAATTATTACATTGTTTCGAGTTAAGGAGTTTCATTTTGCTGTGCCAGTGGGTTAATAACCTGAAAAGTAATAACAACCAGACCAGCGGTTTTTGACGTTTTCATGTGGAGTTTCTTGGGAACTTTTAGGCCTTGTTCTTTTAAAGAGGAAAGACTGCACTCCTTTTAACATGTTGTTGTTTCACCATTATTCACTACTATCTAACACTGATATTCTTCTTTATTTAAGCTGTGATATCTGAAACATTTTGGAAGTCTTCTGTAATTTGGCACAGTGACTCCCACCAACTGCAGCTATGGCTGGTTCAGGTTTATCTTTGGCAAAGAGCTCAATGTTTGCTGACAGAAACCAGAATATCATAGAAGTAAAAATCAGAGACATTTGCTTTGTCCTTATATAATGTTTATAATAATTTGGCAAAGGATGCACATTTATACCCTTAAAATCCTGCAGTCCAGCTTCAGATCAACGTTATCCTGTTTTTAACAAATATTTCAAATCATACTGAACAAAACCAAGTGAGTCCATATTCCAAATTCCATCCATATGCATTAAGATCTCTGTGTGCGTTTGTATGTGTGATCACAGCTGAATCACATGATGCATCACATTGCCTAGTCTGTTTCCAAACCCACCCTCTTTCACTTCCTCTGTGTTAAATCATTTCTTTCTCCTGTTTGTTTCTCCAGTCCTCTGTTTCCAAAATCTCCTGTTTCGCTGTTCCTCTTTTAGACTGTCGTCTTCTTGCTAACATCTTATCTTCCCTTTTATCTCTGTGTGTAACCCTCTCTCTTTACTCACTACCCCTCAGTTTGAGCTGCTTTTTAATCACAGGATCTATTTCCTCCCAGTCACTTGTGTTTGAGTGAAAAATGAGGGAAACAAAACTTAAACTTAGTTGTTGTTTATTCATAATGATATTTTAATGCTGTTTTAGTTTAAATTTAAAGTTATTATAGATTAACAGCTTTGTTTTGTTTCAAACATTTTTAAGCAGGTTAAATGGCAATGGTAAATTATGCTTGCTACACCCAGGCCTGATTAGTTCCAGACACTTTATGCCTCGTTTCCACTGAGTGGTACGGCACAGGTCGGTGCAGTTCCGTACGTTATTTTATCTGTTTCTATCGCAAAACTGCCCACACAACCATACCGCAAATTTCAAACAAAACAGCACTGGTAACTAAGTTTAAGTTTTGTTTCCCTCATTTTCCGCTCAAACTCAAGTGATTGGGAGGGAATACATACTGTGATTAAAAAGCAGCTGAAACTGAGAGCTAGTGAGCGAAGTGTGATGGTTACACACAGAGATAAAAGAGAAGATGTGGCTAGAATCATAAAATATTTTAAAAAAAAAAAAAAAAAAAAAAAAAAAGTCCAAATTTGTCTGATAAATTTGGTTTTGATGTCATTTTCTGTCAGGCAATGGCAAAAAGGCTTTCTATTTTTAAACATGGCAGGATTGCATAGCTGCACAAGCAAGGCCTTTTGCAACAAGCAGTGGCACATCCGTGACTACTTTTGGTTTTCATGGTCAGAATCTCTTAGGAGGAGGCCTGAACAGGACAGCGTCTGGTAAGAGCCTCCATTTTAGTTTCTTTAGTTTGTTTGTTTGAAGATGACGTGATTCTGTTCAAGCCCTGATCTTCACACTGCAAAAACACCAAATCTTACCAAGTATTTTTGGTCTAATTTCTAGTGTAAATATATTGAATACACTTGAATAAGGGAGGTTCCCAAGGTTTTCCCAGGTCAGAGAAGAAATGTATACCCTCCCTGTGTCCCAGGGAATACTCCCAGTGGGATGTTTCTGGAAAAACTCCACAGGAGGCATCCATGCCAGAACTACTTCAGCTGACTGCAAGGGCTCTTCTCCGAGCATTCCACCTTTCTCAGGTTGAAACCGTGACCTCAGACATAGAAGGTCTGACGCTCATCCTGACTTATTCACACTTTACTACACTGCAAAAACACAAAATCTTACCAAGTATTTCTGGTCTAGTTTCTAGTGTAAATATCTTGAATACACTTGAAATAAGACAAAACTAACCTATAAGTAACCTTTCAACACAATATAGGAGCTTGTTTTAAGTCAATAAATCCTTAATATTGATGGTAAAAGTTCTTGTTATAAGAGAACAGGGCATTTTAACTTATAACATGGGAAAAATGTCTTGTCCCACTGGAAAATTATATCACTTTAACTAGAACTTTTCATCAATATTGAGAAATTATTGACTTAAAACAAGCTCCTATATCTGCTGAAAAGTTACTGTAAGTTAGTTTTCTTATTCAAGTGTATTCGATATATGTGCACTAGAAACTGCACCAAAAATACTTGGTAAGATTTGGTGTTTTTGCAGTGTGAAGATCAGGGCTTGAACAGAATCACGTCATCTTCAAACAAACAAACTAAAGAAACTAAAATGGAGGTTCTAACCAAACGCCGTCCTGTTCAGGCCTCCTCCTAAGAGATTCTGACCATGAAAACCACAAGTAGTCACGGATGTGCCACTGCTCGTTGCAAAAGGCCTTGCTTGTGCAGCTATGCAATCCTGCCATGTTTAAAAATAGAAAGCCTTTTTTGCCTTTCCTGACAGAAAATAACATGGAAAAACAGATTTATCAGACACATTTTGACTTATTTTTTAAGGTCTTATGACTCTAGCCACCTTTTTTCACAGTCATTAGACTGAAAGGGGTCAGAGATAGAAGGGGGGAAGAGAATCAGCCAAGGTGCTGATGTCACAGTTGTAAACCTAAATGGCTACGTCAAGGACCAATATTCTGCCTACACATGGCATCTTCTCTTCCAGATTTTGACTTTTTATGGCTGTAGTCTGAAACTTCTGATTTATCAGTTGCTCCTTCTTTATGCTCACTGAACTTCTACTTATAATCACCAGCAAAAATGTGAATATTTGTTTTTTCTTTCTAGGTCTGATTTGATCAGCAGTATGTTTGAACAGACTCTTGTAAAAGAGAACTTTGGAAACTTGAAGTGAAATTTGCTGATAATCTGTTTTAAAAATACAATTGAACAACTTTTAGTTCATATTTTGATTTTAGTCAGCTGAAAGCAGGACATACAAGTGTTACAGTAACAGAAGTGAACAGTGGATCTCCGTCTCTGTGCAGTACACGGGTCCGATTCCAGCCGAGCGGGGTGGTGGTGAGCTGGCCATGGGGGGAGGTCGCAGCGAGACCTCAGCTCTGAGCGGGGCAGGAGAGGCCCGGGGTTTGACCACTACCCAGAATTCCCAGCGGCCCAACGCCTGCTGCTTCTGCTGGTGCTGCTGTTGCAGCTGTTCATGGTAAGAAACGAGCACGAGCACACACACACACACACACACACACACACACACACACACACACACAAACCAACATGTGCTTCTGTCATAAAACACTGAGGTAGGCGAGAGATGCATGAATCCTGTTAACACAGCTTTACAAGTCAGGAATAAAAAGTGCTTAATCACTGGTGAAATAAGCCCATCAGCAACATGGCAGTAACTTCAGCAGGATCAAGAATCTGCACTTGTAAGTGATCTTTCAGTTTAAAAAGTTATTAACTACAAACTTAGCTGTCAGACTTTAGAAAAACTGATTCAGAGGTTTAGTTTCAGATGATCAGATTTTTATAATGCATTTGTTGCAAATGCAAATAAAGACTTCCTGAACTTGTGCTTTTATTTTAAGAGGTGCACTGGCTGCAGTTTTCTGGTCTAGTTCCCATTTTGAATTTTCTAAGAACGAGACTTACTAGCATGCAGATTTACAGTAGCATAATAGCATAACAATAAAAGAATGTATATCAGCAATTGTCCTCCGTTTAAAATATACAGGTCTCACAAAGCAGGCTGGCTCGTCAGTGGAAAACCTCAGCTTTTATGTTACAAAGCTGTAAAGTGAGAAGCAGACAGACCTTTTACATCTTACAGCTCTTATACATAGCTAACTCTGGCTCCTCCTCCAAAGCTGTGTCATATGAAGCTAAAATTAGCCTCTTAGTTCTGCTGCGTAAGGTTTCAGAAACACCAAATTTTGGGGAGGTGCACATTTTTTCTGTCTTACTGGACCATCACAGGACGAGCCATAAAAATTCAATGCCGGTCACCAGTCCAGCTATTTGTTAATCCATAGTTTAAAGGTGCAGAAGTTCGTAGAGTAGTTAACCACACTGAAACAGTTTGTAATCTGTAAGCCCTCTTAGCTGTCTTCAATAAAATATTTATTATTTAATTAGATGTTGATCTTAAAGTTTTGAATGACCAGGTGCCATCAAGATCTTTAAGTTCATCTAGTTTTCTTTTCTTTTCCGTTTGATAACAAATAAATCAAACTTCAACTCACGTTGTCATCCATCCGTTCATCCGTCTCATCCTTTCAGTCTTCTCTGTCAGTCTATGAATACATCCATCCATCCATCTATCCATCCATCCATCCATCCATCCATCTCAGAAGGATGAGGGCTGAATGCAGCCCGAGTCCAAAGCTCAGTTTGGCCGCTTGTATCCAGGATCATTAAAGTCTTTTCCTTCGAAGCTATGTCTTTCCAGAGTAGTTTTGGAACAAAACTTTTCTTCATCCAACCTCTCAGTTAGTGTTTAATAAGTTTATAATCTAAATATTAGCCTTTTTTACTAGTATTGCATGTAAAGTTAAATAGATTTGTTTTATGGTAGTTACTTATGTTGTTTCTGGTTTATTTTTAAGCTTACTGATTTCATGCATGTCAGACAAATGTCTGTGTAATAACACCATAAACTTAACTTGGCTACAGCAAAGCATTGTTGTTCAACAAAAGGTTATCATATTTAAACTTCTCCAACTAGCCTCCAAAATAAAACAAAAATTTGCAAATTACTATAAGATAAAGAGCTTTTTTTTTTTTTTTTACACAGTTTATGTATTTATTTATTTAACTGCAACATCAGTTCTCTACAGAGTCATGCTATATTTCCACTATACAGAGGTAGCCACTGTAGGTTGGTTGTATCAGATGTGGCTGTGCTGGATTGCAACATGGTTGCAATGGTTGTCTAGAAAAAGAGACTACTTCCTGAGTTCTTCTTGCGGTGATTTCATCTGGCTTTAATCTGCTTTAATCTCTACTCGCATCAGAAACATACTGAAAGGAAGTCAAGTCGACTGAAATGATTATACGGTGACATTAGCTGTAATAGAGACACTCTCTTTAGGAGGCAATGGTTGTTGGCTTGCTCTTTTATTTTATTTCTCTCCCTCCCCTCCACATTGTTGGTAGACCTTAATAAAAAAAACAACTGAGGCAAAAATGATGACCTATTAGTTTGACTCTGGGAAGTAGAGGTCATTTGAAGTTTTAAATTTATGCACCTCCATCCATATGTTTTATCTACCATGCAAACATATTTTAACCTTTCATCTTTGAGTATTAAATGATAACTAATGGGGTCCTGACCCAGTGGCTCATACAATAGCACAGAATACTGAGCTCACTGTAACACACAGCACGTTGAGCCATAATAGATAACAACATAAGCTGTGCTAACGCTAGCACAGACAGCAAACTGTGCTAGCATTAGCACAGAGCAAACTGAGCTAACAGTAGCCCAGACAGCAAACTGAGCTAAACGGAGCCAACATTAACACAAACAGCTAGCTGAGTCATGTAAAAACACACGACGAACTTAACTCACTATTTATTTACTGGTCTGTCTTGTATTCTGAGGCTGCCCAGATATTGAGCCGTTTACATCCTTCTTACCCACAGTATCACCATCCACAATGACTCTTTGAAGATATTTAGGCGATATGAGTTATGACATTTAATTTCCCTGTGGGATAAATAAAGTATTTTTGAAATGAACTGAATTGTATTGAGTTGTATAGGGGCAGTTCAGCATCGTAGGTGGAGGGACTGGTGTTGTGATGTGTGGTTTGTGTAATCATCCAACCTCAGGATTAAACATAAGACTTGGATATCTTCTTGGAAGAGCGTAGTTAGAAAGTGAGATATTTAATTAAAAGTTTAGGCATTTGCTCAGCCAACAACAGCGTCTCTACACCGAGTTTGTTCATCATTATTGTTTTGAACAGAATCGTATGGGGAGACATCCTGATGCAGAATTTAGGCATAGTGCTGACCTCGATGCCACCTCCTGTCATCCTGCGTCCTGGGAGGCATATACCAGAAATGTTTTGTGAACGTTTGTTTTGGTTCTGGGTTTCAGTACTATATAAATCCTGATGAGAGTTAGCTCTTAATAGCAAAGAAAAAAGATTTTGGGTTTCCACTTCCAAGGCAAATCTCACCAATGTGATCATTGCAGTCCAACATGGACACAAAGAGGACAACAAGGTTGCTTTACATTAGTTTCCAGAGGTTTCTTTTCTATAATAAGTTCTCTCGTGATCTTCTATAGTAGAATAACAATACATTTTGAAACCACACCTGTTTAATTATAAAGACAAATGGTTGATGAAATTTTGATGAAGCAGTCCGACAGTAGCCATGCAGTGATTATGGCTTAGTAGTTCCCAAAGGTATACCAATTATTTATAGCTCACTCTCAATTACACACAGCCACACGCAGGGAGAGTAAAGACACTTGTAACTACTGCTGTTAACATAACTGTGGCTGATGTTGTCATTAAATGGGATAATACACATCATTGTGTGTGACTGTGCATGTGTTTATAGTTCTACAAGCAATTACTTCTATGTAAGCTGTGCTTGTGTGTGTGTGTGTGTGTGTGTTTCCTGCCTGAAAGCCATTTTATCATGTCAGTCTCACCATCAGGAATGAAGAGGAGAGACGGAAGAGGAGGAGGAGGAAGAGAATATCACAGGACACCAAGATGGAAACCAAACTTGAACCCTGGTGAGAGTTGATTACATATAAAAACTGATTTGGGTCGATTCACAGATTTTCTTTTTACACGTCACAGTGGAAAGCTTCTGCAGGAATTTTTGTTGTTTTGAAGTAAAAAAAAAAAAAAAAAAATACAGAACTTCTCAGTTTTAGAAGAAGTTGAAAAATCCCTGAGTTTCTGCAGCCTTGCAACTGTTGCCAACACATGACTTCCTTTATTACTGCTTTCAGTGGGCATTTTAGTGTTGATGCTGACTAATGTTACAGTAAATGTTGGTGAAGACATACGCTGAGCTGGAAAGACTGCTGATATACTCTGCTTCTCAGATCTTTCCCCTTCCAATGCCAAGAAAATGGACATGGGACAAGTTCAAAGGAATAAATGCCGCAAAAACATTTCTAGAGAAAACAGACATTTCAAGAAAACAGACAAAACAACTATTAGTTTCTATGACTACAGTTTTTATGTCGAATAATGAAAAATAATTCATGAGGTCATCTTAAAAATCACCATAAAATGGGGTCCTGAACCTACACAATATCATTACTTAACATTTTGTTGAGGACATCTCTTATCTCCCATTATGTAGTTTTCTATTTGATAATAATATATATGCTCCAAAAATAGTGAAAATCTACATTTCCCCTTAGATTTGATTTTCAGAGTTCCTTGAACCTTTCCTTTTTTCTGGGTTTGAGAAAATGTATAATTAATTCACTCTTGTGCTGGTAATTCTTGTTTTGTGACACAAGATGATTTTTAATTATTTTAATAACCGCTTATTTCTTCTGCTTTTAACTTATAATTCCATGATCTCATTATATTTCACAAAGACTCCCTGTGGCACAAAAACATTACTTTAAAAAAAAAAAAAAAAAAAATCTATTTAAACCAAAACAAACAGAAATTTTCCGCTCTTTGTCCCACAGCCCCAAACCCTCGGTGGAGGAGATCCGGATGTGGTCTCAGTCGTTTGACAAGCTGATGAGGAACCCTGCAGGTCGAAACGTTTTCCGGGAGTTCCTGCGAACCGAGTACAGCGAGGAGAACATGTTGTTCTGGCTGGCCTGTGAAGACCTCAAACAAGAAATCAACAAGAGTGCCATAGAAGAAAAAGCTCGGTCCATCTATGAAGACTATATTTCTATATTATCGCCAAAAGAGGTAAAGTTTGCTTCTGACAACCTGAAAAACTCCAAAGAGTTTAAGAGTTACTGTGTCACTAGAGTTTTTACTTGTCACTAGAGTGAACGGCACTAAAAGGAACTCCCTAAATACTCTGCTGCTTCACACTTGGAGGCTTTGATGTGCCAGATGTTCTGCACATGCTCCGTGTTCTCTCAGGCCTGATTGACCCAATGATTATTGGCTGTTAGATGAAGACACGTCCCTTCTGTTCGTGGGAGGAGTGGTGGGAGGAGGGAAGCTTTCTTCACTTCAGCTGATTTATACTGTGTGTGTTTTAGCATTTTTCAACTTGTAAGCTCTGTTTTTCAAACAAATACAATGTTATGAGGTCCTTATGGGGCCCAGGCTTTGGGCCCCATAAGGAGCAGTGATGTTTTTGGGTAAGAGTCGAAGTTAGGATATAGAAGCGAATATAAGTAAATGCACCGTCCTTGTGAAGATAGACAGACTTAATATATATGTGTGTGTGTGTGTGTCTGTGTGTGTGTGTTTAACAGCAGTTGGGAGCCCGAGGCTTCTCTTGTCAGGTTCCATCACTGGCTCGTCTCAATGTGTTGACATGTTCATGTGTACATGTATGCCACCGTGTGTGTTGGTACAGTGTGTTTACAGGAAGCTATAAATTGCTGCTCTCATCACCTTCTGGTACTAAAGCCTTTTTATAGACACACACACACACACACACACACACACACACACACATACCAACACACACTAAAGTAGAGAGATATCCAGCCATGCGAGTTTGGCACAGAGGATGCATGCCAGGCTGTCTGTCTGCACATCTGACCTTGGTACGATGCCTATCTCTCTTCTATTTGTGTGTGTGTGTGTGTGTGTGTGTGTGTGTGTGTGTTAGAGGAACACATAGTCTTCCCTAAATAAGAGCAGAGGGAAAGCATAAGAGAAAGCTTGTCTTTCTATAAATATCTGGTGCTGCCTGCAGGGTGGGTGTGTGTGTGTGTGTGTGTGTGTGTGTGTGTGTGTGTGTGTGTGTGTTTTCCAGGGCTTCTCACTGTACTTTTGCCTGTATGAGAGCTGATTAATGATAAAACATCTGAGTGAGTACAAAATGTCAGCCTATAGGGTCAGCTGTTAGCTGCTGGATTAAAAAAAAAAAAAAAGTATTTGCTCCCTTACACAGTTCTTCTGCCTTTTACTGTGTTGCCAAACTTCAGTGTTTCAGATAATTACATTTTAATATCAGACAAGGATAATGTGTAAATGCAAAAAGCAAAGTTTATAAAATAATTTCATTTATTAAGGGACAAGGCTTTCTAAACCACCCTGGACCAATCTTCTTTGCAGACTTGCTTTAAATTAGCCAGATTGTTTAAATCAATGCCAAAGCATCTTAAAGGGATTTAAGTCCAAACTTTAACTAGGCCACTCCAGACCCTCCTTCTTTGAGGAGCCATTCAGAGATGGACTTGCAGGTGTGCTCTGGATCTTTGTCCTGCTGCATAACCCAAGTGTGGTTGAGCTTAAGGTCACCAACTGATGGCCGGACATCCTCCTTCAATTTTGAGTTTCATTAATTATGGCAGATTCTCCAGGTCCTCAAGGAGCAAAAGCAGTCCCAGATCATCACTCTACCACCACTATGTTTGACTGTGGGTAGGACGTTCTTCAGAAATGCCTAGATGTAACCGGTGCTCTTCATCCAAAACGTTCTACTTTTGGCTTGAGAACATTTTCCCCAAACGTCTGGAGATCATGAGATGGGCCTTTGTTTCTGAATCGTTCACTATTGTTCACTAGAGTCCCAGAGACATAAAGATGACTGTTTCTCGTCTGTTGTTGGATTTCTTTCGACCAGTGTAAGATGTGATGCTTTTGAGATAGTTTGGCCTACTTCATGTTGTCAGACAGGTGCGATTTAAATGATTTCTTGATTCTGCAAGTCCAGCAGTAATCAGGCTTTGGCGTGGTCAGATTGTCTTCAGATTATTTTTGTATGATATCAAAATTTGTTGGATGACCTCAAACATTTAGCTGTCACAAAAAAAAAAACAAAAAAAAAAAAAACATAATTCTGGAGGGGGGCGAATATTTTTCACAGCCTTGTAAGGATGCAGTTAATTTGCTTTGTCTAATGAAAATTTTAGGTCTTGTTTTTGCACGTTTACAAAAGGAAAATGGGAGAAACTTTGGTGCGGTTTGGGCACAATCCTGGCCACTACAGCTATTCTGGTTCTGAAATGCCTTGCAACATGGATGGCAGGAAGTCAGCTGACGGACTGCTGTCTGGACGAGGTGGATTATACAGGGGTGGAATGGATCAGGTCCTGACATACTGAGCTGTTCATTGGTAGGATATGAAGTTCACCACTGCGCTTCAGTCTCAAACAGGTTCTGAAAATCATTTGACCGTGGTTTCATCTTAGGATTCTTTCTCGCCATTTCTAAAAGCTGCTCCGGCGTAGTGGCAAGCAGGTGATGACGTATCTGTTCCTGAAGGGGTGTTCAAACAAAGCAGCGTCCGTGTTAGCCCCGAGCTTCCAGCATCACAGAGCTGGTTGGCTTCTCACCAGTAAGCTGAAAACCAGACGGAGACTTGCAGGTAACCGTTCCAGCGTCCTGCTCGTCTGACTGAGAAGCCTCTGAAACACAGCTCAGACCATCGGGGACTGTCAGCCATCGTTGGAAACAAATGTTTCTTTTATATGAGCTTTAATTGATAAGATGACATCGTTCGTTTCCTTCTGTCGGCTCTAACTTTGAATGATTTCCTTCCAGGTTAGTCTGGATGCCCGGGTTCGAGAGGTGATAAACAGGAAGATGCAGGACCCCTCGCCTCACACTTTTGAAGACGCCCAGCTGCAGATCTACACGCTGATGCACAGGGACTCCTACCCACGATTCCTCTCCTCCAATATCTACAAGACCCTCGTTCAGGGCGGGTCCCGCAGCTCCTCGGAGTCCTAGTGCCCCCCACCCCTCCATGCTGCCTCGTATTCCTCGGACAGGAGCATTTCACGTCCCCTGTCGCACACTCCTCTCTCAGTTCGAGTCATTTCTTCTGCCAATCACTGCCGAGATCGTCTTCTCTTCTTTTACACCATCGGCTTCAAGTCACCTCTCCTTCGGTACCCGCTTCATGCCTCAAAGACCTTTGAAAATAATTAAAATGAAATAAAAGTTCTGCACATTGAAGTGAAGGAAAATAGAATCAGCAAACATTTATGGCCAGAAATATTCTTAGATTGTCAGGAGTTAATTTTGCAAAGTGCAGTGAAATTGTCCTCGCTCGTGTTTACAGGTCAAGCCCACGCCTGAAGGCAGACGTAGTTTCACTTTTCCTCCTCCTGTCTTCCCTCTTCCTCTCCACCTTTCCCAGCTCAGCAGTGAACAGCGGGAGAAGGAAGCGTTCCTGGATATTTAAGTATTTATGAGTAAGGATCTGCTGTTATGTGGAGATGTACTCGACTGCTTTGTGAGAGTCTGATGCATCTCAAGACGAAAAGCCTTCATCTGTGCCATGAACTTGTAGTGGATTCGTCCCCAACGTCGCCCTGCCTTTTCGATACACTCCAGTCACCTTAAAGAGCCAGTGGGAGGTGGACTTCCCAGACTTTCAGCCTGCAGTCGCCTCTTCCCGAGGAAGGATGGGAAGGCCAAAGAAAAAGACGATGCTGAATCATTCCCCGTTCTTTCTGCCGTTTTTCCTCCGTTCAACTGGAAAAACAGGGTGCTCGCTCCATGTCCCGCGAAAAAACCACGTCCTTGTTTTCTGGATCAATCTTTTCCCGCCTGTCAGAAACGAACGGAGGGACGAAGGAAGGCCGACATTCCTTCCAACTACTGATTTACAAAAAGACGACAAGTCTATTTTTTAAGAGAAAACTATATGAAACAATTTTATTATATTTTATTTTGTTTTTTATTTTATTTCTCCTACTGAGTCCCTCGCCTGGATGATTTTTTTGCAAGCGGAGGAGAGTTCCTCTGAGACTGTACCGATCTCCACCCGACATACAGACAGGCATCACCGCAATAAAACACTGGAGTCCAGACAACAGGCACACACAGGACATTTGAGTCACTCTGCTTACAGGGACTGTTCAGAAATCATCAGGTTGTTCACTGGATAATTATCAGTGAGGAAAAAACCAAAGAGTCGAAGAGGAGACAAAAAAGGTGTCTGCTCTGAAACGTTTCCTGTTTTCCTCTGTGACAGTCGGTCTGTCAGCTCAGGTTTTCCTGCTATAGCTGTGAGTGTGATCGAGTCAAAATGGAAGTAAAGGCACCAGATGACCGCTTGACTCATATTTCTCACAAGACCGAACCAACTTCCTGAACGGGAGAGTTTAGTTTGAAGCTGCGGATAAAAACGGAGAGGGAAGCTGGCAGCAGAATGATCTGTTGGTGTTTTTATTTTTTAAAGAAAACCACCGTAAACTAGATACAAGCTGTTTTTTATTATCTTTATAGAACAAATCAGCCAATGTTTGACCACAGATCTCAAGCAGAACTCTATGAAAGTGGTTCAAATGCCAATATTAATATTGAAATAACTTTTGTGTGTTTTTCTATGAATCCCTGGCCATTCTAGGTTTCAGTCGGAGTATTTGAAGTATTCTAGAGTCGTTTTAGGTGGATTTTCTAACAAGCGAAAGAAGGGTTGCACAGAAATCCACACCTGATGGTTCGCGTTCTATAAAAGTGGCCGGTTTTTTGTGCTACCTTTGGTGGAGAACATCGCTACGGCGTTGATGTGCCTAAAATGCACACAGATCTGATCATCAAGCTTCTGTGGATCTAATTAGCCAATAATCAACAAGAATGGTTAAATATTTTTGCAATTTATTCTAAAAATCCCCCAAAATTCAAAATGTTCAGTTCAGAACAGTCCCAGTAAGTATAGTAACTCAAATATTTATACACACACACACACCAGGGTGGCCTACCTGGGCACTGCTGCTGCTGACCTCTGTAACCTCTCACCTTCGACCACGCCACTGTCTGATGCCCACTTGCACGCCTGCTCCTGATTGGCTGCAGGAGGCCACAGGGCTGATCTGTGGTTGGTCAGTTCAGGAAGAGGGGTGGGAGAAAATCCCAGGTGCAAAAAAAAGAAAACCCTTCATGAAAAAGCTGATAAAAATACAGAGATGAAAGCAAGGTAACTATTTGAGATGGTACGTATAGCCCCAGTGCTTCATGGGAAATGTAGTGTGAGGAGAACAAACGTTTGTAGGTGCCTGGAGCGGCAGAGACAGACCATTTAAATATAAAAAAAAAAAGAGCTTTCTGAGTCTTTTACCAGGTTGGTCACTCAGAATGCATTTACCTTAGTATTGTTAATGTTATTTATTTTATATTTTGTTAAAACTGTGATTTTAATTGTACATATATAAACGGAAACCTTGAACATCCAGTGAGTAGCAGTGTCATTTGTTCAGTGTTGGGTCAAAGAGCTGGTCGGTGTTTTTCTCTTTGCTCCCAGTTTAATACAGCAGAAACACTTAAATCTGATTATTTATTACAAACATAAAATACTCTGGCCTCTGAGGAGCAAACGAAGACAGATGGTGGCGTTTTGGTTTTTACTGGTGATGCCCGGAGGAGTCAAATTCTTTCCCATTTTTACTGAGGCTCATCAAGAAAAGGACACATTCCTTGTGTTTATTAAAAGTGACTAATCCATGTGCTTCAGAGCAGTTTGTTTCTAGCGGAGGCTTCCTCTTTCATTGGCGTCTCAGTGATGACTGTTTGCTGAAGCATAGAGGAGTTACCGTCATTTGAAATATGCATGTCGGGTGTATTGGCTGTGATCCCAGTGGATGAATGTGGATAACGCCTGGACATCAGCACGCAACAACCTGTCCAGAAAACTTATTTTTGACCTTTTTTTTTTTTCATCTAAATTGTAGTACAAGTAGACAAGACTTAATTCTACGGTTTCATTGTACTTTCCTGTCCATACTTGCAACAATCCGTATGTTACATAAAAATAAGAAAAATCCAGGTGAGGAAAAAACAAAAATCTTTTTTTTTTTTTTTTTTTTTTTTTTTTTTTTTTTTTTTTTTGTTACAAACTTAATAGCAACATAGTAATTACAGCTAAAACATGTTTGACTTAAAAAATGAAAAAAATTAGATACAGCAAGGAAGTCCTGGGTTTGAATCCCAGCCTGAGGTCTTTTTGCATGGAGTTTGCATGTTCTCCTTGTGCACATATAGGTTCTCTCCTGGTACTCCTGCTTCTTAGAATGAACCAAAACATGGTTCTTGGAACGGGAAAGGATAAAATTACGCTTCTGGATCTGCCTTCCCAACGGCCCTGAACACAACCCTGTGAAAAATGTGTTGATCGCATCAAACATGGCTCCTGTCCAGAAAACCAACCAGCTTAACTTTACCAGTTCTGTCAAGATCAGTGGCCAAGCGTTCTTCCAGAATCTAAAACTGGTTTCTAAGAGCAAATAATGAAACCAGATTTCGAGCAGAGAAGCAACGTTGTAGAGTCGATTTCCTGAGGTGACACTAGTGTGAGTTCTGTTTGAAGTGATAGTGAACATGAGCAGAGCAGAGCTGCTGTAGTTAACGGTGTTTATCCTGCTAACACCGTGCTCGTGAAGGAAACCAGCACATACTTTCACACAACCTATGAAGCTGTCATTTTGCAGGTTGTGTGCCTGTTTTCTTTCCCACAGTTGACTGTAACCTGAACCGCTTCTGTTTGGGATTTCTCAAGTATGTGTCACACGTACACAAATGTGCAAACATCATGCGTACATGGAGTGCCAGTATGATGTTTGGATATGACATTAGACAAAGTACTAGAAAGGCAGATTTTGCTTTTTTTTTTTTTTTTTCAACAATCAGTTAACAATTTACAGCTGATAGCAAAAAATCTAAAGCTTCAATGTTCGGTCATGCAGACTAAACAGGTCGTCTGACCTCATTAGTAGAGGTCCTTGATGACTTCCAAGGAAGCGGTGAGGAGTGGCGGCATGGAAGGTGGATGGCTTTAAGTTAGGGGTGCACCGATAAACTGGCCACGGTTTTCTTAATTTTGGAGATTGGTCGATTCTTGCATGTGAATCTGATCTTATCCACCTGCACATACGTGTGGGGTTAACAACAGTCACCCCACTCTCGCCAAGTTTTATGACTTTGTTGCTACATGTAGCAACTTTTCAGACAAAAAAAAAAAAAAAAAAAAAAAAATTGGGATCGGCCAAAATTGGAATTGGCAGGTTAGGCTTTTTAAAGATCGTGATCGGCCAGAAAAGTGCAATCGGTGCACCTGGTAGCTCTTCAGAGAAGTGAAGGGGAAAGTGCAGCAGAAAGACGGCTTCAAGAGAGAGAGGGGGAAGCTTTGCAAGATGGTAGGATTCTGATTGGACAGGATAAGAAATGATGCAGGATCGTTCATTTGGAGCTGAAAGCAGAGTTCAGGTAGTTTACACAGGACAGAGGATGCTGAAGACCAGCGATCACAGACGAGCGTCTTCAGGTCATGGAGGAGGATGTATGGAGGGGTTGGTGTCAAAAACAGCTTTGAGATGGGCGCACGAGACTGTTGGGAGAATTCACAGGTGCCCTCTAGTGGTTTTACAATGCAAGTGGCGGTTTTATTCAGAAATGTCATTATCAGTGGCTGCAAGGCTACATGTTTTCAAAGCTGTGAGCACACCGGCAGCCAAGAATATTCTGCCTTTTCTTATCAGCCCCGCTGCTTGCAAAAACAGCTCACATTTGCCTTTACTGAGATACTCAGTTACCACTTTCCAGTAAGATTAACCGTATAAACAGTGTTCTAACAGTTATTACTTTGCCTCTAAGCAGGGGTGTCTCAGCTCAGCTAAAAAGTAATCACAGTTCATTAAAAATGTCATTTTTAAAAATGAAAATCATCAAAAATGGGATTTTTTTTTTTATTTTTTTTTATTATTTTTTTTTTTTTTTAACCTGCTCAAGTGTGAACAAATTTAGTGAAACAAATACATTAATGAGATTTTTATGTAGGAAAGCTTCAAATGGTTTTTGCATGTTTTCCTTGTTGAGTGAAAAGCATCCAGTTCGCTTGTCATTTTGGGCTCGCCTGAACAAAACGGTCTATTCTCAACAATAAAAACAGGATCTAGGTCGGTCTTCATCTATTTAGCCAGGATTTAATCATCAGTTAAAAGCAGATTTGGGTGAACTTTAGAGTGGAAGTCAATGAGTCGATGCCCTCCTTTTTACCATGAAAACAGAAGGAAACCGGAAGGCTTGGAAAAGATGATCACTTGTGTTGCATCGAACATTTTTTGTAAGTAGATTTTCATTTAAAAGTCGTAGTTTTGTCCTAATTTTTTAATTCATTCTTGAATTGTGGTCCAGTTATAAGGCACCATTAGAATAGAACAGAAATGTCCTTTTCTTTTCCCACAACGGGGAAATGAACAGTTTGGCAGGAAGTTTAATTTTTGCCTCCTGTCTCATCCATTAATGAATGTATTACAACTGCTTAATTATCTCTGAATGACGTCATTACAGCTTAATAGTTGGTTAACTCAATATTTACCCATTATTCACAGAGCAGGTACTACTGTGCAGAGGTAGCACAGTTATTCCTTCCTGTAGTTCTCGTACCTGCTGGACCCTGAGGAGGAGGGGGCAACATATCAGCAGTTATTACCAGAAACAAGGATTAGCATCATTCAGCTGAGAGCCAACTTATTACATGGTTGGAGAAGTCACCTTCATTTGTGAGGTTCTTCATTTGAAAGCTTTCTCTAACAGCCTGACTCGGTTGCTGTGGATTCGTTTCTGTCCTCCTTCCTTCTGTCAAAGCCCCCGAGCCTGTGGCCCGCCGACCCTGCGTGCCTTCAGCCCGGTTTTCCATCCAGGCAGAATGTGGTTTATCTCAGAGCCCTGAGCCTTGTAAGTGTCTCCTCGCCTTCCTCCGCCTCCTTCTCCCATGCTCATGTATGGGAAGAGCTCAGCGCTGTTTCCACAACAAACACCGCAGGAGCTTTCTGTGCTCTGCCTTCTCACCACTTCTCATCTCCTCTGTCAACACGCTCGCCACCGCCGCCATCATTTAGACAAACAGCCAGTGTCACTTGGCTTTCTCCTGGAAGCGTGATGTATTTCAGCTGGCAGCTGAATCATTTTTTTAAAGTCATGGTCAGTGATATGTCCGCTGAAAGATAATATTCTGACACCCACATGGTGCAGCCTTTTGAACAAACTGATCGTGACGAGGTTTTAAAGATATTTGATCATCTACAGCATCTTCCACACTTCTTGGCACCCCCTGTTTAAAATGACTGAAAAATCTCCACGTCTTAAAAGAAGGAGGGATGCACCGATACAAAAAGTTGGGCCAATATCGATATCGGATATTAATACTGCTGTTTGGGCTGCTATTATGTTTTGACTAGGGCTGCAACTAGCCATTATTTTAGTCATCGATGAATCAGATAAAAAAAACAGGCGCATTCTCCAGATTTTTTTTATTTAAGCACTTAAGCTTATTTCATACAATATTAGAAACACATAAAAAATACAAATAGACAAATATTTCAATTCCTTTTTATAGCAGAAAAAATATTTTACCGCCTAAACTGCGATGACAGCCTTCCTTTCGTGATCATTTGTAGCAAAGGATGAACCTGCAGCAAAAAATCCGTCCAACATCAACATGTGAGAAACGTTCTGCTTGACTGAACATCGGTGCAGCAGGGCTGAGCTGGGGATTAGTTTCTGCATTAACTGATTATTGATTGAATAGCAAAAGGTGCTTAATAGGAGATTTTTATTTTTATTTTATTTTTTTTTTTTTTGCAGAATTTGCAAAAAAGGCCACTTGAGGAGTTCTGGTGAGAACAAGTTTAGTGACAAAGAAGGTTGGGCTTTTTTTTTTTTTTTATCTTAAATCCAAAATGTATATATAGATCTATATTTGTAGTTTTGGCTTAATTACTGCTCTGAATAAGTTGTTCTTTAAGCAACTGGCCTTTGAGTCTGTGTTCTCCAGTTAACGATACTAAATTAGTTGCTGATTATTTCAATAATCGATTCATCACAATTGTTTCAGTGCTAGTTTTGACTCCATAAAGCATAACTCACAGCTGACATTGCTCCTCTGCGCCATCACTGTCGCATCGGCCTCCCAAAACACAAACACATAGCAACAAGATGAAAAGAAACACAGCTGTACCCTTAAATATACCAGGAAATGAAAAAAATACCAGGTTTGTTTTAAAGCTAAATTTGGAAATTCATTTCGATATTTTTAAACTGATCTTCTCGGAGTTTAATGCATCGATTTTGTCCTTTCACCACCTCCCTCCGTGGGGTTGCCCCATCGCAGCCGGGGGGGGGGGCTGCGATGGGGCAACCCCACGGCCAAGTCCACAGCTGCACAGGGACTTGGCGGATGTTTTACACCTGATGCCTTTCCTGAGGCAACCCCCCTGATTATCCCTGGGAAGGAATGAGATTCCAGAGCCATGCCCGGTTAGATGGACCAATACAAAAAAACTGAAATCAAATCCCACAATCCCTGGATTTCTTGATTCATTTTCATTAATTTTCATTTTAATGAATTTTATTTGTGGATTTATGTTAACATCTTTAAGTTGATGGGAGTGTCTTAGCTCCCCACAAACCTTCGGTTATCCTGGGGTATTTACAGTAGCAAATATGACAGAAATGTAGCTTAAAGATATCAATGGGATAGAATAGAAATATCCTTTATTGTCCCACGATGAGGAAGTTTCTGAGAAACAGCAGCGAAGTGACAGTGGCAGGCAATAACAGCAAACAGACACAAAGAATATCAAATATATATATATAAACAGAATAAAGAGTACAAAGTACTGTACAGTAGGACAAAATTTCAACATGAATCCTGTGCAGCTGGGAAAAAAATACTCCAGATGAATGTGCAACTGAGATGGTTCATTAAAAATGAACAAGATGTGCAAAAAGTGTCTGAGCATTAAAAATACAAACTATTCACAGTTAGTGACAAAAGAAAAAAAATCAGAGTCGTACAGACACCAGCGTGGGTAGAAACGCTTACTGATCTTGTTGGGAGAGTCTAACAGCTGCTGGGAGGAAGTAGAAGAAGAAACTACAGAAGATATTTTTAAAAAGAAGTTGTTGTTTTTTTAAATAGTCATGTAACACTTGCAGCTCTGAAGTTTATTTAACTGGACAGAGGGCAAAAATGGCTCTCTGGATTCTGAATGTTGCAAACACCTGGTCTAGTCTCACTTTATGAAAAACATTTCATTTCATTTTACGATTTAAATAAAGAAACTAGATCAGAGACTTGATGTTAATCCAAGAGCAACTTTAATAGAAGCGTGAGAAGAAAAATATGTGGCAGCAAAACAAGGCAAAGAAAGGCATCATCATCATCATCACTTTCACAAGGCCTAAATGGAACAGAGATGTGGCTTAAAGCCCACTGTCGTACATCAACACCTCAGTGCTCCATACAAAACTCATTCAATCAAATAATAACAGCAACTTTTCCATATTTTCATCTTAGTATATTACAACTGTTAGTCTTATTTATAAAAAGAAACTACAAAATAAAAAAATACTGGTTTGCAAATTCAAATTCAATTATTTACCGACTTTGTTTCTTTGCTGAATGATACACACAACCACACACACACACACACACACACACACACACACACACGTCTTCAGCAGAACTGTGAAGAGAGAGAGAAAACAGTGATTAAAGTGCGCCCGTCGGGGGTACATGCACATAGAGTCAGTTTGCAGCGTCAGCTGCAGGTCAGTGCTTTTAAATCCAAGTTTCTTCAAAATGCAATAAAACCAG
The DNA here is from genome assembly GCA_014839685.1 of Anableps anableps. NCBI lineage: Eukaryota > Metazoa > Chordata > Actinopteri > Cyprinodontiformes > Anablepidae > Anableps > Anableps anableps. The sequence continues at coordinate 36,601,235 of CM026071.1, read as the reverse complement.
TCATCAGTTCAGAAATCCTTTAAACCAGCACCGACTTGTCCTGCCAAGTCATCTTTTCCCAACCAGCACATCATCTCAGCTCTGGCTGCGCTCATTTTCATGCAGAGATCTGAGAACTCGATGTTATAAATGGTCCCATACAAGGCTGCATGATATGTGGCGAATATATCGCTTGCATTTTTCATGCCAATATAACATTTAACCAGTTGGACTGAGTTGATGCTCTCACTGGACACCAGTGACGCAAACTGGAAGAACAGTCAAGGAAGCTACCGCAGGTTTTCTACGAGGCACCGACCGGCTGAATATAAACGCACGCCACATAATTCAGAAGACCCGTCCCTATCCACTTCACGTGACGTGACGCTTTGTGTTGGTCGGTCAGAAATCCCAATAAAGGACAGCGGAATCCCCACCTACTGGTGGAATGCAATGCCACATCATTCATGGAAAATTCACCTATTTGTTGATTTTTTTTTTCCCGTAGAACATTTCTACTGACGCTTTGCTCGTGACGTCACGCGTTCAGACAGCGGGCCACTCCGCCATGACGGGCGTCACAACAACCTGTAGGCGCATCAGCTGTTGTGCAGCTGGTCAAAAACCAGACACTGGCAGCCTGATGTTGCTGATACGGAGCTGATTCCACAGGAAAACGGTCGCAGGGTCGCTGCTGTGCGAAGCAAGCTTGTGGTTTTACGGATGGACAGCAGCTGTCAGCTGCAAGCCTGGCAGCCATCGGTGTATTCGAGGATGTGCAGCAAACACTTTTCACAAGGTAAGAAGATTAACGTTCATATACTTCATAAGGAAGTAAGATTAGTAAGATGTAAGAAAATATTGCTTTATGGAGAAGGTACGCGTCATGCCCCACCATGGAGCCCACCATGTACAAAAACAACTGGACTAGACTTTTGTACGCTTGGAAGTCTGCGCTGGTGAAAGTGGAAACGCCAGTTATGACAGAGCGATATAAATCATATGCCGTTAATTCAGGCAAAGTCGGCGATTCGGTCAAATCAACACACGTCTGGAGGGAGAAGGTATTGGTCGGTTTCTAAGTTAGCCATTTTCAAATTTGATAAAAACCACCGTCTATGATCCCCAACGAGCTCGGCTTGAACACGTAGAAGCAACGACGATCGCAGTCGCTCGTTCAGTTCTCCGTCCCTCACTTCCACATTCGTCCTGGCGCCTCAGCGTGGTCAGGTGATGCAGTTGCAAGGAGGCAATAATACTGGAAAGAAAACGCAGCTTTGAAGCTGAAATATCCAGGAGCAATAATACTTGACACGCTACTGGTTTGCGAAGCAGCCAATCCAGGAGCGACGTTTATTTTCCTTGACGCTGATTGGCTGAACCTCCAAGAGCGGAGATAAGGAAGACCGTGGATGTTAGCGTCTACGATAGCACAAAGATGGCTTCTCCTGTGAAGATTAACGCCCATTAAGGTATATTTGGTGTTTGAAGTTTTTAAGGTGTTTTATCTGTTCTGGAAAAATGTTGAGTAACGTTGATTTGCAGAACTCTGAGAACATTCAGAACTAAAATAACTACATTAATCTGCAGGTTAGGAGTGATTATCTCCGATTTAATAAGCTCAACTAAGTAAAAAAACTTCTTCACTTAAGAGACGTCACTCAGAATAACCAGTTCTATGAAGTTCTGACAGCCTCTTTCAGAACTTCGGGTCGTTTTAGTGAAACTTGTCCTCTTAAGAGATGCCGCCAACAAACCGTGATAAACGGTCTGACAATAAAGTTACCATCCAGCTGGTGGGAGGGTTATTTAGATTCATATCACAACTCATAGTTCTGCTTTTTGACAACTGCGATCAGTGAGTGAGATCGACCCAGAGCCAGCAGCTGAATAAGGGAGGGATGAAGAAGTGGAAAATACTACAGGGGAAGTAAGGGAGGACTAACAAGGAGGGGAAAGGTGGAGAGCCTGAAGGGGGAGGGTGAAAGGGAAACGAAGAGGGGAGGAGGACATGAGCTGATGAAACTGAAGAAGCTGGAGGGAGGAGGGGAGGTGAGTGGGTGGTGGGGGGACAAACAATGGAAACACATCTGGGAAAAAAAACAAGAACAGAGGACATTAAGAGAAAGATGAAAGCGAGAAACGTGAAGGTGAGTGAAGAGGAAGAGCTCACGGAGAGGAAATGTGACACTAGTCTCTGCTGCCACCTTGTGGTGAAACATCAAACTGCTTCCAGAACGTGTCAACCCAGACGACCCAGGTGTTGCAGAAAGTTCTGACCGCGATGTAAAACAGAAAAACCCACTTCGATCCAAACACTCCCTCCCTGCTGAAGGCATTTCCTCACCTTCCATCGGTTGCCGCAGCCGTTACACAGAACGAAGGTGGTCATGGGTTCATCGGCGCTGCGGGTCTGGACCTGTGAAACAAGCAAACCAGAACAACGGATGAGAGCGGAACCAGAAAGCAGCTTGGAGTTCCTCGGAGGCGGTCTCCGCGCTGCCGTACCTGCGTGTACGTGCAGTTCTTGCCGTGACACTTGTTGCAGATGAACATGTCCGTCTCGGTCCCGCCCACCTTTGACAGCTGATGCTCTCTGATGGACTCTTTGGTCAGAGCCTCTCTGATCTGCTTCAGCTCTGCACTCGCCATCTCCTGGAACCACAAACCAATCCGCCACTGAGCAAGCCCAGTGTTCTGTACCGACCCCGACCTCAAAACCCAATATGGCTGCCGAGCTTGGACTGCAGATCATTTCCAACATCCACCATTCATATCCTTTAACTTTCTGACGTTTTTAATCACATTACAACCACACTTATTCCCGCTGAGCTGTACCTGACACGCAGAGGAACTCGATTTACTAATTAGGTGATTTCAGTCGTTTGCACCAGATTTTATTTACGGACATCAGAGCAAGAGAGGCTGAAAACAAATGCACCCACAAAAATGCGAAAGCCATACATCATATTCCTGTGGCTTCACAACATTATGCACAACTATTTGTATGATGGAGAATTAGGGCCATTGTTGAGAGAAGAAGAAAAAAATTATTGGACACGTATCAAAAAATTCACATTCATTTCATATATTTACAAGAAAAAAAAAAAAGTAGCTTCTGATATTGAAAAGTCATAAATTTACAAGAAATTTACATTTAAAAATAAGTTTATAAAGTCAAACATCTGCGACAAAAAGTGAAAGGAGTTCTCTAAGACTGAGGTGGTGAATGTAGAGGAAGTGCATCTGGATATTTTCTACGGCTGCAGCAAACGATTGTCTTAGTTATCGAATAATCTGCCGATTATTCTGACGATTAACTGGATAAAACAAATTGCCACATTCTGTAGATTTTTCATTTAAGCCTTTTTTATACAATATAATAAATACATTAAAAGATGCAAATAAACAAATAATTCAATTCCTTTTTAACAAGAATTTGTTTCCTAAAATGTGATGACGGCATTCCTTTAGTGATCGTTTGTAGCGAAGGAAGCATCTGCAGCAACAGAAATCCTTCCGACGTCAACATGTGAAAGCTCATCAGTACAGTGCAGGGCTGACCTGGTGATCAATTCTTGGATTAACCCATTAATAACTGGACAGTTAATGATGAACTGATTTCTACCTTCGTTAACGATTACTGCATTAATCGACTCATCACGATGAATCGTTTCAGCCCTAATATTTTCCAAAGTGGAGGTCTCCATGCAGCCATATTGCTTGTTCCTCGCCATCTCAGGCGTGTATTCTGGATCCGTCTGAGGCGTTCATGGCGACTCTGCACCCGGGACTGGTTCTGCTACAGGGAAAAACCCGGATCTACCCCTTACACTCTGGAAAATATCCAGAAGCATATGCCTTAGTTTACCACTTCAACCTTACAGGATTTCTGTCCTTTTTGTCACAACTGTCCGACTTTATAAGCTCAGGATGTTAAAATTTAGATATTTTCTGAGATTGTAAAGTCAGAAATTTGTAAAAAAAAAAAACAAAAAAAAAAACCCTGCAGTTTACTAAGTTTATCGAGAAGGGGACAAGATGGCCCGAGTACGTCGATGCGAGGCGGTTTCGACACGCTGGATGAAGTCTGGGAGAGCTCGAGAACAACGGCCTGAATGTCGGCCAGACTGACCTCAGCAGTCATGGAGGCGATGCGTTCAGGTGAGATGTTCCCACACAGGACGTTGCGTCTCAGCTCCGGGTTCTTCTGGTCCTTCAGGTTGGAGATGCGGCTTCGCAGACGGGTTTTATACTTCATATCCGTGGACTTGAATTCCTGAAATATCCGTGAGGATGATGAACTGTCAAGGGTCAAACCCATCTGAGGCGAGAAGATTTCATCGAGAAGTGAGGACAGGGGGACGTTCGCTTTCTGAATCCTGGAAGCATGTGAACTAGCATCGCAGCACAACTAAAAAAAGACAGAACATGAGGAACTGGTTTTAAAAGGGGGATCACGCCACTCATGAACACTCCACTTCTGCCCCCTGGTGGTTGTTCTAGACATAGCAGCTCCTTCCACACTGAATCATTCACCCATACCAAACTGGATCAGTGCTTGTTTAAGCACCGGATCTCTTTGAAAAAAAAACGTAAAAGTAGGAAAAAAAAACAAAACCCTAAAGATTTAAGGTGTTACTGTGGCCTAATCAAAGTCCAGATATCAAACTCCTTCTCATCATATCTTAGGTCAGATTTATAGGTATAGGGTTCAGCTCAGTCAGAATTAACAATACTTTAAACTCTGCACTCGTATAAACACTTATGTTTTATTAGAAAATAACTTCTAAAAAAGGAGAATCTTTAAACTTTTGGTTCTATAAGATGTGAATCAAATGCACTCCAAAAAGGATATGTTCCTCGATTTGTGCCGCCAGGTGCTCACAGTCAACTCCAATGGCTTTGAAGTCATCTGAAAGGCACAACATATTTTTTATTTCCAGGAAATTAAGTAAAATCATACAATTAAATAGAATAAATCCATTATCAAGGTACTCGATTCACTTTTACAGACGAAATTTGAAAAGGTATCAGCAGCAAATACCACAGAGTACATACAGAAGAAACTATGTGAGTAATTTAGTCAGCAGTAAACAAACAAGTAAATAATACAGCAAGTATGTAGGTGAGAAACTTCATTAGGGAATAACTGAGCAAGCAAGTAACTAAATGTAAGTAACAAAGTAAGCAAATAAACTAAACTAAATAATTAGTGACTTTTCTGTGGAATGTAACTCCAGTTTATTCATGGAAAATCTGCATATTTGTGGATTTATTTGTAGAGCTTATCTAAAATATTCTGAAGAAAGTCCAGTTTAGAAAGCTGAAGTACCGAGGAGCGATGCTAACTGACGCGCTAGTGGCTGACGTTGCCAAAGCGGCCAATCCAGGAGCAGCATTCATTTTGCTTGGCGATGACTGGCTGTAATCCCAAGGGTGGAGATAATCAAGACTGTAGGTGTTAGCTACTGTGGGAGTGCTGGGATGGTTTCCCATGTGCATATTAATGCGTATTAAGCCATATTTGGTGTTTGAAACAGTAAATAGTCCCTCCAGGATTTTATTTTTTTTGCAATTAAAACCACTGTTTTTGTGACGCTTCTTTGAACATGTTTGCGATATTTTTCCTCATTAAAGTTCTTCCAAAATCTACATACAGAATTAAAAAAGATAAGGAAAAAATAACAAGCTGACAGATTGGACACGCAAACATTTGTACTCTTTAATGAACTCAAATAGCTCGATTTCTGCTACTCGCCATATCGATCATGACTATGATTTGACACCAAGTAAGGCTGAGGCAACAGCATAGTAGAAGTAAATACTGCCACCTGCAGGTGGGAGTTAGCACTCACTTAAACCTAATGTTTTTGACAATTTTTGTGGAAAATTTGGAATAAACTCACAATTATGCATCAGTGCAAATAAATGCAGGGATCTGTTGATTTTGAGTGAATTTACACAATCATGGAATCATGTAAAACTGGAGGAACTGAATAAAATAGGCAGTTCTTAGCATTTTTAGAGGGGGGCCTCAAGTAAAACCAGGATTTCAGCGAGTGGTTGTGCTCTCTAACCCCCGCAGACACTGAAAGCCTACTGTGACACAGCAAGTTAGCAGGGAACCAGCTAACAAATTAGGAAAGAAAGCAGGTAAACAAGGATTTACGCAATGTAGCAGGTAACTCAAAGATGTTCTCACCTCCAGTCTGCAGCGCAGCCACCAGCAGCTCTCGACTCTTGGTCCGCACGTTGTCTGTGGTGACGGGGGCGGGGGGGAAAGAGGTGAACCGATGTGGGGCAGTAGGCGTGGTCGGGGTGCTTGGCGTCTCCACAGACTTATCGCTGCTGAAGGAGGTGAGATGATGGAGATAAAACATGGTTGCACTGAAAAGGAGACAACTTTAGGGCCACGGTTACGACTACTAGGGACTCTGTTAAGCCAAGCAGAAAATATCATTTTTAGGTGATTTTCACCACCAGTGATGAGTAACTTATTAATAACTGGAGGTGTAACCAAAGGCAGCGTCAGCGCTGGGGCAGAGACCTCTTCTCAGTGCTGCCAGAGTACTTGGAGGTGGAAGACGACCTCACAGGAGAGCCTTCCTTCTTCTTCTCATCTGGCTTCCCTTCCGCACCATCTGTGTGACCAGACAGAAAAAACCAACACACACACCACACCAACATGAAGACCACAATACCTCCTCTTCAAGTGAATTTTCAGGACGTTAACATCAGCTAAAAATTCAAACCCAGTTTTCTTCATGACGCTGTTTGAATCAGCAAAACCAAACAGATCTGCAGTTCGTCTGAGAAACGATACGTTCGACAGGAACTGGGAGGGAAAGCCAACCAGCAGATCACCTTTCGTGTGTGTATTAGTTATTAGCAACTCGTCCACAGAGAGACACACACTCACCCAGGAGTTTCTTCCAGGACTTGATGAGTGTTTTGGCCAAAGTCTGAACTTCCTCATCTGAACTCTGCTTCCTCACTGCGTTCACCGACATCCCGACTCTGGTTGACTACAATTCATACGGCCAAGACGGCCACAGAAAAGGGAAAGAAAAACAAAGAAATAATCCATTCCTTTTGGGACAAAAGACATCGGAAAATATACTTTTTATTTTTTTTACAAGATTTTCCACCCAGACCTCAAAAAATTACTTAAAGTTCTTACAACTAAAAGATTCCAATCTTCTGAAAAAGGTTTGGTTATAAGCTGTACTATGATCAAATGAGCCATCATTCCTCAGATGCATGTCTGCAATGCACCACCTATAGTCTCAAAAGGCTCATATCAGACAACCCAAATGTTCCACCCAGAACCCTGCAGGATCCAGTAAGTTCAGGCAAGGCATCAGTTATATGTCACCAGAGAATCTGATCTTAGCGTTCCCACGTTGTGGAAAATTGTCTGCAAGTAGATAACAAGTGCCAACATGCCCTGGTTTGGCTGTACCAGCAAGTTCACCATGAGAGCAGACAGGAAGATGCTAAAAGAAGCCTCCAAAAAGCCTGAAATACCATCCTGGGACCTACAGCAAGCTCCTGCTGCTGATGAGAGACAGCGAACGAGGAGGAAACCTTTGCTCTCGAACAAAAACATGAATGTCAGACTGACCTGCAGAGTCTCCAGAGACATCTTCATGTTCTTCAGTTCCCTCAGCAAGTCGAGAGCACCATCCTTTAAAGAGAGCAAGCTTTAGGTTCACGTCTTACCTTCTGAACATCACAGCAACTTAGCGAGCTGATTAACAACCAGCTTTCCATCCAAAGGTAGAACACATTTTATTAATTACATGTCGGTGTTTTAAAATCGTTTCCTCCATCAGTGCTCCACGTCGACAGTGTTTATGCCAGGTTTTAGGGATATTGATTTATCCACATGGTTTCTTCTTGCTGGTGAATCAAATAATTCAATATTTTGATGCCAGTCCAGTTTTTAGGAGGTTCCATGAGAAAACATGTGTCCATGTGTTACAGCAGCAACCGTGTGCTAGCTGTGTAAACCTCCTGTTTACATCTTACTTTAGAACCAGAAACCTTGAAAATATACAAGTTTGTTTTTCAACTGTTTTTTTTTAAAGTGACAAAGTCATTTTGAACGCAATATACAGACAAAAAGGCCACACACCTTCGAGTTAAACGGCAACAGCATGAGGAATTGCTGACTGATTAGTGTGTGTAACAACAAACTGTCTTTTACTGTAAACTGCAAGCATTTCTACCATGAATATGTCCAGTGAATGTCTGGCTCCTTACTGCCAACACCTGAGAGGACGGAGTGAGCATTTCTACTTTCCTTGGGTGATTTCTGAAAGCAAACGAGTTAAAAGTAAAGATTTCTCCTCACATCTGCTTGGTGTCCTCGAGGCGGAGGTTATTGCGGTAACGATGCTCAGAAGTACCTGAAATCTAAAACCTGATGACGATCAACACATGGTACCATGGTTCCACCTTTCAGAAGACAAAATGTTCTGAAAACAGTACAAATTATATCATCTGTGAATAACTATCACGATTTTTACATGATCATCTCTTAATGCCTTTACAGAGACCGTTTTTTATTCAAAAAACGGTCTCTGTCTGACATGTTTGGGATTAGCGGCTTAGGAAAGCATTGATATCTCACGCTCCTTTTCCACTAGCCTGAGGCTCGACTTGGTGATGAGTTTACCACGACTAACGGCTGCGCAGCACCAGCCTGTTTTTAGTTTCTACGTAGCTGGGGCTCCAAGCGAGCTGAGAAAAGCTGAAAATCCCTTGTTTGAAGACTGTCATTCACTGACTGGCAAGGAGCTGGTGTTACTGGTTGCAACACTAAAACAACTCCATTGACGGCTGCTAGTAGGAACCAGCGAACTCCAAAGCAATGTCATGAGAAGCTGTAAAAGCTGAAAAGCTGAAAAGCGGTTACCGAACAATCAAGGACCAAAGCGGCTGGAATCATTCGAGCCAACAAAACAGTTAGGTGAGATGAAGCTGCAGTGGTGTTGGGTGTTAGTGTGTGTAATCAAATCTATGATTAAATGTCACCAATTTATTTAGTGGGCTAAATTTTTCATTATTCATGCAGAATTTCTTTGCTTTTTTAAATGTGTGAAGGAAGCATTCAGAATTCAGCTACACCATGAAAAGGCAAAATATTCATCAGAAACAACTGGTTGAATGTGTATCTTTTTAAAATCAAGCAATTTTTGAATGATTTTCTCTTTCACTGGTTTCTATGTCAAATGAGGGGAATGTTTAACTCAAACTGTCATCAAAAAATGTTGCTATTTTAATTCTTTTAAATCTACATACATGATTTTCGAATCATTTGAAAGTTATTTTATTATCCTTTCAGATAAAATCCTTTATTTTAACATGCAACTCACAACAAGTTTTTTCAATAATTTAAATTTAATAATGAAGATTTTACCAGATTTTTTGAGAAGTTAGTTATATGAAGACTGATTGTTTTTGGTGGAAAAAAAAAAAAACATGTTTAATAAATATTGTTTCAAATGTGGGCCTTTAATTTAGTTTTTAAATCAATAGTTTTGTTTTTGAAGTTTCAGCTGCTGTTTTAATGAGATTTTTAACCATCTCAGCATGTGACAGGAGTCGCTGGGGAAAGAAGTAATAAATATACTGGACTTATAAACTGTCAAAAAAAAGCAATTCAGAAAAATTTTAAAACATAATTTAAAAAAAAAAAATATGGAATGGATAAAGATTTTCAGCGATGGTAAAGCATATGTGTGTATGTTTCTATACATATTTTCATATTTGTATCTTTACATTTTTTTGTATGTCGGTAGTTAGGTTTGTATGTGACCAAACAGTGCAGATGAAAGGGTATGAGGATGTCCTGTCCACAGACAGAGAGCAGAGGGTTAGCTGAGCCAGACTGCAGCTAGCGTTTTTTAGCATAAATCTTATGTAAGAAAACACATTATTGTACAGATGTTTTTGTTTTGTTTTGTTTTCATTTTATGTGTTCCATGTTTCTATAGAATGTTTCCTGATGTCAACAGATTGTGTAAAATATGACCACTCATTTAGCATACGACTCTTTTTTCCTCTGTGCCTGAGCCAAAAGAATGGAGACACTGAATGCAGCATTAGCTTTCAGCAACTTTTAGCGCATGTTGTTGAGACTGAAATTAAGCTAGAAATCACACTGACCCATGTTTTAACACATAAAATAAAAAATAAAGCTTCTATCTCTTATTTCATAAGTTCAAATATTAATTTCATCATTAATTTAATTAGAGTTTGTGTTTATTGGGTTTTTTTTATTATTACTATTGCTGTGACAGTTTGTTAAAGCATTATTATCAACGCTATGATACAATAACCACACACCAGTTGATTCATTAATTTAGTGTAAGGAAAATAAAATTATAAACCAAGCGAACTGATGACGTAACTAATTCCAGGTGCGCCTGTTTATTTAACCGACAACTTTCTGACCAATGGCTGCTGAGATTCACAAGCAACAAACCACTTTAAAACAAGCAGAAAACTCTGCGTGATTTATCAGCAACATCTGATCAGAAATATTCTGATCTTCTCCAACAGACCAGGAGCAAACAGCGGTTAAACCCGCTGTCCCTGTTTCCAGAATCTTCCCTCCCTCTCCAGTTAAAGGTAGACTCATCACTTGATGGCTGCTCTCGTTCCGCGGATGCAGCAACCGCTTTGTGCTCTCACCGTGTTCTTCTTGTGCACCATTTTATCCAGCTTTTTAGCGATGCGCTCCACCTCCTGCGTTTTGGCCATTTCTGCCGACTCTTCCTCGTCAGTTCAGCTGCTCTGCTGCGGTGAAAACATCCATGTAAATAGGGGGAACAATCCCTCTCTCACTCTGTTTTCTGTCCTTCTGTCCACGCAGCCTGTCGGGTTTCTCCCCCAGCTGCTGTCCCTCTCTCGTTTGTTGTTGTGTGACACCGGAGGACTATGGGAAATGGAGTTTGTTCAGGTAGACCAAAACTCTGCCGCTCCAGCTCAAAGTCTTGTCTTTTTAAAGATCAGTATCGGCAAAATATTTACTAAAAGAGGGGAGCCGCAAAAAATAAAAAATTGTATTTCCATAGAAAGCATTATCTGACAAGTTTCTTCCTGGTAAATAAGCAAACCAATTTCAATATATGTGGTGGGGGGGGTTATTAAAAAAATATGGAAGCAAAACTCATCTGACAGACAACTATGGTTTCAAAAAAAAAATTTAAATATGTTTATTAGACTAATAAACACTTACACATTTTAGGATTGGCCAAAATATTATAAATAATACTAATAAAGTGTGTGTGTGTATTGATAGATAAAGAGAAGATTGTGGAAACATCATGCAATTTTAATTTATATAACACATACCTGCACAAATGTTATTAAATTTAATCCTTTCAGGCCTGTTTTATTAGCTATTTACAGAAGATTCAGCTGGTAAATAAAACTATTCTTTTGTCATAGCTGTGATTTCCCCCATGACCCTATAAAGGAAACTGACCAAACATGCATGATATACTAGCGACTCTGTTCTCATAAACATTGTTGCTGCCTTGCCCTGTAATAAGTGTCAACAAAGAGGTGCTACATCTTTTAGAATATCTGTCTTCTGCCCTCATTATAAAACCTCAGCCAAACCAGATGAGGGGGATTTGCCAGTTCTCACAGCCACAAATCAAAGGAACAGATTCGGTTTGGTTTGCTTTGCAGCAAAATCAGTTTCTCGGCTGTCGCCTACCAAACAGAATAGCCTATCTCTCCAAGTCCTCTAAGGAATTTAACCGATGCTGCAGACTGAGCTGTGATTGAAAAAGAAAGTACAAGCTTCATGAAAGAGGGGGGAAAGAAACTCTTGGAGCTTTTCAATTTATATTAGATTGTACAGATGTTCCTAAGACAATTCAGCAAAAATGTACTCTCATATCAAATAAAGTGAGATTTGGCCTCAAACAGAGAGAAATACCGTACTAAGTTATGACTTGTTACTCCATTTAAATCTACCGGCACATGTCGGTACTCTTGCTTTTTCATTTTCTAAATTTTCCCTTCAAACTCTAAGAAACTATCTGCAACAAATATAGCAGCTTTCATTTTAGTAAAAGCTGTCAGCATTGTTCCTTTTTGCAGGTTGGATAAGAACAAAGTCTGGTATTATATAAGCAAGGTGGTGAGAACCCAGTGTTAATGATTTAATATTAAAACGTTAAACAGGAATTTGGGTGACGTCTAAAATAGTCAAATTTATGAATTATTTTTCTGCTTACAAATATATATACATTTCATTAACTCTGGAACATGTTGCCATTTTTGTCAAGAAAGCCTGTTTTTGAACTTGCATGTTCCTTGCGTCTTTCACTAGGTGTCAGCATTGTCGAGTTATTCGATTCTCCAATATATTCTTCTGTATGTCCTTTACTCCACAAATATCAAATTAAACGATTTCAAAAGAAATTAAATTAGTATCACTGACAAAATGAACTTCAAGACAACATTTCTTTTACATTCAATTGATGTTTTTCCAAAATATGTCATTATCCAGTGACAAGTTTTTGTAGAAGTTGTAGAGACCGTCTGGCTGGTCTTAATCCACCATGAGGGGCCAAAGAGAGGATGGTGATGGGGCGTTTCCTGTAGTTTTAGTTTAAAAAGCTGAAAGGCATTTTTTTTTTTTTGTATACTTGTAATAGCAGTGAGGACTACCATGGCGCCTTAAGGCCTGTAAAGAAAATTTCACATCGACAAAAAATTCTACTACCAGCTGGTCAGGCTTTAAAAAATTGAATCCAAACAGAAGCTTAGAAATATCCAGAAATCTCCTGATTCTTTAACACTGGCTCATCCTTCAAATTGATTTTTGCTATGTTATGCTTTCAATTTGTTGGTAAACTTTAATCTAGTTTAATGCAGCTCAACCTGCATATGGCAGCTGTCCACATGTGCTACGGTCTAATCTAGTCACGAGGTTAGAGATCGAAGCAAACAAAGTAAAACCACAGGGGTCTGGTTTTCATCCAGGCTGGATCATTAAGACATTTGAATGGATGTGTCAGAGAATTACTGCCTTATAATATAATGGTCTTTGGCTCAGGTTTTTACTTCATATTTTTGTACTTTTTAAAATCGTTCTTTCTGGTGCATGACTGTGTGTGCTTTAAATAATTGGTAGGACTAAAAAAGTAGAGGTGCGCCAATAAATTGGCCCCAATTTCCTTAATTTTGGGAGATTGGCGATCAGCTGATACATGATTAACCAATCATAGCTGCTTCTCCAAAGGTCTGACTTTTAGCCTCTGCTCCTGTTGCTCTGCCGTGAAAGGGAGCTGACCGATAGGCCTGGCCACCAGGTTACGTCTGCACATGTGTGGTTAATAGTCACCCCACTGTCGCCAACTTAATGACTTTGTCGCTATATTTAGTGACTTTTTAGACAACAAAATTGGTATCTGCCAATATTGGAATCAGCTGGTCAGGCTTTTTAAATATCGGTGACCGTCCAGAAATCTGCAGTCTGTGCGTCCTTACAAATAAGCGCCATGTTCAATCCTTCCGCTACCAGCTTTTCATTATTTTCTTCTGAAAATATGTCTGCTGAATAGTAAAAGAAAATGAATGTTTAAAAACTCCCTGAAGATGTTCAAGAGAACAAGAACGCCGTTGAGAACACAAAGTCTTGGTTTGTACATAGTGTAGATCCATCTTCACCGTTAGTTGATGCACACAAAATGATGAATTCTCCTCCAAACATGTTACTTTTAGGAAATATGCCTGAAGCTTCTGCTCCTTGATGCAGCATTCACTGCCCCACAGACAACCTGGCAACAGCTGAAGCTACTTTACTATAGAACAAGTTCCTGGTGTTGTGATTTCAGCATTTGATGCAGCTGCTGCCGGACTCATTTACCAACAATGAGGAAGAATTACCGCTTCAACACAATACTTGGCAGGATTTTTGAAGGATATAAGAATGGCTCCATCCATCGAACAGAGAGGGCTCTTCCTGTCTCCCATCATAACTTGCAGTTACTCACAGATCTAGAACGGGTAGAAAGGACACTTCCTGGTGGCGTGTGAAGGTCAAAATGAAAAGCTAGAGATGAAGGAAAGTGGGCACTTCCTGCTACAGCTGAGGCCCTGTAGATCCAGTTAAAGCAGAGGAGGACTTCCTGGCGTCAGAGGTTACCTGAATGAGTCGATACATCAAGAGAAGAGGGGTTGTATTGATCTCATTCACAGAAGAAAAGCTTCTCCGGAATTTACCCACAATGGATGGAGCAAACACCACTGCAGTCAGGAGCTGGGGTACCGGAAGTATCCCACAGATGAAGTCCAGGAGACAAAAGCCACAAATGTTGGTAGATAAATGTCATGGAACTGCATCTGTTCCTGTTTGCAAAGATCAGTTCCTATTTAGCAGAAAAGGAGACAGTTTTTTTTTCTGTAACGATATTATGATAGACTCATGTTTTTAATAATGATTAGAAATTGTTTCCAACTTCAAAACCTTTTGGCTCAAACTGATGAGTGGGGGCCGAAGCAAAGTTCTGATGGAGCTGGAGGCATCTTCCCAGGCAGTCAAACTCTTCTGTATGCTCCTCATGCTTTTATTAATAACCTCCATCTGTCTTCCACATGCATGGCTCCTCATACTGATCTTTGCACATGTTCACTCCTGCTGATGCTGCATTAAACATGCAGAACTTTTCACATGGTAAAAGCTCTTTTTTGGTGCTTTTTTTAAGTGTTTTGCTACCCTGTAAGAGCGCATGTTGAGCCACATGTTATTTATTTTGAGTCTTTAAATATGAGCTTATACACACCCACTGTTGACTGCAAATATGAGAAGTGAAAAACCTTGGATGATTTGTGTTTGTGGGGCTTTCATCTTTAGTTTTCCATCTGCTGGTGATGTAATGTCTTAATTCCAACCTCTTCTGGGTGTTAAAATTATTTGCAGAGTCTTTTCCTGTGTACTGACATGTTTTAATGTTATATTTTAACTTGTGAACCACTTTGAAACTGTTGCCTTTTACCCTGTGGAGAAGTGAAGCTTTTTCACATTCTGGTGTTGGACTGATTTCGAGTAATAACCAAAGTTTCATTTGGTTAACAGATGTAAACTCAATATTTTCAATTTTCTTAGACAATTCATCACCTGTTTGACAGTCTCAGTTATACATCACCACAACATGTTATTCATAAATATGACAACATTAATGGTGTTTGTGGAATCGACAGTGAAATAAAAAAGATTGGGGCTCATTTAAAGTGGATGAGAACTGAATTCTCTGAAACATAAATGATTTGCTTTAATTATCATCTTGTCACAAGAAGAAGCTGTTTCTACTTTTTAAGTAATAATTTGCACCAGATTTCTTTTCCAGTGTTCTAGTGTTCCAGCCTTAATATTAATAAATTAATCCTAATGAATGCATTCATCTTCACTTTATCCAGAATAGTTGGTCTGTATCCATTAGTTTACCTTTACCAGAACTGATGCGTCTGTTTTAAGTATATTAAAAAATTTTCTTCTTTTTCTGTTTAAAAAGAATAGAAAAAGACATCATGATACATTGTTGATGTACAAAAAAACCCAGACTTGTCTTAGATGCTTTCTTTAAATTTATCTTCATAATATGATCTGAATAAACCAGTTCCATCACTGACTTGAGTAGAAAAGTGTGTTTCCAACTGTTAAGCCCCAGTGAATAAAGCAATATTTCAAAATTGTTTGTGCAGCTTTGGACAATAACATCATTGTACTTCAGGAGTTTAGCTTTATTAGCTGAGTATTTTTGAAGATCAAAGAGCAGAAAAAGGAAGAGGAAATACAAATCTGCAGGATGAAAGCACTCTGGCATGTGATTTCCATGCAGGAACTCAGGAAAAAAATGAGACAGTTTGCCACATTATAAAATATTTCACAGTTTGGATTAAACTTCTAGAATTCATTTGAGTATTTATATTATAATACAGAAAATAGAGGTGCCAGTAATCCTATCTAATAGGTCAAAGGGGGGGGGCTATTTTGTGTCATTTCTGCATGGTTAACGTTAGTATGCAGCTATATCCTCATTTGCACTGAAAAAAGAAAAAAAAAATGGTAAAAAGAAAAGTTCAGAATTTCCCCAGTGATATGTGCAGAACCTTAATCACATGCATGAGTCACTCAATCAATCAATTTAAATGTTTTTGTGGCGTTTTGTATTTAGTATTGGGCAGTGAAATGAAAACAGAGCCAAAAGTTGGTTTGAACTGTTGTATTTTGCAACGTTTCCAGCTTCAGCTTCGTGCTGACGATTCTTGTGCAGAATGCTCAGGTTATTATTACAGAGCTGCTCTGTGCTGTAGTTGGTGGCACTGGTCCTCTGTTAGAATCCCAGCCTGGTATCTTTCTGCATGTTCTCTCCAGCTACTCCAGCTTCCTCCCACTGTCCAAAATCATGACTGTTAGCTTGATTTGACTCTAAAATGGAGCCTAGGCATAAATTCAACCTGGAAGTCTCTTCCCAGCCTCACCTGCATCATCCAGTCGCTGCGTAATGCGCCTCAGCTGCAGCCCATCTGTTTCAGACCACGCTTCGTTGTTGCCGATCATTGTGAAAGTCTCCGGTTATAAGGCTGTCCATCTATGGCTCCATCTGCTCCCCTGTTGAGCTACCACCCACCTCCGCCTCTTCTCCACCCTTGTTCTCTCACGGCTCCGTCAGGCTTCCTTCCTTTTTTTCGGCCTCCACTCCACCACCAGGGTCCGGGCCCTGGGGGGCCCATCCATGTTCATTGCAATTCACAGCATATTCGTCTTCTGCTGGGGTCTGAGCGCCAAAAACCTTTTATTCTTTCATGTCAATAAACCTTTCTGATGGAGTCTCTCCAGGTTGAATTGCCATTAGGCGTGTGTATGTGTGCATGGTCGTTTGTCCTGTGTCTCTGTGATGGACAGGGGACCTGTCCAGGATGTACCCCGCCTCCTGACCAATGGCCAGCTAGAGACATGCTTCATCTGAAATTACTCTATCACTCTAATTACCAGGCTGACTGTGATAAAGCAGAGCAGATGTTCCTATAAATAATTGTCTGGCTGTGTTAGCAATGCTTAGCTCCAAAGAAAAGCGTGCAGCCGTCATCGCTTCGGATCACAATTACATCCACGCTGTAAAACACATTGTTAAAATTAGGCCCATCTGCCAGCTAATTCTAAATCTGTGGGAACATTGTGAAGTTTTTCAATTGATTCAGTTCATGTTGGAATAACTGATCCAGGGATTACCACAATAAGAGCACGGTTTGTTTGTCAAGAATGTCTGCTTTGATGCTTTGCTGCCTCTGTGATATTTTGGGGGAGTGATTCTGGCGTTTTTTAGTATCTGTTATGAGTAACTATATCCACTGTAGATTTGTTTGCATGTGGGAGCAGCTGTTTAAAATTTTCACAACCCAACTAAGACTTAGAGTAGTGGACTCAAATTGCACAGCAATGGTTGCAGATGGAGATAAGGCAGGGGCAAAATGAAGAGGAAGGAGGAGGTTTTGAGCATCTTATCTATTATCTGCTTGATAACGTGGAAATATTGACAAACTTAGACACATTTTCTTACTTTACGTTATAGTCTGAGCAAAGCACTTTCCAATTAGCATCTTACCCATCATATCCATTATCTGCTTGGTAATAGAAGATCACTGCCAAAAAAGGCCAACCTTGGTGTACTGGCAGCGGAAATGAAAGGATGTTTGTGGATTTTTAGAATAATCTGAGTTCCACAAGATCCCGGAACGTGTCTCCGACTCCAGTGCCTCAGCAGAAGGTGAACACTGCTGGAACGGCAGATGCAGAAAACTCTTCGCTGCTCTAAAATACCCTGCACAACAGCTGCTTTTTCTTCTTTTCTTTCTTTTCTGCAGGTAATATTGGATTGTTTTGTCTGATTGTAAATATATGGAATACATCTTTTTTAGAAGATTTTCTTGTTTACATATACATATTTTAAAAAATAAAGAGTTTCAGATTATTGCTTACACAAACCCATCTGTTTCAGGAGTTTTGTTGAAAATGTCTTCAGGGGTTTTTGTGACCAATATGTTTCTACTATTGCTTTTGTTTTCTTCCAATTTTCCTCATTTGTCAAATTATTTTTCAAAATGGAAATGAGCAGAGGTTTCCTCAGTATTTGTGTGTATCAGTATGTCGTGTGTGTGTGTGTGTGTGTGTGTGTGTGTGTGTGTGTGTGTGTGTGTGTGTGTGTGTGTGTGTGCAAGATTTCCTCTTGGCCTGGTCACAGTCCACAGCAGTCCACTGGTCTGCTGCTGGGCAGTGGGTGTGTGTCAGTTCCGTGTGAGTGTGTCTGGGTTTTATGAGGGTTTTTGGATGTGTGCGTGCGTGCATGTGTGTGCGTGTGTGTGTGTGTGGGAAGGCACTGGCAGCCCTACTCCCACACATTTCCCTTCCACACACCCCTGCCTCTTACTCATACTCTGTCCACTCACATTCTCATGAATACACAGATTTTCCTTTTCTCTGGAATTTATTTATTTATTTATTTATTTTAATTGTTGTTTTGAATAATCTTGTCAATCTTGTAATTTTGGTTCATCTTTCTGGACAAATAAACTGGAAATTCTCACAAAACCTACACTGCACGTCGGTGTTCGTGGATTTTTCAGTTTTCTGTGGAACATAACTCCAAATTAAATGCAAAAAATCCACATATTCATGATTTTTTTTTTTTCATGGCGAGTATCTAAAATGAGAGGCTTGAAAATGACATCACCTGTTTACCGTTGTCTTACTTTTCACTTTTGTATTGTCACCAAGGTGTGTGTGTGTGTGTGTGTGTGTGTGTGTGTGTGTGTGTGTGTGTGTGTGTGTCTGTTTGTGATTGAGTGATTTTGCTCCTGAGGGATTAAAGACAGAAGAATAGCAGCAGCTCTGTCAGTGGTGTAAAAACGGGAACATTTTTGTTCCCTGCTTTGTCTTCCTGTCCTTGTGTCCCTCTACATGTCCCACCAGTTTCCTCTAATTAAGTCTTGTGGGGGTTTAAAAGCATGTGTGCATCATCTCATTTCTTTACCTTTGGTTTGTTTTGGAAAGCATGTCATGGAAGCCTGAGTTAAGGAGCATTTGAAGACAAATTGCAAAATGCAACAAGCAGATTTTTGGCTTTGTTTTCTTACACCCCTCAAAGTGTTAAAATGGGAAACTTGGATTAAAACTTTGTTGATGTCTTGATTTCCTTTAAGTTATAAAAACTAAAATTGACTGTCACTAATTTTGCCAGTTATTGATCTTCAGCTGTCTCAGGCTATGTAGCCTTTAGCTAGATTTGTTAGAGCCAAAAAGAAAACGCCACTAACCTTGCAGAGTGTTTCTAAAGCACACCAGGGTTAGTTAAGGGCCCAAAGACTAAACTCATAGTCAAGCACTCAGCCAGCTTTAACACTTACCAACTTTTAACTTTCAAGACTGAGTGGTCCACATGTTTATGATTCACATTTATGATAAGAGAAAATCATGGTTAATCTGAAAAGCTTGCATGTTCTCCCCCTGCGTGTTGGGGATTTATTCAGTAATTCCAGTTTCATCTATCAACATGCAGTCCAGTCCAGGCTAACTGGACACTATGTTTTGCCAACTATGCATCAGTTGCTAGAGGAACATTTCACACCCATTTTGACAACCAATGATTTGAAGTAAATTTCTTTAATATATTTATTGTCCAGTGTAAGGAATTGTGGTTAGCATCTACTAGCAGGTCACTTGGAGTTTTACTGCTTGGATCAGGTGTCATGTTCAGGGATCAGAATCAACATAGAGAGAAGTAGGGTTTAACACAAAGGTTTCAGAAAATAATTACATGAAATTTGTAGTTTCCTATGCACAATTTGGAGGAGTGCGTGATTATCTACAGTTGGAAGCTCTGTTCTAACGGTGTCCCCATCCATGCCAGTCTCTCTATGTGAGGGCCTGAGAGCATGGCATTCTGTTTTTTCACAGGGAGACTGTTGCTTTCAGCAGCTTGGTGAGATCATTTTGATTGCATCCAAAGCAGTGTTGGGATGCAATGTGCATAGCAGCTGCACAGTAACCCAAAACAATTAGTTCATCATTTTATATTACTTGGAGTGCTGACAGTGCAGTGTGGGTACAATGAAGCTGTAGCATTTTCTGATGACCCATCTGGGCTGACGTGTGCATGTCACAAGCCATGGACAAGGCAATGCTGCTGCAAGGCTCCTGCATGCTCCACCTGGGACCATGAAATGCTGCAACCATCGTAATGAACCCTAATGATCTCAACAATGAAGTTCTGTGTATGCCTAAAACTGCTGTGGAAACTGTCCCATTCCATCACGTGCAATGCAGAGTGCACTGAGTTCATGATGCATCCCGATGGACCTCTCCGGGACCCTGCAGAGACCATCCAGGGTTTGCCTGAGTTGCTGTCTTAAGTCTTGTGTAAATGGACCTAAATGGAAGAAAAACATTCAAAATGTAGATTCAGAATCAACTAAATAATTGCTTCCATGTTTTATGCTTGATGGGATGTTGGCCTGGCTTTTTAGTCACATTTGTGAGTGTAGCGCTAGGATTTCCAAACCAAATCCATTTATTACCCTGCAGACCCTGTCACTACTTATTAGTACCATGTTCCATATTTTTTCCTATTCCAGCAAGATGTTAGACACAGTTTTACATAGAATGCCTACAATAATTCTAATAAAAAGCAGTGTGTTTTCTTTCACATTTACTGTTGGACAGATTTTTTTTAAAAAGTTGATCATTAGATCCAGTTTTAGGATGTCTGCAGAGAAAAAATATGGGGTATGTACTGTTGCGATTTCTATTTGTTTACAAATACAAGTGGAAACACACCCGTCGAACTTATTTTAATGCTGAACTTCACCTTAAAGCAGATGCATACCATAATTATCTGATAAATTTGATCGTTCATCACAACAATCTGCAGGTCAAAGGAGATTTAATGAAGTAAATAAGACTGCCACTTTCTATCAGTCTTAGCAAAGAGACATGCTTTGTCCTTCTGTCAGCATGCCTGCTCTCATTACTGACTGTGTTAGAATACAAAGTTGGATATAGGTCAGGCTGGGTGTATATATGGCTGTGTGTGTGTGAGTGCTGAAAAGGCGCCCTAATCTTTAACAAGAGAAAACAATGAGCACACACACAAGCACACACACTCCACCCTCCTGCTGCTCTTAGCATCTCCCCACTGTGGCAGAAGCACAATTCCCAGAAACTGCCCTCTATTCCACACACACACACACACACACACACACACACACACACACACACACACACACACACACACATTATATAGATCCCTATCAGCTGATGTGTTTAAGTGCGCAGAGCACGTTTAACACGTGTGTCAACATGTGTTTACATCTGGGATCAGTTAAGTGCAGCAGGACAATGGTGGGATGCAGTGAATGTGGCATGGCTCGGTGTGTGTGTGTGTGTGTGTGTGTGTGTGTGTGTGTGTGGGCATTGCTGTTGACCACACACAACCCAGTGCACAAACATCCACAGGCTGATCCATGCTGCACATGCATAAAGAGTCTGTGTTTTAGTAATCATGCGTGTTTTTTCTCTCTCTGCAGATAGAATGGATTGTTTTTTGACCGTGAGATGATGAGAAAGGTGGACAAATGTCCTTTAAGCAGAGCAGTCATGTTTAGCTATGACCATGGTTCAATCATCATGACGACCAGCTGGTTCTAACTTCCATCTCATGTTCTAAGAGTGTCCAGTGTGGTTTATTCCACAAAGACCCATCATATATAAGTGATAGAGTGTTTTGCAGTACTGTAATACCACAAGGTTTAAAAGTCTGTCTATTGCTGGAAAATCTAAACTACTTCATCAAATGATAATTTGCTCTAAGGTTGTAGGCCACCCAGTCGAGAAACTTTATGAATTTTCCTACCATAATAATACAGTGAGATTAGCAAATAACATTGTCTCTAACCTTTTTTTTTCTTTTTTTTTTTTTTTTTTTTGTAAAGAGCCTTGAGATGACGTGTTGATGCCAATTCACACATCTGACCACTTGGTGTAGACGCGCAGACACGTTCAAGTTCACACACAGAAGTACAGGTAACTAAATCAATCAAAAAAAGATTCCCATGAAAGCTTCTGAGCATCATCTCAGACCTGGACGCCGTACTCAATGCATTTCGCTAACCGAGTTGTGGAGGCCCCTGTGACCACTATGGGGCAGCTGAACCACGGGTGCAGAACGAGCCCATGCTGCTGGATTTCCTCCTGCTGAAACGAATGCTTGAGGGATCAGGAAACCGCTCGTTTAGAGTCTTTCAAACTTGTGATAACTTCAATTGGAAAAATGTTCCCTGATTTCAAAATTTTGGCTGAAGTGGCGCTTTCAGTGTGGCAGCAGAGCAAGGATTCAGCTTCCACATCATCTGTCCGAGGCAAAAGTCTAAAACCTCATGACATTAGCCTCTGCAGCAATCCCAATTGAGACACTTGTTAAGCACAAGCAGGCGTGGAA
This sequence comes from Anableps anableps, assembly GCA_014839685.1. Classification (NCBI taxonomy): domain Eukaryota; kingdom Metazoa; phylum Chordata; class Actinopteri; order Cyprinodontiformes; family Anablepidae; genus Anableps; species Anableps anableps. Next base: position 36,578,730 of record CM026071.1, on the reverse strand, counting down.
TTCAGGTCCATGTAGACCAGGAGGAAGTTGTGAGACTGAGAGTTCAGGCCACAGCAGGTGACTCATTGATAATTTAAGTGCAATCATTTAATTTCATTGTTTATATGTAGCTGCTGGGGCCACAGTCAGTGGTTTTTGTCACTGTGGAGAAAAAGTTACATAACCCTAACCCTAAAAGTTACACCTATTCATCGGCTGGATGTGTGATGGCACAATGTGAATTCTCTGTTCAGCTTGTTAAGGTTAAATTGTTCAAATGAATAAAAAATTAATACTATTGAATATGTCATTATCATTTTAAAAACTGATGGGTAAAAACAGACGCAGTCAGTCAAAATTACAGACAACAAAAACCTCTGATTGGAGTTATATAGATGAACTGAATGGAACTGAATGGCCACACTCTGAATTAGGAATACAGATTGTTACCATCAGCTTGAAGATGCAGGGTTCCGCTGTTTAACGAGGTCCAACTGAGAAATGATTTTCTATATCAGTTGATCCTGAACTTAAACATGGAATATCAGCCAGCGTGGAATGCCATCATTGTCTCATCTTACAATGTGCACTTTTTGATTCTGTCGGTATCTAAGTTCACGCTGATATGTTTAAAAGCAACAATGCTGTGATGCAAGACAAATTTCACACCTGTTCTGACAATATAGGAATATTTTATCATCTTGCATATAGTTCACAATATGTCTTAGTTGTATATAAATAATATTCATTTATAACAGTCTTTTACCTCATTGAGGTTTTCTTAATCAGTTAATCAATGGATGCTTTATTACAAAATATGCATAGAATTAAGAAATGAACAAGCATTTTTTATATACATAAACATGTACAAATATGTCTACATTCAGTGAAAAACAAATATTTATAGTACATAAAAAGCATGAAAACAAGCAATTTCTTTTATTGCCTCATTGACATTTGCATAACTTTCAAATTGAGGAAATAAGATGCTTTGACTCAAGCACTTTGCAGCAGGGACACATCTAAAACATGCAGGACTCCCGCCTCCCGGGATCCAAAATAAGCCTGTTTTTCACAATATTCACAGACTTTTGACCAGACTCGAAGTCAGGTATTTTTGTTCTTGAAATCTCCTTGAACCCTTCAGCTGAATAGTAAAGTGTCTGTTTTAAAAATGAATCAGCAGAAAGAGAAAGTAATATCAGACAGGGATGGTCAAAGAATCAATTCAAGACCTAACCAGGAGCTAAGAGATCCATTAAGTTTCATTTATTCCTGGTCACATTTTGTGCTTTTAAAACATCTCCTTGCTGGTACCAAAATCTAGTTTTCTATATTTCAAACTCTAGTGGTTTTGGTGGGTTTTTTAGATTATATAAAAGAAACTGAAAGAATTTGTTTCTTAGTGACAGAATGTTTTTATAAAAAATAATTTAAAAAGTGACTCCTCACTAAAAATGTGTTATTTGTACTTCTTTGTGGCTTAGTGGTGGTGTTTAGGTATGCTTAATAGTGTCAGTATTAACGGACCCATCAATAACCCAATTCTTTCCATTAAAATTTACAGTCACTGAATAACCAAACATGCAAGTTTTTGGACTGTGAGACCAGAAACAAACCACAGTATCTGCAGAAAACCTCTGCATGCATAGGGGGAAACATCCAAACAGCATAAAGAAAAGCTCCTGCAAAGAATCTAACCCAAATAAAGAATGTTTTACAACCCATGTATATTCACAAGTCTTCCCACAGAAATGGAAACATGAAATAAAGCTGCCCCGAAGGCCCTGGTAATGTCTTGTGCAAATTTTTGTACCATTAAGATTGTTGTTTCCCACTCTAATAAACGGGGTCATCTTAATAGAACAGTGCCTCGGCTGCATATGTGTTATTTTGCTACACAGAGATAATTGGCTGCAAGTAAAAGACATGGATAGATGCTTCTTTCTCTATATCTCCTCCTTTCTCACACAGACACACTCACACACACTGGGAGCGCAGTCAGTGATCCCCTCCCTCCATCCAACATTTTCGGAATAGTTGCAGCAACCACAGAATCTTTTCCCAACTTCTGTGGCCGACTCAACTCGAGTCGCAGAGTTTGAATTTGCTCCCTATAGCGCTCTCTCTCGCTCTTTATTCCTCCTGTCCTCTCCGCTGTCTCTCCATCTGTCACCTCCGCACTGTATGTAAACTTTTTTTCTGCATCTGATCTCTGTTAAATGTTGCTCTCTCTCTGTTTTCCTTTTTGCCCTTTGTGAATCAGTTGCTCGATTACTTTTTTTTCTCTGCTTAAACTACCAGCTGCTGTATATTTTCATGCTGTTTTTAATTATTTCATGTTCAGTGATGATACAGTTTGGGTTGTAGCACATTCAAACACTGGTTGTTGTTTTTATTCATTTGAAACAAAATGCACATGAATTCATTAATTTTCCTTCTTTTATTTTAAGAATCAATGCAGCGACAACTGCTTTATTATAAATTTATGAAAATTTTGAACATTTCAGTTAGTCTTTTTGCTTTAATGGATGAATTGTTGTGTTTTGACCATTTATATCTAAATGCAAAATAAATCCTGCATGGAGATAGGGGACCTTAAATATTCAGTTTAAAGGCACTAAGAAGACAAAAAATATCGTGAATGCTAATATGACCATTTTTTCATTATTTCTAGATTGTATTAAAACAAAATTCTATTTTGTAATCCACTGCTAGAAGAAGTATGGTGGCAACAGCATCTTCATTCGTAAGTCATTCTTAAATTTCATGTTTTTGTTGTCCTGGGTGTCTGTGAGCTTTTCTGAAATGTAACCACAACAAAGAACCTGCGGTCAAACTACAAAGGGAGAGAGCAGCCAATTAAAAAGCAGTTTTTATAGCAGCTGAAATGAGTTTCATTCCACCATGGTTCCTCATCAGACAACAAGAACCTCAAGCTGGACAGGACCGAAATGACTAAGTATAATCCACAAATGTTTTAAATATGTTTTGATTTATTTTTTTTTATTTTATTTTTATTTTTTTTACCTTTAAAAAAAACATGAGAATCATTTCACATCATTCTGTTAAAACACACACACAGAAGTGACCCCACCCACCTCTAAAAGTAAGATTCTTTTCTCGTTTACGTGAGTAGATTTTCACGCTTATTTTTACTGGAGTTGGGTTTTTGAGGATACATCCCACCTCCATATGACAGCTTTTGTCCTTTTGACGTCCAGGTTCTGCCATGCTTTACAATGTTTTCCTCTTTCACACATACAGCTGCGTATCTTGTGCTTATTCTGTGTATTCTATAATACCAGCTCTGCATGCTGTGCAGAAGGTGTGTTAAGTCATAAATCAAACTTTATTGATACTGCACTTTTCATACAGTAAGGTGAAACACAAATCACTTCAGAGAGGTTCAAACACAAGAAAAGGCACTGAACCCCTAAAAACACACATAGTAAACTTACTTACCATGCCTTGCAAAAGTGTTCACATCCATTGAGCTCATATTTTTTCAGCTTAACTTCAAGGTGTTTAAGCCGCATCGAGGCCAACACAAACTAATGCATAGTATCAATTGAAAAGAAAATTACACAAATGCAGTAAAAAAATATTTATATTTAAAAGGTAACAATAACCAAGTACAATACCAAATAAATGAACACAATCATGGTATTTTTCAAGACACTGAATGTCTTGAAAAATAAGATGCAAGAAGTTTCTAATCGTAAGCTAATTAAGAAAAGCATAAATCCCATATAATCTGATGGTGACTCACTGCACACTAGACACTTTAGGCTGCACTATGGTGACTGACTTATTTGATCAAGCAGAACTCAACTAATTAAACCAAAAACTTGGCATTTTTCAAACTTGTGCATTCCTCGTGTCTCGCTGCTGCATCCCAGCAGTGTGACTGGGGACCACTTAATAAACGGGTTTAAAACCACACAGCTAAACATTCAGTCATACAGAAGCCACTCTGCATCAGTCTTCCGAAAAACCATCACAGCACCCTGTTTCACATCTAAATCATATCAAACTATAAGCTGCATTCCTAACAGTCTGCGACCCAGAAGAACTGGGGAGGGAGGGTCCAGAACAGACATACAAAAAGACTGAGTGACACTTTAGTGATTAGTGCAAACCTAAAACGATACAGATAAATTAGCCAAACAGAATGCATGTTCTTATTGAAGGTTAGCTGTTTTCCATTTATATTCATTTGTATGCCATTTGTATAACAGCTGGCCATAAGATGTCATGGTTGGTTTTTGGTTGGAAACGAAAAACCAGGAGCTTAAATACTGAGGCAGAGATGATGGAATATGACAAAATAAGCAGATGAACTAATCAGAGGAGATGTGGTACAGCTGTGGCAAGAGGAAAGCAGGGAGGAAAGCAGAGGGTGGGAGGCAAATGAACACAAAGGGAACTGAATTAAGACTCAAAACCAAAGTGGAAGACTAACACTGTTCTAAGAGAAATAAATACAAATGCACACAAGAATAAACTAAGAGGACCTTACCAAGCACCATCAGATTCCATGTACTTAATTTCCCTCAGCGCAGAGAATGATATGAAAAGGTCCATTCTCTGGAAGTTGAAGATCTGCTGAGCAGACCCTCTGCCAGATGTTCTCAGTTCATCCTCACAACTTGTTGGGGTTTACCAGGCTGGTCTGGCAGTCTCTTCTGCCACTGCATCCAACTCATTACCAGGTGGTGAATGGCTGACATATCTGCCCCTCTCTTCACTCTCTTCTCACTTGTCTCAGATAATCAGACAAATACAGGGGAAAAAGCAAATGTCTGAACAGAATCTACAATTCATGTCTTCAAGAAAAGACAAACATCCAGTAAAGACCACAAAGCCCGAGAGATGCACCACCCATCTTATCCACTGCAGAGAAGGTTTTCAACCTGTAGCTCTTTGAGAATCGCCTCGTTGGAGCTTTGCTAATACTTTGGGATTTTCCAGAGTTAGCCAAAGAAATGTGAACAAATTCTGTTTTTGTGACAGACTGTTGATAACAGGGTGCCTGAAGATCCCATATTAAATTGTTCTGTGCTAAGTTTTCTGATATGTGCAATTATAATAATTCACAGGTCAGAATTAAGTGCCTTCACTAAAAAGCTGGACTGAAAACGGGGTTAAAAAAACTGTTGCTTAAGTCTATTTTAAAAGATCAGAAGAAGCTGTGGCTCAATGGAAGAGAAAGCTCAAGAAAAAAGGTGACAATTTAAGACTTTAACACAGCTGTACGCTTGTCAATAATGTTTATACTGAGACAGAGGTTGAAAGTGCCGATTTTCTGACATTTCCTCAACCTTTTCAACACCACCTCTTCATTGAGCTCAGAGATTGGCCTTAGATCCAGTCCACTTATGCAGCTGCAGTTATGCAGCTGAACTTTTGCTTCTGTCTGCACAGATCTTATCCTGTGCAGATGGACTACTGAGCCAGAATCTTTGATACGCAGCCAGGTTTTAGTACAAAACCAAAACAGTCTTTTATTTCAGGCCATGTGATTAGGTGAAGCTATAAATAAGCCAGTCATTCAAGGGAAAGACTTGGCAGGAAAACATGTTGGTACAGTAGATGTGTGCAAGTTCGCTGAAAGCACAGAGCGCAGTGCTTTCTTTGTGTTCTCACCTGGTTTTCTCAGCATTCACGGTAGTTCTTCTTCTTTTTAATGGTAATTTGTTTCACCATAGATTGGTCGCGATTATTCTTTAGTTTCCAGCACCCACTCTTGATTTTTTTTCTGAAAATCTTGTACTTTTCTCCAAGTAAAAACAATTCTGCTCTCAGGGAGATATGGTGTCACATTCCTGGCAAAAGCCCTGAGAAGCGAATCAATCACAACAGCTCTCTGATTAGAATAGAATAGAAATATCCTTTATTGTCCCACGATGCGGAAATTTCTGTGCAACAGCAGCAAATTGCAGTTGCGTTTCCATTTATTTTCAGGCCCATGAACGGAGCACGGCTAGTCTCTTTAAATTGTCCTTAAGTGTGAGTGTGTGCGTGGTCGTTTGTCCTGTGTGTCTCTATGTTGCCCTATGATGGACTGACGACCTGTCCAGGGTGGACCCCAGCTCTTGCCCATTGACTGCTGGAGAAAGGCACCTGCCCCCCTGTAACCCTACAAGGATAAGCAGGTATTGCTAATGGATGGATAGATAGTACATCCAGCACCATAAACAACTTTTTGCCCCTTTACAGATTTCTTCAGATTGCCTTTTGTTGTCACATGTAAATGTTTCAGACCAATTTGGTTCTATGTGAAAAAGAATTTGCCCCATCTGAGCAGATTTATGCTGCATTTAAATTATCTGAGTTATTAAAAGAACAAAAAAATCTGCTCTGGGTCACATATTTCTCTGATTTTGTTGTTCAGAGGTAAAAAAAAAATAAATAAATAAAAAAATAAAAAGTCTGAAAAAGTAATCTGAAACTGAAAAGCAATTCACAAAACTCCCATTCACATCAATTCAAGACAGCTGTGCTCTTACATTGGCCATACTCAAACGAATATTGATCAAAGGAATGGCACAAACAACTAACATTTTCTCCAGGCTCTCTTCCTCTTCTCACACTTTTTGTTCTTGTAATGAAACTTCATTTTGTGTCTAATGGCCTTTATTAAGCTCATAAAATTTTAATCTAAACTGCATTGGACCAACTTGTGTGATCTTTGATAACCCGACATTTTTTGGTTTCAGGATATTCCATAGAAATCTGTCTGCTTTGGCAGACAGACCCATAATTCCTCTCTCTGCGATGGGCCAGATCAGTGAAGACAACTACCTTCATGTTACGCTGAAGGAATAGGAGTCAGTAAAACTGGAAATTAACAGTAACTTTTCAAGAAACAATGCTAAAAACAAAACAGTTCCAAACATTTAACAGTGTCATGGAAATGGATTGATATTAATGTATCCTTTTTTACATTTTGTTACCTTACAACCAATGATTTTATTTTAAAACACATCAATGCATCTAATGTATGACACTTACAGACATTGTATGCCAACCATTTTCCTGATAAAGCTTCGTTTGAAGAAGGAAGTATGAGTTGAGGTTGACCAGCCAAAGCATGCTAGTTGCCAGCCCATCCAAGCTAATGCCAGCAAATCCAATGCTAACGCTAGCCTATCCGTGCTAATGGCCAGCAGAAGAAGAAGGCAATCCAGTGGGAGACCAGCCGAGGCATGCTAGTCACTAGCCTCTCCAAAGCTAATACAAGTGAGTAGCCTCTTTCTCCTTTGCCAGCACCAGCCGCTCAGTTACCGGTGTCGGCCAATCATTAATCAGATCAGTAGCCAAGTATCAAGATCAAGTAGCCTTCTGCGACAAGGAAGTAGCCACCACTGGGCGCACAATAGTCTTAATTTTGGCACTGAAACTGTGCCATACCTTGGAAGAAAACCTCTCACAGGCTGAGAAAAGATTTGAGACTTGGGTGACGAATCACTTTCCAAAAGGACAACGACCCTAAACATATAACCAGAGCTACAATGGAACAGTTTAGATCAAAGCTTATTTATATGTTAGAATATTATCCGTGGTAAAACTGAAAAATTGATCACAGATGCCCCAAATGATCTGCAGATGTAATTACAGTGAGAATATTTCTACCAAGTATTGACTCAGGGGGGCTAAATAGAAATGCACAGCCCACTTTTCAAATTTTCTTTTAAATAATAAGCCATATGTAATATATTCCATTCACAGTTAAGCACTGCTTTCTGCTGGTCCATCACATAAAATCCTAATAACATGCATTGAGTTTTGTGGGTGTTATGTGACAAAATCTGGAAACGTTTTGTCAGAATAGATTTGCAAAGCAATAAAAACATGCTATATGTTCAAAACTATAAGTTACTTTTTTTGTCCTGCCTTTCCAGTGTAGTGTCATGTTTTAACTGATGTGCCAAGTAATCCCTTTCAGCATATTAGTCAGCATCACTCTGCCCAGCTTAGTGTCCAATTACTTTTAACTTTCAGTTACCACAGGAACTTTAACATATATTCACCACTATTACTGTGAACAGTAGTAATAAGAACTTGAGAAGCTGTGAGACTCTTGCCTGTTTAATTAAAACTGCAACAAATTCTAAAGCCAGCCAGAAAAGGCCCAACTATGAGGCACAGACCTCCCACTGCAACACACATGCACTACTCAGAACAAGAGCACAACAAAAACAACCCATATAGCTAAAAGACATGACAGGACTTAATGTTTTATGAAATCCCATTCATTTTTTCACATTTAATCCTGCATAAAACATGTTTTTTTAATATACATATTAATTTAATGTTAAATATTTAATTATCTCTTTGTCAACAAACACAGCAGGTAAGTCTGGCATTCAGTCTCTGCTGCCATTCAGAACTTTGTTGCAGTGCTTGGCATCATGAAGTTTTGAGTATGCATGCTACAACCTTGAGAAATGTTATGCGCTGCCTCTTTGACAAAAAAAGGGGTTGTACAAAAATACCAACTGCAGGGGTGCTAATAATTTTGTTACAGATGATTTCATAGTAATTCAATATCTTAACAAGGGATTTTTTTCCCCCCTCCTGGTAAATAAACATACTCAGAACGGATGCTGGATTTTTCCAGATTATGGTGTTACAGTAAAAGATGTTTTTCAGTCCTTTTACATATATTTACCAGAAACAACTGGGGGGAAATTACTAAGTGAAAATCAGCAAATGTCATTGTTACTCAGAGTTACAGAGCATGTTACTCCTTCTTTCCTGTTTTCCACTGCTAGTTAGCCTTGGGAAATATGTTGGAGAAATTATTCTAGCTCCAACATATGACTTCTTTTTTTTTTTTTTAATCAAAACTCAACTTCCTCTCAAACTGCTTGATGTTGTTGCCTACGTGCAAAGATGGGCATAGAAAAAATTTAGTGAAAATAATTGTCTGTGTCTGTAGAAAAGAAGCTTGGGTTAAATGTTCTGTCAGATGTTCTCAGTCAACACCAGAAAACCAGATACCAGTGTCAAAATTCTGCCAGCAATAGCACCTATAATTATATTTGCCCAAAGCCTGCTGGCCTCATATGCCATGCTTTAATCACAGATTGTCTGGCCTGATTTAAATTAGGATGTTTTTTGCGTTAGAAATTACTAGAATGAACATCATCATTATCCCATTTCACCTCTAAATCACTTTCTCTCCCTCAAACCACACTCAAAACAGCTGCAGCCACTGAAAAGTGGTAAAACAGCACTTAGGTTTTAAATTAGCGGCTTTACTGGGTGAATGAGTTTGTGTTGTTTTAACAAATGGCCTCGCCAACTGCTTTGTGGGACAGATGGTTGACGACGTACCGATCAGCTTATGAGGACGGTATACAAAATTTAAAGTTGACAGTTTTCTGTTAACAGGAGAGTAATGTCTAAAATAAAATGAGCGGTGGTGGTTGTCTGTCTCGTATGATCAACAAAGCTTCAAACGTTTCCAACTCTGATGCTGAAAATTAAAACAAAGAGACAGAGAGAGATTCATGGCATTTTGTCTTTTTGAGATGTTGTTTAAGGCTTCAATTAGTGGTCTTTCATAAAACTCTTTCCCAGTTGGTAACAGCACCACCAGGTTCTGGTACAGCACCTTACACAAGAATTTAAAATCTTTTAACATTTTGATATGTTGAAATCACAAAGCGTCATGGCTGCAACCAACAATCATTTTAGTTGTTGATTAATCTATCAGTTATTCTGATGATTAATTGAATAAAAAAATTGGCACATTCTGCAGCCTTTTCATTTAAATCTTGTTTTATGCAATATTAAAAATACATTAAAAAATGCAAATAAACAAATATTGAAGAATATAACCTTTTTATTTCATAAAATGCAACAACGTAGCATTCCTTTAGCGAATGCTTGATCATTTGAAGCAAAGGATGCATCTGCAGCAAAAAAAATACTTTTTTCGCTACATGCAATTAAGGTTTTGGACAATTAACCCATAAGATGACATCATTCTGACATCATCAACAAATACAAACTTTTTACCTTTGAAAGTTTTATATATATATATATATATATATATATATATATATATATATATGACGTAACCATTCCTCCCGCATTCTTTGCATGTAACCCCTCTGACTAGGGTTACTTGAGTAGTAGCATTCCAACAGATCCAAGTTTTCACCTCTCGCCCAATTCCGTCTTGTTCCAGTAACCCATTTTTCGTGAAGGTGCCCTGGTTCCCCAGCACCTGACGCAGACCTTGTTTGGCCGGGCGACGTCTGAGCCGGCATGGCGTGTATTCCTTTATCACTCATCATGAGGTAGGCAGTAACGCGAAGGATCTTGCCTAAGGACCCACACTGGATATCTCAACCAAGCGACCCAGCCTGGATTCGAACCCCGGTCTCCCGGGTGAAGGTCGGGTGACTTACCCATTGAGCTACCCAACCGCTCAACACTCATAACCAAGTGGCGGGCATAGTGTACAGAAACATCTGTGCAGGATATGGACTGGAAGCCCCGAGATCTAAGTGGGGCACACCCCCAAAGGTGGTGGAGAATGACCGAGCTAAGATCCTGTGGGACTTCCAGATCCAGACAGACAAAATGGTAATGGCGAACCAACCGGACATCGTGGTGGTGGATAAACAACAGAGGAAAGCCGTTGTGGTGGATGTAGCAATACCAAGCGATTGCAACATCAGGAAAAAGGAACACGAGAAACTGGAGAAATACCAGGGCCTCAGAGAGGAACTGGAGAAGGCCTGGAAGGTGAAGACCACAGTGGTGCCTGTGGTCATCGGGGCCCTCGGGGCAGTCACCCCCAAGCTGGAGCAGTGGCTAAAACAGATCCCAGGAACAACATCAGACATCTCAGTCCAGAAATGCGCAGTTCTCGGCACAGCCAAGATACTACGCAGAACCCTCAAGCTCCCAGGCCTCTGGTAGAGGACCCGAGCTCAGAGGTTGAGAAAGACCACCCGTGGAGGGTGAGAAGGGAATTTTTTTATTTATTTATATATATATATATATATATATATATATATATATATATATATATATATATTTTTTTTTTTTTTTTTTTTTTTAGGTATTTTTCAGCTTTGTACAGGATGCTAACTAAATAAAAATACAAAAATTCAATAATTAAAATCTGATGCTGTTTGGGGGTTGGGGGTCCTCTTTTGCTACCTTGTGTGTCCTTGGCTGGTGTTTCAGTTCAACTGAAGTTACATCCTTCTAAAGAAATCAAGTGCCTGGCCATGGTTGTTTGTTAATAAGTCATTTTTCCAAAGCAGTGATTTCCACTACTATTGTCTGTATCAGACCTGGAGAGTCACTACTCAACTATTTCCTAGTAACGGCCTTTTTAGCATCATCAAAATTTTGAGGAGATATATATCCTCCCTTTGTATCTCTTCACTCTCCAACCTTCCCAGGTGTACAATGCGTGGGCCTTTGGGACTCTTGTAACCTACAAGATCTTCCAGAACCTGAACAACTTGGTAGTAGGTTTGTATTTTTGTACACCTGTCCACACTGCCTTCTGCAATGTTGCTGAGAATGAACAAATTTATTTTGTAATTGAGGTGTTATAAGAAAGCACACACAATGTAAAATGAGATCGTGGAATCTTAAATCATAATGATAAGAAAAGATATAGCAGCCTGGGCAGTATATGTCAATTCTTGAACCAAAGTCCAATACTAATTTTGACCGTATTGAGAGATCTTTTTATATCTTGTTGTCCATTATGTGCATATTATTTCTTCTGGCCCCAGTCTCCAGGTCAGTAACTGTACACCGTAAATCTTTTTACTGGTTCAGGTTGTAACAGATCAACTCGGTCACCTCTACCAACCACTGCTCCACTGGTCCAAACAGGTTTTGCATCTCCATTTTCAGGTTGCCATGTCTACCTTTAATTTCTTCTCCAAGTTTATTAATTTCACTTCTCAGGTTCCGGTTGTTCCCCTTTAGGTCTTCTTTTAACTCCTTTATCGCTGCTAATATTTCAGTGGGATCCATGCTTGCGCTGGTGTTAGCTTGTGCCTCTTTGGCTTTAGCTTTTGTTGTCGCGTTACCTTTATCATGAGGTTTTGGCCTTTTTTAAAATGTTGTTTGGCCTCCTGTGTGTCCTTTCCTCTCTTCAAGTTTTCTCCCAGTCAGTTATTCTGCTATCGAGTCTATTAGAGGGATTTGTTTTATCAATCTGGGAGCGCAGTTTTACCAGCGTCTGTCTACACTATGAGTTGAACCGGAAGACAGAACATTTGATGAATTTTAGCATTTTGAAGCTTGCTTTTAAATGTCTGAACCATCACGTGTCAACATTATTTCCTGTTCTCATTACCAGACACCAAAGCTCTGTCAGACCTTTGACTGGAGCCTCTGTTAGTGAGGACTATATCATTCTGAAACTTAAAACATCCAATGGATAGTTTTGTTTCTCATTTAAGGCACCCAAACTTTTGAAAACTCTGCCCACTGGCCTAAAACTGAAAACAGACGTTAACATCTTTATTAGAGGCCTAAAGCGATGGCTTAAGTCTGTTCAGGCCTGCTCACATGACATAATCTAATGTCTTTGCCTTGGCCTGAGCCAAAAAAAAAACTGAATTAAGCATATACTAAAGTTTGTTTTTGTACCATATACTAAAGTTTGTTTTTGTACCATATGTCACAGCTCAAGTTGTGTGAATAATTTTGCAAAGCTCTGAAAATACACAGTTCAAATGTAAATGACTTTTTTCAAAACTGATATTCCTTTTATACGGTTTTATAATATTTTAGAGAAACCTGTCTGTTTTACCAGCAACAATTTTGGTTAAATGAAAATAATATTAAATTTAAATCTGCCAGCAGTATAAATAATTTTATGCCTACCTGTGGCCCCACACAGGAAGCCAGAATTAGTAATTATCCAGCCAAAATGAAATGCAAATGAAGCCCATAAAAACGTTCTTCATTAATTTTGTCCTTGTTTTATGTTTTTTTTTGTATCCTTCTTGATTTTTTTTTTTTTTTTTTTTTTTTTTTTTTTTTTTTTTTTTTTTTTTTTTTTTTTGTCATTTCTTGTCATGTCAACCAGTTTTAGATCATACTTTCAGAGTTCCGTGTCATTTTCTGTGGGTAACTTCCTAACCCACTTACAGTATCATGAACAGGACACATGAATGAAAAAACGTAAGAAAAGAGTTTATTTACAACAATAACAAATGTGCACATTCAAAGGGAACTTTCGTCTCAGAGCTCAGTGACTGAAGTAAAAAATAATGATTCTGAAGACAGCTACCTAATGTGGCTAAGGTTAGATGATTAGTATTAAATTGCTGATCATGTACATTTTCAAAGAACCTTACTTTTAAAAAAAAAAAGTTCATGAATTGTGATTGAATTGATGAAATGAGTACATTTGTAGATTGTTATTGTTTGTTTTTAATCTATCTTTGAAATTGCTGATATTTTGTTTGTATTTTGTGATTTTTTTTTTTTTTTTTTTTGTAATGTTTGTAAAATGTTATAATTGTTGAAGTGGTTGATTTGAATTTAGTATTTCATTTGATTTGGTTTGTGTCTTAAGGATTATTATTATGTCTGTTTGCAATGTTTGGAAAAGGAAGATTTAATTGTAATGTTTGTAGTGTGGACCCCAGGAAGAATAATCTCTATTAATGTAGAGACTAACGGGGATCCTTAAATATATAAATAAACTCCATGCCTGTGATGGGGTGCAAACATCGCTCTCCTGCATGTTCCTGATGGGAAGAAAACTGATTCCAACACATGAAAGGAAAAACATTTTGCTATGAGTTCACAAAAATACATCAAGCTAACTATGGGTGACTCCCAGTTTAAAACACTTGGTCTTACTTTAAAAGAGCGACCATGATGGGCTCTGTTTAACCAGACAATAGCTGACAAACATCATGACTTCAAACATCAGCTGGATTTTAAATTACAAGCGATGAAGGTGTTGTTTTATTCCGTGGCAGACAAAGACGTCCCATGAAGCAGGCTGCTATTCATTTCATCATCACAGATGCTCAACTGTGCTTTAATTAATGACGTTGGTGAACCACAAATGACTAGAGTGAACATTATAATTGTCACTTTAAAACTAAATCATTTTCTTCTCTCCCAGCTCCACTCAAAACACCGACAGCCAAGAGTTTTAACTTACTAAGTGGATATGTGGAAGAGTGGATGGTAATTAAGTTCTAAATTAGCGGCTTTGCTGTGCGACTAGGTTCTGTTCATGTTCAAGGTCTTTGCTGTAGCTTCAGGTTCTGTAAAGCTGCTTTTGTTCATGAAGGATTCAAGCCTGACTAGAAAAACTGGACTTACGTTGAAAAAGTAACTGTGTTAAAAAAACAAAAAAAAAACAAACAAAAAAAAAAAAAACAAGTATTTAAACCAGATAAACTTCAATACACAACTGAGCTCAAAATAATTCCCTCATCTTATATAAATCAAAAGAGCAATTTCTCTGGTACCTTAATATATTTAAAGAAGAATAGAATAGAATAGAAATATCCTTTATTGTCCCACAATGGGGAAACAGCAGCAAAGTTGCAGTGACAGGTAAAACAGACTCACACAACAGAAAACAGACTCATAACAGAAAACAGACTCACACAAAGAATATATAAAAAACAGAATAAATTATAAAAATACTGTACAGCAAAGCAAAAAATTTCAACATGAATACTGAGTAGTTGTAAAAAAAAATACTCCAGTCCAGAGGAATGTGCAACTGAGTTGGTTAATTAAAAATGTACAAGATGTGCAAAAAGTCTCAGAGCATTAAAAATACAAACTATTTACAGTTACAATAGAAAAACAGTAAAGTTGTACAGATACTAATATGGCTATAAAAGCTTATTGATTTTGTTGGGAGCAATAATGGATATAGAGTCTAACAGCTGCTGGGAGGAAGGATCTCCTATAACGCTCCTTAGTGCACTGAGGATGCAGCTGTCTGTCACTGAAGGAGCTCTCCAGCTCAGCAACAGCTTCATGCATGGGGTGGGAGACGTTGTCCATCAGTGACGTTATTTTAGCCAGAGTCCTTCTATCTCCCACCACCTGCACTGGGTTGATGGGGCATCCTAGCACAGAGCTGGCCTTCCTGACAAACTGATCTAACCGCTTGTAGATAAGCTCCAACATACAGTTCCATAGAAGATGGCTGATGCCACGACAGAGTCAAAAGCAATTTCTTAGAGAAATACCACTAATAAGATCATAAGGAAAACAAATAACTGCAGTTTGTTGTTTTGTCTGTTCTTCACAGAGAGACAAAGCTGAAGTAAAGAGTCCATGGAGAGTGAAATGTGCAAATAAATAACAGAAAATAAAACATGAGGCAGCCAAGAACCACAATGATCCAAAATCTGCAGCAGAAAAACTTCTTTTTATTTTTAAGCATCTAAACATTTGCATAATAATTTTGGCCACTGTGTCCCTGTTGATTTGAAGGAGTGGTGTTATCACTGCAAAAACATTGCTAAGCATGCCGAGTCACATATAACAAGCTATAAGCTCGCATGCCAATCTTGTTTTGAGAATTATTCACTATGAAAGTCCAGATGACTGTGATCCCTTTAGTGTTGGTGATATTCCATTTTATTGCTTTCATGTTAGAACGACTTCACTCTTTGTTAGACACTTTGTTCACCGAAAAACACTTTTTAATGTGTTCAAAGAAAACAAATGATCTGATTTTATTTTAAAAGCAGCACAGGTGTTGTAACAATTCCAAATGTTATTATGAGTTATTTGCAAGCAGCTTCTGGTTTCTTGAGAACAGAATAGAATAGAATATCCTTTATTGTCACACGATGGGGAAATTTCTGTGCAGCAGCAGCAAAGTGACAGTGACAGGCAATAACAGCTAACAGACTCAGGTGTGTATATATATATATATATATATATCTATATATATATATATATATATATATATATATATATATATATATATATATATATATATATATATATATATAGATATATATATATATATATATATACCCCACCCAATTGTCACACCCTAACCCCCACAGAAAAAATGCACTGAAATTAAAGGTTTAATTTTTATATTAAAGAAATAGTGTGTTTTAAACCTTTTTCTCCAACTGTTAATATGTGCAAATTTAGAGGACTAGCTAAATACAGCAGTCCTTTCTTAAGTTTCCTATTAAAAGAAATGAGTCTCCTTGCCACTTCATATTTGTACCCCAGAGAAACAGGAAGTCATGGATCACTACATAAAAGTATCTAAACATTCTAAACAATTTTAAAAATATGTAAAGGTTTTAATACAAAAAGATTCCAGTTGCATTTATTTTGTAGGAATTGTTAGAGGTAAAATTACGCAACTGCAATAAAAGATTAATCATTTTAAAGCATGAAGTGGTTAAAAAGGAAGATATCGAGGAATAAAGACACACGTTAATCTGTAAAGAAGATTATTTTTTTGCTTGTTGTCTCCTTTTTACTTTCCTAAAGCATATTTGCATTTTTTTATATTGTGTACCTAAAATAACAATTAAAAAATCAAGTATGTCATTATTTTTTAATGTCTACTTGATCATAGTTAAACAATGTGACACTGATAGAAAGTGATTATCTTCATCAAAAATTTAAATAATTACATCATATCAAATGCCCTATGAATCATGAATCTCAATATGAACTTTTCATATTTATGAAAATGTCACTGTCAGCTTGAAACATTCTCACAGAATTCAGATAAATCAAAAATATTGTTATCTTAGAACCAACAATGAGTTCAGCAGATTTAATGCTAATCTGAAACATTTTGTTTTTCCAGATTTTGATTCTGGTTCCTAAATGTTTGCCTTTTTACTGATCTCAGTGATTGTTTTGATATCTGTTTGTCCAGACAACCATAAACAGGAAGAACACAAGCTTCATCATACTGTCAGAATCTGAAAACTATGAGTCTGAAAAGCCTCAAAGGCGAGAAAAGTAAAAAGAGAAGATTTGGTGACAACCACATGCAGATGTCTTCAATAGAGACACATACTGCGGGCGGAGCATTTAGCGTTCTGACAATCACAAGAAGTTTACTTTCTGTTCTTTATATAATAGCCTCAACATCCTCAGATCTCAAGACACATTTTTTTTACATCACAAACAATAATTAACCCATCATTCATTTATGAGCTTAACATGCTGCCAAAAGCAGGGGAAAAAAAGCTTCGAGACAATCTGTTTGTGAACTCAAAATCAAATCACAGCGTTCTTTCACAAACTTAATCGGGTGATGACAGGAAGCAAAACCTCAGAAATAATTTGAAACATATCTTTACATGTATGACTGTGACAGAAAGTTGAATATAAAGAGAAATGAGTTCCACAGACCCAACCTAACCTCCTAATGAAAGGTTTGAACTAAGGTCACATCTTGCTCTTATCTTGTTGAAACTGGGCATTTGTCTGATTGCGTAGCCTTTGTATTGACTTAGTTTGGTATCAAGATCAAATTCCAAGCTGCTTACCCATCCCAGTGCTTATCATTCCCCCTCCACCCCTCCGAACCCCCTACAGTGTTTAAGTGTGTCGGAGGCTGATAGCATTGACTTCAGGAATCACTCCATCTCATTCAGCGGTTCCCACACACTCACCACAAAAGAATAAAAAAACACACTCTTTACACGAACCACAAAGGAAAAAAATAGATTTCACTCACACCACACAAAGAAAAAAAATGTCACCTCCCACCCAACTCCTCTCGTTGTGCCAAACAATCCAGAGTTCCACTCTCCGGGCCCCCTCTCCCTGGAACTTTCTTTCTCGTCTGCACTGCAGTCTTGCTTTCAAACTTTCTTTTGTTCACACACACATCTTTGATGGGCAGAAGATATTCGATCGCTGCCGGAAATACACGCGAGTTAAAAAATGTGGGGAGTTTACACAGTTTTTGTAAGTGGGAATAAAAAAGAAGAAAAATAGGAAAGTGCGATAAGTGGAAATGTTCGAATGTTCAGACTAAACAGGCTCTGAGTTCATTTCTGGAACAAAGAGCGAATACGTGAAATATTGCATGAACTCGCTGGTTCTGTTTATAGGGATATGTGTGAAAGCAATGACCTGCAAGAGAAATGTCTGTTTCAGCTGCATAAAGCTGTAATCGTTGTAATTATAAAAATATTAATTACACCCTCTGTCAACTTTTCACATAAGGACATATGGTCACCACTTGGTAAAATGAGAAAGAAACAACCCTAATGTAAAGGTGTTTTCTTTAATTTTTCAAAAGCTGGGCCCGACTGCATACTTTTTTCACATTTCATTACATATAACCAAATTTATTGGGATTTTATGTTAGTTCTGAAGGAAAAGCTATTAGAGGCAGCAAAAGACTAGAGTTTGGTGTAGAGGTTCACCTTCCAGTGGGAAAAAAGTCATACAGTTATATTCAAAAAATTAAAATATACAAGTCTTGTCAGATTTAAAGTACCTTTTAAAAATAACAACCTTTAAGCAGGTATTAAACATACTTTTCATTAAACCCACATTTCTGTTTTCAAAAATTGTTTTTTATTGGTGTGATGTAAAATTATAATTTTAAATACAAAGTTTTCATTAACAGTAAGTGGAAAATCATCATAATTAGCAGAAATAAAGGCTTTCAAACATCCATCTGTGTGTAATTAATCTATAAAATATGTTTCACTTAGTGATAAAGTTCTTATAATAAGTGGGCTTTTCAAAAATATTCTAATTCATTGAATGGATTGTTATTTTTTTAATAAGCCTAATTTGCATTATTATGCCTGATCTCAGCACTGATCTGGCAGCTTTCTCCATGTGCTTTAAAGCTGAAACAGTTTCACGCTCAGAAAATGTGGAAATATTTCAGGCAAAGAGCCAAACAATTGCAGTTCATGCAATTTTTCCTGCATGGAAAATGATGGTGTCTTCACACCTGATAGTCCGGAAGTCTTAGTTTGATTGGGGACCATAATTGCAACATTTGTTGCATTTTCAGCTGATAACGGTTCACATAAACAGGGCTGGTGTGAGTGCACCCTTAAAGTCAGTAGATGAGTTTGCTGTGACTTTGATCCTGTGATTTGTTTTTTTTTGTTGTTGTTTGTTTTGTTTTGTTTTTTTATTTTATTTATTTTATTTATTTTTTTCATAATTTTACAAGGGTTGTGATACTGCTTCCTATAGAAATTTAGAAAGCAGGATTTCAACCAGGCAAGCATTCTGAAAATTAAAAAGAGATAAAACTACCAGGTCGCTGCTACATGCCAGACAGAAGGAATGCATACAGGCACTGGAATGAGACGTGTTTAAATCATGTTTCCATCCTGTCTAGTTTGTTTTATCTCCTTCAGCCACTGGAAATCATTTTTATTTCACCGTGTCAAAGATAACCCAGTTTTTAATGATGAGTAATGCAAGAATGCTCATAATGTGAGCCGAGTCTGTAATTTGCATGTATGGTATGTAGGTATTTGGAGCCGAGAGCACCAGAATTATGGCCATAATTTTAGAGTGCTGTCACAGGAGATATTTTAGTTTTTGTGCTGAGAATCTGATGCCTTTGTGAATGGCAGGAAAATTCAAACAAGCACTCCTGTTCATGCAAAGTCTCTCCATCTGCACACATATTTACCTATTTCCTTGATTTTTTTCTCTCTCAGTTTTAAATTAATTCATTTGTGTTTCAGAAACCAGTGTTTAGTGAGTGTTGCAAATTAGCGTTATATTTGCATTGCAACGAGCCGTGAATGTGCAACATTGTTCTTCCCTTTGCCAAATAAGCAGATTTTCTTCCTGCTGTTAGAAATGCTGCATGTTACCGGATCTTGTGACAGAAATAAGGAAGATCATTGGCAATAAGCCCAAACCAAGCAAGTGAGTTTGTTAAAAGAAAAGTGTGTAGTTGTGTAGTTGAAGGAAAATTAAACTGGATTTTCAAAATTATTTACAAATAAAACTGTGAAAAGTGTATACTTAGTATTTGAGTCCCTGGGAGATTAGTGGAACTACATTTTACCTGTAGCTGTTTAGGAGTATTTCACTAAACCAGCTCTGCAAACCTAGAGACTAATATGTTTGCAAGTAGTTCAAGTTCAGTCAGAATGGATGGAGAGAATCAGAAAAGTACTTTATAAATTCTGCTACAAATTTCTAAGACATTTTGGTTTATGCCTTGATTGCCCCGTTCTAGCGTAGGAATATGGTTTGATCTAAATTGTATCTCTGGCTTTATGTTTCAGCAGGGTTTTTTGTCCTCCTGGAAGGTGAACCTCATTTGACCCTCGAGAGGCTGGTCCTCAAGCATCTACACCCCCTGGTGACGTCTTCATTGGATCCGTTGCACTTCACCAAATGGCCTGGCATCGAGGTGGACGATGCTATCATCTACCTCCTGCAATGAGCTCTGACCCACCTGGAGAAACCTGGAGGCTCTGTGAGGATCATGTTCTTTGATTTCTCCAGTGCTTTCAACAGCATCCAGCCAGGATTTCTTAAGGACAAGCTGCAGCTGTCAGGAGTGGACCACCACATGTCCCAGCGGATACTGGACTACCTCACTGGCCACCCACAGTATGTGAAAACACAGGGCTGTTTCTCCGTCAGGCTGGCCTGCAGTACAGGGGTCCCTCAGAGAACTGTGCTGGTATCGTTCCTCTTCACCCTCTACACTGCAGAGCTCTCCATCAACTCCCCATGCTGCCATCTGCAAAAGTTCTCTGATGACTCTGCCATAGTCGGCCTCATCACAGGTGAGGACGACTCAGAGGACAGACAGTGGACTCAGGACTTTGTGGACTGGTACCAGCAGAACCACCTCCTGATCAATGCTGCTAAAACCATGGAGTTGGTGGTGGATTACTGCAGGCACAGGCCCACCTCACTGACAATAGTGAACATCCAGGAAGTGGACATTGAGATCGTGGACTTTTATAAGTACCGGGGTGTTCACCTGAACAACAAACTGGACTGGACTCATAACACTGATGCGCCTTACAGGAAGAGTCAGAGTAGACTCTACCTGCTGAGGAGGCTGAGGTCTTTTGGGGTGCAAGGGGTGCTCCTGAAGACATTCTTCGCCTCTGTAGTGGCATCAGCCATCTTCTATGGAAATGTATGTTGGAGCAGAAGCTTATCTGAGAGGATAGACAAGCTCATCAGGAAGGCCAGCTCTGTGCTAGGATGCCCCCTCAACCAAGTGCAGGTGGGAGAGAGAAGGACTCCAGCTACAATAACATCATTGATGGACGAAGTCTCCCACCCCATGCATGAACACCATGCCAACACCATGTTTCAACATAGGAAGGTCATGTTCAGGGTCATGATCAAAGTTAGTTTCCATTACAAAAAAACATTCAACTTTTCCACTTGTTTACTGTGTGCCATCCATGAGTTGTGGCAAACTGCAAATAGAGCTTCTTATGGCTTTCTTTCAACAATGGATTTCTTCCTCTTACTAGTCTATAAAGGCCAGATTTATAGAGTTCATGACTCCATCTGTTGACAAATTCTCTCACCTGAGTTGGGAATGTCTCAAGGTCCTCCAGAGGTGCAATATTCCTTTTAGTTTGGGGGAATTTTACTGCCATAAGTCGAGAGAGTACATTTTCAATTTGAAAGCAGGACTTCATCTCTTTGCTCTCAAAACTTGCAATGCCTGCACTCAAAACTTCTGCTCTCTTTCAAATATCCTCTGTTCTCTCTCTTGTGGATCAAGGAGTACCGTTGCCTAGCAACTGTTCCAGCTAATAGAATGACAGTGTTCCTCTGGGTGCGCTTGATACTCTCTGGTGGGTGTGCTTGTGTCGCTGCATACCCAGCACACTGATCGGGAGCGGTAGTTACTCTGCAAAATGGATCGGCACCAACTAAACCCTCAAGTAAGTATAATTTTCACGGCTAGTTGCTGCAATTTGTTTCACACAACTGTTTAATTTTTGGCTTAGTTTATATGTATTTATTCGTTCAACATCACCAAGCCCTGACACGAGCACAGGTGAAGCAGATTGTATAGAAAACGACTTCCGGTTTCTGCGCCATGTAAACAGTGTTAGGAGACTCGCCTGTAGCTAATTGTTGAATGTGTTCCAAGTATGATCGTTGTTTTTGTCATTTAACTGGTTTCAGTTGGAAAAAAAAAAAAAAAAAAAATGTTGACTGATGAGGAGCTGGTTTTGTTATGTTATGGAAGCTGGATTAGCAGCTTTGTGACCGCAGGACCTGCCCCCTTATTTTGGGGATTTCTTTCAGTAATTGGAAAATCCGACATCAGTTATGAGTCAATGTATTGAATAAGTTATATTCCATCCATTCCTCCCTCCCTCCATCGTCTAAACCCGCTTATCCTTGCAGGATCGCAGCGTGTTGCTGCCCAGCTGATGCTAATTAGCTGTAGCATGATGGTTTAAGCCGTCCTTAAGGTGAGTTTAGCTGTTCTCTACAATCAAGATAAAGCTATATCAGTATCCCGTTTTCAGAAGGAGCTGATTATGAAAGTATGAAGTGTTTATTTAGCAGCACAGAGTATTTAGCAGTTTACTGTAAAATGACATAAAGCTATTAGCATAAACAATACGGCTTGCTAACATCAGTTTTGCTGTGTGATTGAACTTCTGCTGAGTGTTACCCCGTTCGCACAGAACAGTGACCTCCGTCTACTTAATGAAAGAAGAGAATCTGTATTGTTGTTGATTATGATTGTTGCTGGTTTATAAAATGATCCTGTCGCATCAGGAGCTATAAATCGAGTCAACAAGCTAAGTGCCAGTGAAGTCTGTTTCTGGGCTGCTTAGTTTTCTTCTGTCCAAGATCAAATCAGCTGATTAAAGCTACACATGGACGTTTTGTTTCAGCATAAATAAATGTTTTAGAGAACAATTAAAATGTTTTTTAGATAGCAGTGATGTGACAGATCTTTACTGTAAACCTGATTGTCTGCAAGACAACAGCAGCAGATTCCCAGTCCTCTGTGTGTTTACTTCCATTTCAGTCAAAACTTCTTGTAGAGAATGGATCAGTCAGTAGGATCCAGTTCAACCTCCAACCAGATATTTTACAGGTACAAGAAGACATCCTTATTTTTTAAGTAAAGCTAAGTCAGACTGAATTGCGTATTATCAAGTTAAGTTATTGTTAAATGTGCTGAGTAGTGTTATAATTAAAGGGTTCTGGTTGCTAATTGGTGTCACATTGGTGAACAACTTGTCAGATGCATTTAGCATCTCTTTATATATTTTGTCAGGGAATTGTAGGAGCTCCCATTATTCTTTTAATGATTTTAGGATCTATAATATTTATTTTCATCTGGAAGTAAATGCTGTTTTTTGTTTTCTGAAAATAATGCATCATTATTAACTTATTGATGTATATTTTCCCCTTTTTTGAGATCTGGAGAAAATACAGGACCTGTTGTCTGGCCATGAGTTCTTCAGCACTCATCTCCAAGCTTCAGGTCCTGTTCTAGACCTTTGTTGGATTCAGCAGCTTTTCTATTTCTGGTAATGGCCACTGTCATGAAAAATACATTTATTTGTAAAGCTACATAAAGATTCATTATATATATATATATATATATATATATATATATATATATATATATATATATATATATATATATATATATATTTTAACTGTTTTTGGTTTTCAGTTGCTGTAAGACAGTTTAATCAACCTTCTCCTGGTGGCCTTCAGCTCCAAACTGGAGCTGACCTACTTCCCCAGCTAGTTTTACTAAGTGCTCTGGGTTCCACTAGTGTTTTAGCTTTCGATGAGTTTATAAATGAAAATCACATCATCTGTCTCAACGTTTTCTATGTTTGCATTGCTCACATTCACATATGTTTCTGTGCTTGTATTTTGCAGAGAGAAGCTTGAAGCTTTTCACCAGTGTCCCAGGCTACTACACATCCTTTGCCTGAAATCATCAAGTCCTTTTGATCAAGAAAAATATGAAAGGAAATATCCCAAATAAATCAAACATTTTAGTAAAGTATGTGATTATTATTATTATTATTATTATTTTATGTAGACACAGTTTGGGTTGATTTATAAAAACTGCTGGCTGTGAAATGTCCTACATCTCAAGCACTTGTTGATGATTCTTGCTAATTGGCCTCAAAGCACCATGGCAAAGGTGGCGTATGTATACCTTTAATGCCTGGAGATGCAGATTCCATATGTACCAAGGATCATATTGTTTTCATCTAGTGGTCGAAGGTATGCACAACTACTGACTTTCATATTAAAACATTTACATTTATAGTTTGTGGAACAGTCTGTATTTGATTTAAGATGCTATAATTCTGCTTTGTGTTTGGGTCCAACACTCTTTAATCTGACTGGCACCAGTCTGTGGACCATCAGGGTGAAATATGAGGATAACTTTAAGTTTGAAGTTCTTGCTTAACAGTAGTGAACTTTAAGTTCCACATCTCTTGATTTGGTATTTCATGTACTTTAGAATCTGTAGGATAAAAAGTATATTTGCACCAGATTCTCATCTCAGCTTTAAATTAGAAATTGTGTGCAGTGAGTCTGAGGTGTCCCATGCAAACCCAAAGGGAGCTTTTATATTTTGCTTTCTGCTTCATCCTTGATATTTTATTCTACACCTCCAGACGCTCCCATGCAGGATTGTTCCCAATAATATACTGTGATAGTAGAAATCACTTGTGCATTCCAAATGAGTAAAGGGATGGGGGCTTCTGTAGCTTCTGATTAAGTTCCCACTTCTTTGAACAGCACAGCAGCAGCCTTTACAGGTTTCTGTAAAGTTTCACGAATGCAGAGGACGTCCCAACATTAGTGTTTTCTGTGAAAGGTTGGAGTCCAGCAATGACATCATCGTCACAGGTGATCTCAACCAGTGTTTCCCAACCCCGGTCTTCAGAGCACACTGCCCAGCTTGTTGGAGATGTTCCCCAGCTTTAACACACCTGATTCAGATGATTGCATGTGCTGAAGCAGGGACACATCTAAAACATGCAGGGCAGCGTGGCTTGAGGACTATGGTTGAAAACCACACGATGAAAAAACTTATGTACCAAATACGCTGCAAATGTATGCACTTTTTTCCCCCCTTTTTTTTAACTGCAAATTCTAACAAAGTATTTTAATGCAAGTTGGATTTTGTGTTTCCTCTGTTATTTAGCTTGACTGAATTTTGATTTTTCAAAGTAACTTATTTCCATAACAGCCCAGATGAACACCTTCTGTATATTGCCACCCTTGTAAACAAGATTAATAAAATCAATAGATTTTTTTTTTTTTTTTTCTGGAAACAGGAAAAAAGCCGTTGATATGCTGCCCCCCTGCTTGTTAGATGTAACGATAATATTTAAACCTAGTTAAAAATTAGATCCCTTTTATTTGGCTACGTCATCAAATTCTTTGCTACATGCTCCAGACCTTAAATTTCAGTAAGAAATGTAGCTTAAAGTGTCAGTAAAATAAGGAGCAGGTGTTTAAGATGAGTTTAGCATATATTTAGTGACTATATTAAAAAAAAAAAAAAATCTGCTATCAGTTTTGCTTTAACACCACAAAGATCGCGGTCGGTGTTACGTCAATCCGCACAACTGTCCTGTTTGGCCAAAATCTTTGTTTTGCCCAGTCGGAAAACCATTAAATTCACAAAAATAAATGATTATTGTTTTATAAACATGTCATGACTTCCCGACAATTGTAACACGGAGTAGAAAACTGAAGTTGTTTTCCCTACATCTAGTTCGCCGGAAGAGGAGATGCAGCTATCAATTGTAGCCATACAAGCACACCCACTAGAAAGTATCAAGCGCACCCAGAGGAACACTCATTCTATTGGCTAGAACGGTTGCTAGGCGATGGTACTCCTTGATCAGCGAGAGAGCAGGAGAAATTCGCAAGCGAGCAGAGAGGTTTGCGAGCGCAGATTTGATCCGTGAAGACAGAAAAGTTTGGGTGGGAGGAGAAAATCTGAGAGAGGACAGAGAATATTTGACAGAGAGTAGAAGTTTTGAGTGCAAGCATTACAAGTAGCGAGAGCAAAGAGATGAAGTTCTGCCTTCAAATCGAAAATGTAAGCTCAAGCATTCAAAGTTTTGAAAGCAAAAGAGATGAAATCCTGCTTTCAGATTGAAAATGTAGGCTCTCGACTTATGGCAGTAAAATTATTTTAGCTGCTTCTCTAATTGATGCTCTCTTTAATTAGTCTGTCAGTTTATGCAGACGGCCATGTCTTTTTAGGTTTGCAGTCGGCCTACACTCTGTTAGATGATGGATTGAACAGAGCGCTGTGAGATGTTCAAGGCGTGGGATAATGTTTTATAACCTGAAACTGGTCTTCATTATGGTGTTTGTTTGCTAATGTTCTCCAACAAACCTCTGAGGCCTTCACAGAACAGCTGGATTTATGGCGACTTGCACTTTTCAGATTACTATTTTTGAAAGAAAATGACGATATATCTTTTTTCCATATACTTGACAACTGTGCACTAGTCTGTGTTGTTGCGACTTTATATGATAGACCAACGACATTAAGCTTTGAAGTTGTAATGAAACAAAATGTGGAAACATTCAAACACGTATGATTAGGTTTGAGATTCACGGCATGTCTGTTAAGATTTTAAACAAAAATCTGAGTGGATAGTTGCTTTTTGTCTTTTACTAAACACTCCATCATCACTACACACAAGCATGTCAAAGGTCCATCAAGCCAACCCAGACAACCACTGGTTGTCGCAACAAGTGCAGTCATTTTCTTAATTTGGATTTGTACTCATCCTATAATGAAGGTTTTTTTAAAGTGTTTCCCCTCATTGGCTCATGCATTAAAAAAAAAAAAAAAAACGTTTCCTGGGACTCTTGTGGCATTTATTTGGTAGTTATTTGAGGGCAGAGAGAGAAAGGAAGCTGAAATGCAGCAGGTGGATCGGGCCAGGAGTCAAATTCAGGACCGGTGCATAGAGTGAGCTTCAGAAAGTGGCGTTCCTGTCCTACCTATAAGTTCTTCGCCACCCAGAGAAATGCATTTGTCAAGATTTTTTGATACATATCTCCTGGGTTTGACTAACAGGAAATCTCAGAAAGAGAGAGAGAGATAAAAAGTTGCAGGCCAGATGAAAACAGTGAATGTTGCAGTTTTTATGGTATGCACCTATCCTTCCTGCATCCGCTTGGGGATTTTTCTCCTATGTTCTTATCTCTGCTTGGGCTTCCTGTCTCTCCACATTGTCCTGAGATTAAATGAAGGAACATGATCATGCGAATTCTTGAAAAAGCACCCAACTTGGGACTAAATATAGGAGGTAAAACGGAATTGTTTTTTACTGGAACTACAAAACTGTGACGTTGTTTCGGAAACCAGCGGATAACGCTGTTGAGCTCCGTTTAACCACATTATTTTAAGTTGTTTCCCCAAAGAAGTTAGGTTTTTTTGTTCATCTTGTTGGACAGAAAATGATTGACTTAGGCTAAAACAATCTAAACTACTTTAACATGGAAACCAGAAAAATAAAACATTAAATTACCATTTGATAGGATCAAAGACAAACCAAAGTGACAGAGACTAAATAATAAAAGAAGGTCTGAAGTTAACTGTAACAAGTACCGCAACAACTAGAAGACCAAGTAAAGCCAAGCTACCAGCAAGAAGTCCCCGCAAAGCCCCATTGTTAACAAATTATCTGTGCTAAATAGAATAGATGAAGAGAAAAAAAACTTCATTTTCCCTCAGTGGGGAAATTCAGGTGTGACAGGCAAATTGAAGCTTGCAGATTCAAACTAAGGTAAAAATATAAACTCAGAAAAAAGGAATAAGAGACTGTACAGTATGGCAGTTTTAAAACAGCATACTTAGATTAAAAAATGTGCAACTGAGTAGGATCATTTTAAAATAAACTCAAAATGTGCATTTACATTGTGCATAAAAACAACAACATACTATTTACAAGAAATAGAAAAACTGCAAATAAAATAGCAAGGATGTACAAGCTTTTTCAGTTTGACAGGAGAGGTTACAACTTTTCAAAAGAACACACTGACTGAACTAAAGAGAAATGATGCATCATTTTGTGGACTGATGAAAGCAAGATTATTGTTTTCATCACAAACACTGAATGCAAGCCATGGTGTAGCGTGAAGCATGGTGGCTCAGGTGTCATGGTATGGGGATGTGGGTCATACTAAAATGTTGGGCCTGTTTATCGGAAACCAGCGAGATGGATCAGTCTGAACAGATCAAAATACTTGAAATGTTGTCTTAAACTGGGTCTTTCAATACGATAGAGACCCCCAAACACACTGGTAACTGAGTGGCATCTTGGTTCAAGACCAACAATATTAACTTGGGGTGGTCATCCCAGTCCAACAGAATAATTGTTGGGGGCATCAAATATGCTGTTTGTGATGCAAAACTAAGAAATATAAAGGAATAGTTTCCATTTATCCTGTAAATGAAGAAAAAAACCTGACTGCTATTTTTTTTTTTTTTTTTTATCAGCCTAATATTTCTCTTCACTTCCTGCAGAGTGAGAATGAACGAGATACATTTTTCTTCTTGCTTAGTTTTGGGATGTGCTGCGTTCCCGTAGCAACTGTGTGCATGGGAATAAAGCCTTACTCGCTTTTTCAAGCGCACTGCTAGTATTTTAAACAATGTATGTCCCGTCGGACTTTTAATATTTATGTAATACCTGAAAAAATTGCTCACCAAAAATAATTATTTTTCTTATTATAACACCACTCGGACGATTCACCCCACTCTATCCCCATCCAAAGGTAACTCGTTATCTTTATCGTGACATTGCATGACCTGCAGGTCACATTCCCGTAATGCGTCAGTGCTTTATCTCCAGACCTTCCTTTACCTTCCTGTATTTCTGTTTTTAGTTTCTGTTTCTGAGAACTGAATATAAAGCAGTCTAACAGCAAATTGCTACAGTAAAATAAGATTTCCTTTGAGAATAAACAAGCCTGTGAAATAAAGATGAAAGAGTCAAATAGTTCTTCCGTGGAAGCAGTGTTGTGAGAATGCTAGCGTGAGATAGAGAGAGTTAAAGAAAGGCTGTAAATGACAGGGGCCCTGAGAAAGAGAAGACAACAGGACAGAAGAGATGAGACATGAAAACAAGTGTTCGGCCCGGGAACAGAGGCGTTGTGTTTGGTGGGAAAGGTCGTATATTGTTCTGTGGTGCTGCGCTGCATTAATTACAGGATAAGAAATGATAAGCTCAGCCGAAGCGCTATGTATAGTCAGACAGAGAGACAGACAGACAGATAGCTGTGAGAGCAACCGGATGCAAACCATCTACTCAAAGTTTTCACCATAAAAGCTTCTATCTGGGAGATTTTATGTCTTTGTTTTAAGCATTTGGTGCTAAAGTGTTGATTAGAGACTGTGAGCAGCAACAAAATTCTTGACTTTCTTTCGAGTGTTTTAAATCACTGTCTCAGACATGACATCAGCTTGTGGATGGGTAGACCTTCATAAACAGACGAGGAGCCAGAGGCAGACCATGCCATAAGATGTTATTTATTTTACATCTTTATAAAGAGAAGCAAAATACCAAACGTAAATGTCATGACCTGGGTTGTTTTTGGGTTTGATTAGTTGGTTCTAGCTTTGATTATTGTTCTGTGCTCCTTAGAGTTAGATTTTATTTATTCATTGTATCTAGTTATTTTTTGTTGCAGTTAGATTCATTTTCCGAGTTCCCTTGTTTATGTACTCTCCCTTACCCCCTGTGCCCCTCTCTCTCCTCAGCCTGCCTTTTGCTCTCTCCCCTCGCACCTCCAACCTTTTAGCTAATCAAGCCCGGTCTATTGTTCCAGCAGTCACTCTCCTTGTATTTCAACTCTTCTTCTCCTCTCACTCCTTGCTGGATTCTCATGCTGTACCCTGGTTTTCTCCATGTTCCCTGTGTTCCCAGTGTTTTTGTAAGTTTGTTTCTTATAATTTTTTCATTAAATACCAAACCTACTCACCACCTTTGCCTCTCTGCATTTGGGTCCACTGTCACTACATACAACATGACAATAAATATGTAAGATTTTAGTTGTTTTTGTGACTTTTGTTGTGGCAGTCTAAAAAGCTGCTGTGCTTGTTGAGAAGAATAGGCACGAGAAACACATCAGTATACATCAGAATGCACTTTACAATGGCTTTTGTGACAATAAAACATTGCTACCTGAAAAATATTTTTAAAAAATGCTGATTGAGTTTATGCTTGTGAAAGATAATTGATAGTATTACTAAACCTGATACATTGGAGTACTTGTATTTTTACAGAAAAAAATATTAACATTTGCAAAACTTTTTACAAGAACTATTAAAATAAGTTGTTATAAGCGTTTTTAGAAGTGGTTTCAAGTATTAACGGATTTCCACTATTCACAAGCAGTTGTGATCCCTAATTTACGCCAACACCGGAGATCCACTGTAATAGGATGCAGTTAATAAAGCAGTTTGCCCATATTGGAATCAGTAACCCAGAGAGATACCTTGCAAGCCTTATAGGCTCCTGCCACTCCCACTTCTCAGCTGCAGCTAAATCTTTCACAAACCACCTTGGGATGTCTGAGCAGGAAAGACATGACTGAAGGAAATCATGATCCACACTGACTGTCATGCTATTTAGTTTGATAAATGGACTGGGAACCTTTGGAAGACTGATGAAGAAAGTGCTTCTTGGCTTGGAACATTGTGCTTTGTACTGAGATGAGGTTATAATTTATAGCAACACCTGGAGAGATAAAAACACTGAATAAAGTTCAAGCTTTCCATCAGTTTGAGACAAAATGGTGAAGGGCTACAATCAGCAGCACCCAGACTACAGCCTTGTCTGGAAATACAAACTTCGCTACACTCCTGCAGTAACATGAATAGACTAAATGAACAGGTCATGTATATGTTCATGTTTCTGTATGCAAATATCTCTACAAACCCCAAGTTCAAAGAAGAAAATGTTTCATTGTCTCTATCACACCCGTGTAGTTGTGGACCATAAAACCTCACAAAAACACATAAAGGATTATTCAGTAATATTATGGAACAGATTAGGGGAAAATAGCCTAGTTTCTTTCTTTGGAAAGACTTTCTGGGTTGTACAGACTTTGAAAATGTTTCACAGGACTGCAAAATTTGACTTCAGTCCACTAATTATATCAAAGAGAGTAGAAAAAAATTTTATTGAAACAGAAATGGAAAACAACATGGGCTGTTCATGCAATGTCAGCAAAATGCAGCTTTAAACGCTGAAAAACATACCATCACTTTCAGAATAAATTAACTTTATGTAGCTTGTTGCCCCAAATTGTTGTAAAGAAAGCCAAAATGACTGACACCAGTTCTTTCCAATTCACACTTAATTGTATTTTGTGTTATTTCAGAATGTCTCTTAGACAACTCAGAAGAGACAACCAAATCCCAGTAATTTTATGTCAAGGCTGTGATTTTATTTTATGCATGTCTCCAAAAATAGCAGTTTGAGTCCACAAATATGGTTTATGGTTTTCTAAAGATTAACCACTGACTCCTGAGACTTTCATCAGATGCAACATGATGCAACCATTCATTGGTTTTAAATCACTGATAGATTTATCCTCAGTGTAGCAGGCATAATTTTTCATCCTGCAGGATAAATCCAGCAGGAACCAGAATGAACTCAAGATATTTCATATAAAATTCCCTTCAAACTGAAATTAAGGGTATAAAATGTAAGATATCTTGAGTTCACTCTGTCTGCGATCGGATAAAAGTAAAAGTTTAAAATCTGTGGATCTTTTGAACCAATAAATGTGTAAAAAATATGTTTATCTTTAAAAAGCTGCTTTATGGAGACTTAATTGTCCGACTTTGCAACAAGGTACTGGAAAGTCACACCTTCTAGCCTAATCATGACGCTTGCTTTTATCACATTAGGTTATAAAAAAAATGAAACATTTTCTTAATATTATATTTATTTGTTTGTTTATTTATTGTTCACAATGGTTTACAATGTCCAGTATCCAAGACAAAGTGGTGATACAATCTACTTCTTTATGCAAGTGTGTGTGTGTGTGTGTGTGTGTGTCCAGGGGTGATAAAGGTGGGGGATTCCCGCTGACCCATGTTAACGGTGTGTATGTGTGTGTCTTCCATCCATCATCACACACATTTCCCTCCTTCAGCGTGTTCAAAAATAGAAAGTTGTGTGAACATGACCTCTCCCACACATAAACACACTGCATGCACACACACACACACACACACACTAGCAAACACACCCATTACGATGCTATTGTGTCCTGGCTTCTCGTCCAGAATCTTGGTGTGTGATTGTTTGTGTTTGTGTGAGATGGAGAGATGTGTGTGTGTGTGTGTGTGTGTGTGTGTGTGTGTGTGTGTGTGTGTGTGTGTGTGTATGCATACTATCAGGAGACGTAAGAAAAATGTGCCTGTCGCCATGCCTTCTCTCCTTTAGCTGTCTCTCTCTCTCTTTTCTTTCTCGCCACAAAGTCTGCAACCGCTGCCAAATTTCCTCTGTGGCAAAGGTGTGGTACTATGGCACTGTCTCACACACATTCCACTTGTTAAGTTACAGAAATGGTTGGAAAGGGACGTTCATGAAGTCTGATATAAGAACAGAAGAAAAAGCTGAAGCTCACAATTGAATCAGGTGATCTAATTCTTTCCCCCATTTGGAGCAATACAATGTCTCAATTGTTCTTTTGACAAAAGTTAAGATTTGATCATTTCAGAGCATAAATTGTTGAATTTTGTCATAGTTTGCAGTGGATCTTGTAAAGGAAAGCTGAATGTGAGCTGAGAGAAGCAACACAGTAAAGCTCCTGTCACCTTATCTTGCCACATTTATTGGCTTATACAAAAATGTCTTTCATATGAGTCGAAACATGAAGAAATGATGAGCTTTTTTTGCAGCAGTAAATAATGTCATGACTGTGAAGATCGTGTAATGCTTTTGCTGCACACTTCTTTTGCATAACGTGTGACAGCATCACTTTGAGGTAGTGTCTTGCTTTATTTATTTTCACATGTATTGATCACCTATCCACCCTGGGCTGAAATTTAATGATTTATACACACACCCTGAGCACCTCAAATGATCATAAAATAGTTTTATTAATTAGAAAATAGGATGAACTCCCCAGCTATGAAAACCCATTCAAGCATTTAATGCGCTGAAATGAGTGAATCTTCATCAGTGCACACAAAGTGTCAGCACAGTATAGTGGGAGATCAAGCAATGTTGTACAGTCAGTACTTTGACAGCGCGTAGATAAATTTCGAAGCAGCAGTGGAGATTTGTGGAATATTTGGTTAAGGGCTCTGCACGGTCGGGCCAACATGCTGAAATCTCATTGTTGCATGTTAGTGACAAAAATTGCATAATTTTGTTCTCAGCCTCATGTCATCTGCCCCTTCTTGTCCCAATCCCCTTGGTGAACATTTCACCCCCCATGCGAAACTATGGTGTAAATTTTGTGTGTGTGTGTGTGTGTGTTTGTTTGCGTGGAAAACAGTCCCAGCTACTGAACTTCCAGAAGTCAGTTTTTCAGCCACAGAGTTTTGAGTAACAATAACCCAAGGCCGTGAGAATGTATGTACTGTTGGACCAAAACACTAAACTCCCCCTGCTCGGTTCTGGTCCAATGCAGCAAGTGAATGTCCCACCAATGTCTTCCTTTCTTTTTTCCCCGATACCATGGAAAATAAAAAGAGATGTTGTAGCTTGTCAGTCATTATTTCCTCCTCCAGAACTTGTGAACTTGTTATAGTCGTTCTTCTCTGCCATGATGTTTATAACAGTTTATAACAGTGTTGTAAAACACCATGATGTTACTGCAACGAGAGGGGTTTCACAGGAGTACGGCTCGGTGTGTCCTGTAGACCATGCAGGGTGTGTGTGAGAAAGAACGTATCGAAACCACGTGACCACGCTACGACAGTTCGACTTCGATTATGCTGAGCCCTTTAGGAAGGCCATTTTTGTGTGTGTTGATGTTGGGCGAGTGGCTGTGAATGTCTCTATGTGACATGAGGGTGGGAACGTGTGATTGTGTTTGTGTGACTGTTTATCTGTCAGGTTGGGTTTTGGGCTGCCCTATCTCCTGGATCACCTTGGGCCCCCCACGAAAAATGGGGGGCCTACTTCCCCCTGTCACACTCCCTTCCGGTGGCTGGCGCCTCTGCCCGTCGGTGCGTTGGTGGGTCTTGGTGTCTGGGGCCGGGTTCCAAGATATGTGTTAGCTCACCCTGGTGGCTGCTTGTTGGGGGCTGAGTACCCTGGCTCAGTTAGGCCTCTGCTGGGGGGGTGGCTTGGGGCTGGGTCTGTTTGTCCATGGCTGGATCTGCTCCGGCATAGCGGGATGCCGGCGGAGCCTGTGGGTTTGTCACTGCAGCCCCCTGGGGCTTCTGCGTCGTGGCTGCCAGGGGTCGCCTGGGGCTTGCCTCTGCTGTTTTCTGGGGGGGGGTTCAGTTGTCCCTGCAGGGAGCCCCTGGGGCTCTGTGTTTGGGGGGGGCCGCTGGGTGTATGTGGCTCCAGTCTTCCTCGTGTCATCCTCATGTCCAGGGGAGTGGGTCTGTGGGCCCCGCCACATCCACTATCAAACATTCTCATGGAGAAATCTTACAGACGACACAACCACACGCACACACACACACACACACACACACTGGTGTTTAGATTCAGGTTTGTCAGATACATTCTCAGTCGGGCTGCGGTTGCCACTAAAAACCTCTTGTGCTACCTTGTAGTGTGTCCTTTCCATTGAAGTTATGACTGTTATTGTTACATATGCATACGTTGTTTGTTGCTGCATTTTCTCTGTTTTGTTTTGTCTTTCCGCAAGTCTCGAGGCAGACTTCTAGGGTGTTGACTTGTTTTATCGCCATGCTTTTTTTTCCTCTCTTCTACTTCTATCTCCTTCTTTCCCTTTAAACCTTTCTCTATCTTTCTCTCTTTCCTTTCCCCTTTTTTTATGTCTTTGTATCCATTACATTTGAAAAAAACCCAAAGCAATTTCTAATAAAGTTTCATATATATCAAGTGGAAAATCATGGCGAAAGCCGTAATGCTCTGCTTGTGAAAGTAAATCTGTTGGGCCTTATCTTGACATTCAGACGATGATTCTGAGTGCCACACTACCGGACAGGACAGTTTTTTTGTTTGTTTTTTTTTTAAAAAGGAAGGCTATGCAGATTTTCTGTGTCTTTATTAAAATGCAAATCAGCTATGTAAGTGTGACATGCACATAAACTAATTTGCTCAGCAGGATTCTACCTTAACATGGACAGTCCTGAAAAAGCATTTGGCCTCTGAAGAATTCTTCTTTTTGTTTACAGTTATACCTTAATGTTTCAGATCGTTCAACACATGTTAATGTCATGTTTCGGTTTTTAGTTGGACCCTAATGCAGGAAGAATTGGAGGTAGAAGGGTGAAGTAAAGGATTTTTTTAAAAATAATAAACACTCACAATATAGCATGAATGTTCTCAATATGCCTTATTACGGTGGCCAGAGAGAGACACATTTGGAAGCATGTCTTTATCCCTCAGGGCAAATTAGAGCTGCAAACTCCACCAAATAGTTTTTAGAGTGGCCTAGTTAAAGTCTGGATTTGAATACAAATGTGATGCAGTGTTATGACTTTAAATTCACAATTTATTCTAAAAAGAAAAAAAAACCTTCCAGTGTGGCAGGATGTAAACTATTCTGCAAAAAACAGCACATCAAAAACTCTACAGAGATGTGAAAGACTCATTGTCAGTTATGCCTGATGGCAGAAGTGGAACAACTAGTTATTAGGTTTAGGAGGCATTTACTTTTTCACATAGTCGAGATGGTTAGAATAGCTTTTTTCTCTTCATAAAATTTTAAAAATGCTTTTTGTATTTACTCAGCTTATCTTTCTCTGAATATTAAATACATTTGATGATTTGAAACATTCAAGTGTGACCAAAAACTTAAAGCAGAAAGAATCCAGGGGTGCAAAAACTTTTTCATGGCACTGTAAATGTAAGAAAAGTGACTCTTGTAAAACTCATCTTTACTCTTAATGAGGACTGAAAATATGTGGCTCGCAGGAAGTGAGGCAAGAATGAAAAACACAAAGAGAAGCCAAAGGTTTGAAACTGAAGTTGTCACACCTACAAATACTTAACAGTAACTCTCAGTATAGACTCTGATGGTACGCACAGACACACGCACACACACACACACACACACACACACACACACACACACACACAATGACAGCAAGCCTGAGACAACAGTGGTACGTGGGAGTAGTTCCTGGTTGGTCAAGCAGGAGGTTCTGAGACGCCACTGGAGCCTCCCATGGAGCTGGGCGTGGGGAGGAAAGTGTGTGCGTGCGTGTGTGTGTGTGTGTGTGTGTGTGTGTGTGTGTAGGCGTTATTATATTGTCGCACTGGAGGGTGGTTGTAATTGTTTTATGAAACTCACCAAAGAGGATTGTTGAAAATTTGTTTTCCTTTTTGAATTCATGCTTTATGGAGGAAATCAGCCCTTTCAGTATGGAGTTTGTCTGTTTTCCACTCTCTGTAATACGTTCAATAATTTCATAAATAAATCAATCTATTGTAGAACGACAACCTGCAGCAACTTAACCTTTTATTACTATTAAAATTGCATTCATGAAAGCAGTAGACCCACTGTCAGAGAACATGATGTCCCAGGCGTCATCACTGCTATCGCCCCCACCTCCACCTCCAGGTCCCCCATTTTCCCAGTGAGTTGTTGTTAATCTCAGCCACTAATCATTCTGGTTGGGACTGCGGTTGGCTGTGTGACCACTGTCCTTCCCTCAAATACACACACTCACCCACATGTTCGGCTCCAGAAACACACATACAGCAGATTTACAAGCCATCACTAAATGTGTCATTGTGTTTTTGCCTGTCATTTGTTGGCGAGGTTAATTATAAACATCACAGCTGCATCTTTTATGCTGCACATTAGAGGATGTGTGTGTTGTTTCGTGTGTGTGTGTGTGTGAGATGCTCCAGTCTCAGTTGGGTAAAAACAATGGAACCTCTCTGATTACATCTCCCTGAACAGGCGGACAGGGTGTTGTGTGTGTAGTTCCAAGGGGGAGGAAAGGGTGGCTGTTAAGAAGGAAAAAGGGGAGGCAAAGTTCTGAACTCCCCCCTTCACTGTGTCTCACACACAGACTGAGTTTTTTCCCTCGCAGCCGCCTGGCATCTCATTGGTTAACGTCCCAGCTATATATTTATCTGATTGGTCAGGGCGGGGTATATATACACAGCGTGGGTCGGTTAAATCTGGCCACAAGTTTCAAAACTTTCAAACAAGGTAGAGAGACGGAGAGACTTAGAGACGGATTGTCGGACGGCCTCGCTGACTGAGGGAAATCAACTGCTGAACCGCAAAATCCAAACAAGAGCTGTTGTCTTTTTGGAAAGAAAAAAAAAGGAAGTGGACAAAAGAGGCAGAGTCACTGGATTTTTTTTTTCTTCAGAGGGAATATCCTGCACCACAACTTTGTTTTCTCCTTTCTCTCTCCTTTCCGCTCTCCTCTCAGATCTCGATGCTTTATTTTAGGATTTGTGCACCAAATCCATCAAATTCCTCCTTTGATCCTTCAATCATTTGCCATCTGAAACATTCTGAGTTTTTCAACCAACATAAAGCAGAGATTTGCTGGACAGAAAGTTAACACTGCACTGGGATGAATTTAACTGAGCCCAACCTGCCTAGAGAGACTTCTCTGCATCCCAGCCAAATCTCCTTTGGAGGCCGTTGGACGTCAGAGACCCCGAGTCCTGCTTCCGATCCTGAAATGGATTTTGAAGAGAGCCTCTCGGCAGACTGCAGCTCTCCTGATGCCCCTGGAGAACTGAGAAGAGGCGAACCGAGGATGGCTCTGACAGTCAGCTCGAGGGGACAGAGCCCAGATCTGACCCAGGGAGGAGGTTCATTGGCTGGGACGGGTGATGGAAAAGCTTCAGGGGCCGAGCAGAGGATCCGCAGACCCATGAACGCCTTCATGGTTTGGGCAAAAGATGAGAGGAAGCGACTGGCCCTGCAGAACCCTGACCTGCACAACGCCGTGCTCAGCAAGATGCTTGGTAAGACAAGCAGGAGCCTCAGTTTCTCAACTTCTGTGCTACATTTAAAACTCATAATTCGTGGCTAAACTGACAAATGGATCATTTAGTTCATGAACTTTTTTCTGTGCGCTTAAACGTATCAAACCAAAAAGGATTTTGTGAAAAATATTAAAGGTTGAGAGTTCCGAAATCAGATAACTATTAAAAAATGCATCAGTCAGGCATTTACTGGCCTTAATCGACTTCTTTTCCTCAAGATCTGACATGCCAACACCAATTTACACCAAATGACTATAAATAAACAACATAAACGCGAAAAATGTTCAAGAGGTTTTTTGACAGAGGTGGTACTTTTGAGTCAAACAGAAAATTAAGGAATTACAACGTTATCCCTATTCATGCTTCGAAGTATATACAAAGCTAATGTTTTATTTTTATTGATCTCATGAAAAGTGTATCAAAGTACATGCTACATCAGATTCACTAATCAGAGCTGAAAAAGGGAAAATTGGTAAATTGAACAGAGCCTCTTTAGTAAATATTATTACAGTATTGATGTTAGGATATTTACATTAAATGCAATCTTGTGCATCTCACTTTTTTTATTTGTAGGCTAAAAATGTTAGCTGAAAATAAAAAAATACAGCAATCCTCAGAATATTGACAAACCACTCCTAAATCACTGAACTGCGGTCTGTTACTATGCTAATTATAACTCTGCATACTCAGAAGTTAACTATGGCATCCGATGGACGATAGAAAGAATATGATCTCTGTTTTAATTAACACTTTTTTTGATCAGTAGGTTAGTATGGATGCAAAAGGATGTTACAAGCAACAA
This sequence comes from Anableps anableps, assembly GCA_014839685.1. NCBI lineage: Eukaryota > Metazoa > Chordata > Actinopteri > Cyprinodontiformes > Anablepidae > Anableps > Anableps anableps. Next base: position 36,539,826 of record CM026071.1, on the reverse strand, counting down.
TAACTAGTCGTAAGCAATAAAAAAGTTAATAAATGAGCTGTTGATGTCACTGCGTTGCAGATATTCAAGCTAGATACATTAACCTGAATGTTTTATTAAAAATCTGCATTTTTTGAATTATTGTGTATTTTCTAATTGTAAGTTAAACTTCAGATTAAAAACCTGGGAGTTGCTCAGTGCAGTCCCAAAGTACAGCTGGAGTTCATCTACAGCTTGAAATGCTCATAGTCACTCAAATCCAAACCGCAAGTTTCTGGAAAAAAAGTTTGTTTTGCAGATCTGGAAGCAGCCAACATTTACAACCACAAGACAAACTGTAAATATATCCACTTAATACAGAGTATAAATACATCAAGCTCAACCCTGAGGGAAAAACTTTGTTAATTAGAGACACAAAATTTGACAGTGCCTTCCATCTAAACAACTTGGGAATTCGTAGAAACTGAAAGGTAAAAAGATGTCGAGATAGAGAGATTTATAGAGGTCTGAATGTGGCTTAAAGGTGTTTGGGGGCCAACTAACTATGCTTTCAGGGTCTTGGTTTATACTAAAAGTACAGAAGTCGATGTATTTTTATTGGACATATGTAGATAGCTATTAAAAAGATATCCACGAATTTTCAGTGTCTGTAGGGAAGCCCATGGAATGATTGTAGGTTTAGGTGTAAAAGGAGATTCAGGTTTCAGGACATGGGGGTGATATGGTCCTGCCATGTGAATAGGGCCTGCCAGATCAATTAGATTACATAATTTGACAGTTGAGGAACAATAAATAGTTTCATACTCTTATGAAAAGCATAATTGTTTTTCCTTGTCCACATCTTCCAGGTCAGTCCTGGAAGGCCCTGAGTGCCACAGACAAACGGCCGTTTGTGGAGGAAGCTGAACGTCTCCGTGTCCAACATCTCCAGGATCACCCAAACTATAAGTACAGACCTCGACGCAAAAAGACCACTAAGAAACTGAAGCGCGTTGAACCTGGGCTCCTGCTGCACAGCTTGGCTCAAGGTGGGGCCCCGGGCCTCGGTTTGGGTCCTGGCGTTGGCCCTTTGGCTGCTGAAAGTGTATCCGGTGCTTCTGCTTATGGGCACCCAGCCACCCACACTCCCCACCACCATCACCCCCACCAGCTGCTGCCATCTTTGGGGCACTTTCGGGACCTTCCGACCCCGGGACATGGAGAACTGGAGAGCTACGGCTTACCCACCCCAGAGATGTCGCCACTGGATGTCCTGGAAGATGGAGCCGGGGAACCCGTGTTTTTCCCCCAACACATGCAAGATGAGGCCGGGATGGGAGGTTGGAGTGGTTACCACCACCTTCACCATCACAACCCACATTACAACCAGCAACACTATAACAACCACAGTCACCACAACTCCATCAGTGTTAGTGCCAGTTTAAACATTGGGATGAATGCAAGTCTTAGTCCAAGCAGAACTTCCAGACTTGATTCTAGAATAAGTTCTGTTGAATCAAATATGACCTCAAGCATCAGCTCTGTTAGCTCTAAGTTAACTCCTACTCATGCTTTCAGTCATCAAGTCCCCTTAAGGACTCCTGTGAAATGTCCCCCACCTCTAGCTGATTCCTCATCCCCTGCATCCTATCCTCGTCCTTCCTTTAGCATCCCTGAGCCGGTAAAATGCCAACAAACAACTCTGAGCACGGCTCCTGTTGGGTATCTGAACCAAATGTATGGAGGTACTACCTCCAGTGCTACACATTTCACTCCCTCCCATTTAGGACAGCTTTCCCCTCCTCCTGAAACCTCTTCCTCTTCCTGTTCATCCTCCTGCATCCTCCCTGCATCCACCTTTAGTCGCTCTGCACACTCAGACCACTCCAGTCTGGAGGCCAGTAGCCACATGGGGTCTTCCTCTGCTGATTTTTGGTCTGAGGTGGACAGGCATGAATTTGACCAGTATGTCAACATGGGACGTTGTCGAGAGGAGCACTATGGACTTGTTGGAGGGTGTGGAGGTGGGTCAAAGGTCCTGGGTGGGTGTACTAACACTGTTGGAGGTAGCAGCAGCAACAGCATTGTTAGCACTATTATTAACAGGGATGTCAGCAGTATTATGAGTGGTAGCGGTGGCTGTGATGATGGAAGTAGCCCTCTGATATCTGCTCTTTCTGATGCCAGCAGTGCTGTTTATTACAGTGCCTGTATAACTGGATAAATATAGGATCTCATCTTACACACAGTATTCACCTTGCATGTTTTTCTGTTTTGATCCATCTGAATCCTTGTAACATTACAGGGTAAAAATCCTGCAAAGCAAATTTAATGTCAAAACTTTATTGAAGTTGCTGTTATGTCATCTCCTTCTATAAAACTGTTTAAATTTATGTGTTTAAATGTGAAACAAATGTTGAACTTTGTTCTGGTGCCCTTTACCAGACAGAAGCCCAAATTATTTTATGTTCTACTTATGTTCTACCTGATCAGTTTCTTTAAGTCTCAAATTATTAATTATATAATTTGCATCGTAAAGAGACAATCACACAACAAGAACAAACCATGAAATGTTGCTGAAAGATCTAACCAAACATTAAAAACTTTATACTTTATAAAAAGGTATTACTTTTTTCCTCTCTTGTATGCTTTTGGCAGATTAACTGTGGGCAAACAGCAAAATTTGATCAGTCAGTGGTGTTACATATTGGAATTAGACTCACTAGTGATCAAAATATATTGCATCTCTCTATTTCCTTGTGGTTTGCATCAATGTGGGCTTTAGAAATTGTCATAATACCTAAAAGTAAACATGCACTGGCAAAAGCAGTTCAACATCCAGAGGTAATGGCCTTATTTGGACGAAATATGGTCCACACAAGTGATGGGTTTAAAAGTGATTCAAATTGCAAGGACCTGTCACATCGAACGGGCATCAAGTATCTCAAGTAGAGTGATAATGTCACAAACAGTATTTGGAACATCTAACAGTCCGTTAAAAACGTTGGCGCCTTCTGGATGCTTTCAGCTGATAGTACGAATTGTTTTATGACATATCCTACCAAGACTAAAAGGATGTTCAGTGACCTGAAACTTTAAATTTAAATGTCAGAAACTTTTAGTATGAACCATGAAAGGGAGAAAAATAAACTTGTGGGTGAGGGGCAACTCTATCCAGTCTCCACATATGTCTCAGAAGCACTCTCAGAAAGGCCTGGCCACGACCACTAACCCAGAACAGACCGCTGATGTCTCCCACAAACTTTTAGGATGTTTTTCCAAGTCAGGGTGGGTTTTCTTTCTCCATGTGATACTGATACATCCCGTTCCCTTCTTCGGCTCAGTTCATGTCAGGGTCTTGTGTCAACTGGCAAGTATGATATTTTGAGATTTAAAACATGTCTTTGTCTGCCGGCAAACAGAAATCCTCCGATGATGATTTCAAGACTTGCTTTATCTTGCCACAAATCCTCTGATTTACCAAACAGATCACTTGTTAAAACACAACAGTTTTTCCAAGTTAGGTCTGCAAATGGTGGAAGCTCAGGTTCTAAAATACTTCTGGAACACGTCAGAGAAAATATCTTTAATAAAAAGTTATTGTCGCTTTTGCTCATTTGTTTGAAGCTACTTCATACAATTGGATATGGGCATACATTATGATTTTTTCTGATTGTTTATTGTGTTTTTCTTTTGCAAACTTTGGTTTCTTGTAGTCATTACTGTGTAAATTGATTCAGTGCTTTTTGTGAAAGAGAGATTTAGACTATGAAATGTTCTCTTTGCACTGCATTTAATGTATTAGCTGTATAGAAGGTATAATACTTTTTCAAGATGAAATATCTATTGTTTGAAATATGTTTTTGTATAGAAAGGATCTTAATTTTCTGAAGGGAAGCTTTTGGAATGATATTTACCAGCTTTCTTGCTGGAACTGAGACTAACACATTGTTTTTATATTTGCATAGTAATTATGGTGCTAGCTAGCCTTGGTTGGCTAAAGGACAAAAACTGGAGAAATGGCGGCACACACCTGCTTTAAAATTCTAAAGTTCACCTTTCAGTATATATTAAACATTGCTCCAAATACCAACAAAGTATCTCTGTTGCCCTTTGTTGTTGCAGTGTTTTTTGTTTTTTTTTTTTGGGGGGGGGGGGTTTTTTGTTTTTTTTTACAGATTTAAGATAAAACAAGTTCAGAAGTGTCCCTCTTTAGCTATGCTAATGATTAACCACGCTTTGACACCGTTTATATTGAAATTGTCTTCAAAAGGATATCATGTTGAACCTTTTAAGCTGTTGGTATCATTTCAAAGAAAAGTCTAAAATATGTGGTTTTGTTGATTAAAAATCTACAGCTGAAGCCACTTTAACATTCTCTCTGTCCTGTAGTAGCATTGTGTACAGCGAAAGGAAAACAAGAAGTCTCCCTTGAAAGATGGAGCCTGCATCTGTTCTGCATTAGTCTCAACGACACTGCTTGTTTCTTGTTTCTTCATGTACATGAAACAGTGGAACAAAATCAAGTATCTCTTACGGAGCCACCATTTACATTTGCCATGCCATTCCTGGGGGTTTAAGACTGAGCATTAACGATAATTTCTTTCAAATTTCTTCAGCGAGATAGACTTACTGAGAAGCAAGAGTTCAAATAAACTAGTAAAATTAAGTTTCTACATCTGCATTTGACATTCTTCTCTGTTGACACCAAGCACTCTTTTTTCCGTTTTAATTTACTGTGACACAAAAAGACTTCAGAGAGAGACAGGCGTTTTTTGGAATCATGCAATAACTTTGGGCCTTTTGGTAATAATTATCTGAGAGAATAAAGAAAACACCCAGGATTTTGGGATTGAATCAAGGGACATTTTTCTCAGCAGTCATATAACAAATTAAAACCAGTATTTTCCCAGAAGTGTCACGAGGATGCTTCTAAATTGGCCTGACAGGGATAATTTTTAGATTTTCTTCAAAGAAAATAAGGTTTTGTTTATGTGTTTGAAAAGGGTGCCCTGGCTGTAAATGGACCTGTTCTGTTGTATACAATAATTGGAACAAATAAACACCTTTAAGAATTTACTTTGGTTTCTGACTCTCTCTTGCAATGAAACAAAAAACATATGTTTTTTTTTTCTTTTTTATGTTCAGGTTAAATTCAAGTAAAAGCAAGATGATTATCAAGAGGACAGATGAAGGGTTAATTTTATTACAGATCAATATATTTCTAAGTCTGAAGTGTGTAGCCTGTCAATGGAAGACATTAAAAGCCACATTTCGGTCTCTGGTGTTAAACCAGAATAAAACAACTCCAGCAGACACACCTGATGCTGCTGCTAAAAAGCAGCCAACACATTAGACCTAACAGGTTTATTCAGCCACATTCAATAAAATAGAATATGTGTTCAGATGAGGCCTGTTTGTCAGACTGAAAGTACCTTTTGAAAATAACCTTTAAGCAAGTATTAAACATACGTTTCATTAAGCTAACATTTCTGTTTTTAAAAATAGTTTTATGTTTTCATTACCTGTAAGTGAAAAAATATAATTAACAGAAATAAAGGCTTTCAAACCTCCATTATATAATTAATCTATATAATGTGTTTCACTTAGTGGTAAAGTTCCTGAAATAAATGAACTTTTCAGTAATATTTTAATTTATTGAATCGATCTGTACCTTGGAGTTTCAGGACAACATTTTTGCCTCACAAAATAACTACAACTGCCTTCATAAATACCAAAGTAGGTGTAAATAATAAACAGAAAGTCTTGAACATAAAATTCCACTCAAAAATGAATCAGCTTGATTTCATATTTTAACATGGGAAACACAGTTTAAGAAATAAAAGTTAATATTTTTTTGTTAATATTTAAAATAAGAATGTGGAACGTGAACACAAACCAACAGGCAGGAAAGAGGAAGGAAACAGTGGGATCTGACAATAAGCAGAGAGAAACTGATCATACAAAGTTCATAACATAGCTAGGTGTTATTTCATCATTTTTAGTTTTTTGCCGTTATTTATTTAATCAATATGATTGCTTCCATTTTTTTTATTTAAATTATTTCAAATGAATGTTAACCCAAATAATCCTACAATATCAGGTAGGGAAAAGAAAACAAGCTTGATGCTGTGTTGTAAGTGAATGGACATATTTTACACAGGGACAGAGGAGGAGTGTGATCACTGACTGAGGACAGGTGTACTGATTTACGATGGAAAACAGGTGGCGCAGCTAAAGAAACAGCTCTAAGTTGTATAAACCTGGAAAAGAATCAAAATAAACAAAACCAATAAAAGGAGTTCATGAAATCTAACATAAAAGCTCAACAAAATGACAGTTCATCATATCTTGTCTCCTTGAATTCATTCTGTTTTTTTTTTTACATTATCTGAGTATTTGTGACAAATAGCAAGTGGATCTTAATGGCTTAGCCTGCTTGACTTAAAATAAACCTTTAAAATATTTCCTAGTTAGTAGCAGCCTAATACCAAAAGTCAGGTCAGACTAATATATATTTTCTTTTTTAAAAATTCTCATAGGAATCGTGTCACAACAGTAGCGAGTGAAGAGGTATGAACTACTCTTAACAAGACAGAGACCTCCTTTAGCTGCGGTCGGAGCTGGGTCAGTGTTACGACTCAGTGTCGACACAAAATGAAGGTGACTGCAGCTGAATAAGAAACGGAACAATTACCTCTCAAGCTGATTATACTTTTCTAGCATTTACATTTATGACAACCAGTAATTCATGTAGGATAATTGCATGAACAATCATACAATCAAGTTGTTTAGCTAGCAGTCCTTAATGACAATGATGACAATGACAAGAAAGGGGGCAGAAAAACATACCTGGCAATGTTTTGGGGGATGTTCAGATAAAAATTTTCCCAAGAATAAAGACTTTCAAGATATTCAAAAGGCAATAAACAGTGTCTAACCTTCCCTTTATTTTCTGTCTGACCTGTTTCTTATTTTGTTTCATTTTACATTTCTAAATCCATTTCATTAAATCTTGGTTGGAGAGGAACAACATTTGGACATCTCAACTGGTCTGTAAAAAATTACCAAACATTGTGTGGTAGGGAATTCAGGCATGTTTTCCTACTGTGAGTCATGTACTTGCAGCTCTTACTGTGTGACTGTGTGGGTTTGAGCATGTGTTGCTTAGGTAGCTGACAGGAATGCTAGCAACGAGGAGGAAACCCATGTGGAAGTTTGGGATGTTCGGAAAGGGTGTGTGTGCCTCTGTATGTGTGGAAAGTGAAAAGGGGAAGAGGTGTATATTTTTGTGAGAACACCTCACCCAGCTGCTTGTTGCCCTGACTGGAAAGGAAAACAAGGCAAGATTCCCACTACTGCAGCTGGAAATGAACAAACGTGAGATCCTGCCACAGGCGTTTGAAATTCCCATCCTTGAAGCTGATGGGCTGCAAGATTTAGATGTTGCCCTGTTTCAGCTCACGTGTTATTAACAGATCTCTGCAGGTTAGACTACATGATGAGAAGTTAATTCAAGAGATTGATTGTGGAGGGATGAAACAGACAGATTGGGGTCCTGAAGGACCAGAATTTGGCAATCTCGCACTACAGTGTCCACATGATGCATGTGTCTGGTAGTAGTTTTATTCTATCTCAGATAAGCTCTGTTGGATTCGACTTTACCTCCAGGAAAGTTAGCAACATTTGGAAAAATCCAACTGAAACTTAAAACTGTTACTTAAATCTGTTTGAAGCTTTCTTCAGTAGACGCACTTATACAAGTAACATTGTTGTTGTGAAAGTCACTTTTTATGATGCTCTTCAGAAAGTTGAAACTTCAGTTTTTGCTGAATAGACCTGGCAGATCAAAGCTAACTACACTCACTGAGTTGCAAAATGCCTAAAGTCCAATGCTTCACAGTCAGGATGGACAAAAGCCTCACGACTTCTCCTGAATCCAAGGTTGGACTATCGAGACTGAGAGGTTTGATTCCTCCATTGTTAGAATGCACCCTCAATGTCTCCTTTTCTACAGTTTAGGACCACTGCAACTGCACAGTTTTTGTCACAGTCCCACATGTGACAGTGTCTTGGGGTGAAACACCTTTACCCCTTTGCAAAGATGCTGCCAGGAAACTTTTAGGGTGTTTTCCCGCCTGATAGTATGGTAGACTCAGTTCGATTGGGGACCAAAATTTGTTATATTTGTTACATTTTCAGCTGGTGCTGTGCTTTCACACTGCACTGTATCAGACAAACCAAATCCTTTGAGCAATGTGCCTAGCCTGTGGTCACACTGCACCAAGAACCTGAAGGAAATGACACAAAAAACCCTGGAGAAGACTCTGAGCACAGCTTCCTTCTTCATGAAATGTAAACAAAAATGGAGTGGTGTCAGATTTTAGCAGTTGTAGGATTTCTCTTTTGTTTTTGTCAAAAGGACCACAAGCCACTTCTCCCACTACCGCGTTTGTTTTGGTTGTATTTCAAAAGAATGCCCTGCACTATAGTCCACTTCCTGCTTTAGGAGCGGTCTCAGGTCTGCTTGGCGTTCACATATGCATTCGAACCACACCAGAGTTCACTTCAACCAAACCAAGAACTAGGTTTTTAGGCATACCAGAGTTTGCTTTTTTGATCCGCATCTGAGTTCAATTATGCATTCACATCTCCCCAAATGAACCAGACTTTCTAGGCAAACGAACTAGAGCTCGATTAAAGCGGACTAAACTGGGCTGTTGTGAATGCACCCTTAAACTCTGGAGAAGGCTTACAGCTGGGAACCCCAAGGCATTTTGTGGAAGCTGCTATGGGAGTACATGATGCCAGGGATGCTTTTAAGGTCTCTCCGATCCTTTTATTACCCAACTAGGAGCTGTGTCTGCATTCTCAGCACAAGGTCGGCTTGTTCACAGTGCAGACTGGACCCAGCCAAGGCTGTCCCTTATTGTCGATCCTGTTAGTGGAAGTTAGTTGGTGGTCACTATGTCATGCAGAAAAGAGTGCCTGATTTGGGAATCCCATGACCTCATCTTTGCTTTTTGCAGGTGATGTGGTTCTGATAATGTCTTCAAGCCGTATCCTTCAGCACACACATCAGCTCAGTTCAGTTTGTTTATACGGCAGCAATTCACAACATGTTATCTCAAAGCACTTTACAAAAAAGTAAATTCAGTCCAATTATTCATGTTTTCCAATTGATCTTTATTATAAAACAGTGCAGTCAAGTTCAGTTTGTTATTCAAATTGATTTAAAAAGTTTTTGATTTCTGTGTTTTTATGGCATGTTTGTTTATAATATAAAACTGTGATATTGTGTACGTGTAGTTCATATATGGAACCTGACAGCTGGCCTGAAATGTTCTCTTCATTCTATTTTTTTATGTATTTATGTTGAAGTTTTCTTCCTTTGTCTGTCTTTTTGTTTGTTTATTTTTTTACTTTATTAACCATAGTTCATTCAGCCTGTACCATCTGACACTGGAACAAAGAATGGAATTCAGTCTCAGCTGTAATTGGGTGTATATATGTAGTGCATCTGGAAAGTATTCACAGTGCTTCACTTTTTCCAAATTTTGTCATGTTGCAGCCTGATTCCAAACTTTGCTTTATTATTCTCTTTCCTCAAAATTCTGCACAAAAATACCCCAATATGACAATGTGGAACAAGGTTTTTGAGATTTTTGCAAATTGATTAATGTTCAAAATGGTCATTGATGCACAATATCCCTCTTACGCAAATAAAAAAAAAAATCTAAATACACCAGAAACAGGAAGATTCTTCATTTTCAGGTAGATTCTTTTTTTGAGGGTCAGATGAACCTTGAATGTGAGGAAAAAGGTTTATGTTATTGTGAATCTGAGACAGTTTGAGTCAAAGCTGAGGGAATTTTTTACACAGACACATTTTGAGGATTTTGAGATAGAACAAAGTAAACTGTGACTTTTTCAAATTGATTTTTTTCTTTTACTTTTCAATAAAATTAGTATAATACTCATATTTATTTCATTACTTTTCATATTTCATCAGAGCATCGAATTTTGTTATTTGAATTTAGCTTGGACTGAATTTGATTTTACATAATCGGATATGAGCTGGACCTGTTTGTAATATCCCTAAAGATAACATTTGTTATCACTGTAAAAATAAACTAAGTTGATAAATTAAATGTATTTAATTAGATATCAAAAACAAAACAGACTAAAAGAATTTCCATGAAGATATCTTTTCATTGTGTGGCCGTATGGATATGAAAATTGATGCAAGGAGGATAAAATATCAAAATCACTACACAGACAAATGTAGGAAGGACGAAAGAAAGAGAGAGAGAGAGAGAGAGAGAGAGAGAGAGAGAGAGAGAGAGAGAGAGAGAGAGAAAGAGAAAGAAAGAAAGAAAGGGATTTTCCAGTCTTGTTCTGTCTGCCCTGTGTTTTATTGGCCACATGTGGTCAAAAAGTTAGATCAGTCACCACAACCACACACTGACACACTAAATGTGTGTTTGTATCTCTGGTCATCTGTGTGTGTGTGTATGTGTCTGATTAAATATGACAGTTAGTTTATGCTGTAAATGTATTTGTGAGTTTGGGCTTCTTTGTGTATGTTTTGCTGTAATAGTCTTACATAAAACTTTGTGTAGCTTGATTTTTGTGAAGACATTTACTGTGTATGAGCATTTATGTCTGCTTTTATGTATTTGTCATGTTAAACATAATAGTTTAGCATTGACCCAAACAGTAGGTCAAATGTCTGTGTATTTTTTGTCCTTTCTGTTCCATTTTCTAAAGGTTGTGTTTCAATAAATGGCTCCCAGCACATCTGAGATCTAGATGTTTACATCTAAGTTCCAGGGTTGAATCGCTGATTAGATAGCACAAAGTCCAGAATCTCTTGATGCCTTTATTCATTACATTAGAGAACTGATTTGCCTCTCCTTTTGTGTAAATTACTATTCACTTCAGAATCCACATTAGATCAACTCACTTATCTACCTACACAGCTTTTTCTCAGTGAAATGTTTATTTATTAAGGCTCAATAAAGAAACCCAGAGTACAACATGGATGAATAAAACTCATTTAACGCTACATTTACATATGATGTTGGAAATTTGTAAAAAGTGTAATTCAATAGCTTTGACTGAATATGCCAATGATTACTGAGTCATTAGTTGAGCCTACTTCCCAAACTATAATTTCCACTCATGTCTTGCAGTAATACCTAAGGGCAATTTAGAGTTTCCAACTAGTTTACCTAAAATGCATGTTTTTGAAGTTAGGGAAGAAAGCAGAGTGGATAAATAATGCATGCACATGCAGAGGGAGAACATGCAAAACTGGACAGAAAAGCCTCAAGCCTGTTTTTTTTTATCTCAGACTATCATGCTGTGACAAATGCTCCAAACACTTCCTGTCAGGTTTTACTGAGCTCTTTCTTTTGACCTCCTTCGAAAACTTCTATAGCACTAAAATTAATGTTGTATATAGGGATATCATAATCTTATCCAAAGTATCAGATCTGAGTCCCAGTGAAGGTGTTGTTTTATTTTTAGGAGCTTCAAAGCTCCTGCCTAATCTTAACTTGTGATGACATTTGTTGGTCTGCTGTCCTTGTTCTGCAGCCTCACCTTCAGCGAGTTGTGTTCTTTTGGCATCCATGGCTTGCAAAACTATATTTTAGGATGTGCAAATGATTTTATTGATCTGATCCATCTGGGATTTCCCTGAACAGCTAAGCATTTTTACCCGTTTCCAGTGACTTCAGAGTGAAAGAGAGACTGCATTGGCTGCTGCAGGTTCCCATCTTTCTGTCATGAGATCTGCTCTGAGATGTGTGTGACCACTTTGGTCCTACGATTTTATGCTCGGTTTAATAATGTTAATAATGCAACAGGAATCAATTACTGGCAAAGAACATTGTTCACTTTTTTAAAAAACATATAATGTTTTAATATCCAGTTTTGGTGCCGGTTCTGCTGTTGGCCAGAAACACTGACCAACAGCGTCAATTATGGTCAAAAACATATAGTTTTAGGAATTTATCAAAAACTATCTTTACTCTGCCATATTGCTGAGGTTGTTTTGCAGCACTTTTCTGACTGATACATTTGGTGATCCTTCGTAACCTCTATGAACCCATGGCTTTAGCTAAAGAATCCAAATAAACAGATGTCAACAGAATCCTACTCCTACAGGTGAACCTTATTCACTGGGAATCACATGCTCTAAATTAGTGGAGGGTGTGTGAAGACTGAATGCTGGAGTTGAATCTGTTTCAGTTTACACCCTTTAAACTAATACCCTTAAAGTACTAGTTTGAAGGTGTGCACACTAATAAAACCAGATAACTGCAGCTGTTCATTGATTGAATTTCTTGCAATAATCGTTCTGATGAGTTTATAAGATGAATTACGCACAATATATGTCACAGTAGAGGTGGGAAAAGTTGGTGTACAGATTTTTAATATTCACTATATAAAGGCCTTCTACTGAATATTAAGCCTAGTACATTTCTTAACTTGAAAAACTACAAGACTTGAGTTGACCAGATGAATGATGTAATGGTGAAGGTGGGTGTATGTGTGTGTAAAGGGGGTCTTTCCCTCTCTGCCGCAGGATGTCAGGCTCTGTCTTCTATTCCCCCACTGCTTCCCGTTTCCTGTCTCTGCAGGAAGTAGCAATGTGTTCATATCCTCTGATAGGAGCTGTTAGGAAAGCAGATGGAGAAAAGGTTTGCTGAATTAAAAAGCTTGAAAATTCTTTGTTTTATACTTTTAAGGCAATAGTTTACACAACAAAATGTAAATGTTACATTTTTTTTATCAACTATGGCACCCGTTCAGTCCATAAAAATCTAGCTTTAAAGTAAAAATTAAAAGAAGAGCAATAAAATATGGAAGTCAAGTCAAGTGAAGTTTATTTGTATAGCACATTTCAGCAGCAAGGCTGTTCAAAGTGCTTCACATCATAAAAACATCAAGTATACAGCAAATCACCGAAATCATCAAAAAAATCAAACTCATCAAGCAAATATCAATGTATCAAAATCATAAGGTTCATCAAGCAAATATCATTAAGCAAATACAGTTCAATGCTCTACTTACTACTGATCAAAGGCAGCTCTAAACAGGTGGGTTTTTAGCCTTGATTTAAAGGAACTCAGCATGTCGGCTGTTTTGCAGTTTTCTTGACGTTTGTTCCAAATTTGTGGTGCATAAAAACTGAAGGCTGCTTCTCCATGTTTGGTTCTAGTACTGGGGATGCAGAGTAGACCAGAACCAGAAGACCTGAGTGGTCTGGAAGGTTGATACAATGACAACAGGTCTTTAATGTATTTTAGTGCTAAGCCGTTTAGTGATTTATAAACTAACGGAAGTATTTTAAACTCTATTCTCTGAGCTATAGGGAGCCAGTGGAAGGACTTTAGAACTGGGGAGATGTGCTCTAGCTTCCTTGTTTTAGTGAGAACATGAGCAGTAGTGTTTTGGATCAGCTGCAGCTGTCTTATTGACTTTTTAGGCAGACCTGCTAAGACACTCTTGCACTCATCAATGCAACTAAAGATAAATGCATGGATGAGTTTCTCTAGATCTTGTTGAGACATTAGTCCTTTAATCCTGGAAATGTTCTTTAGGTGATAGAAGGCTGACTTTGTAACTGTCTTTATGTGTTTCTGAAGGTTCGGGTCTGAGTCCATCACTACACCCAGATTTCGGGCCTGATCACTAGTTTCTAGCTGGAATAACTGAAGCTGTGCACTGACTCTAGATCGTTCCTCTTTAGGTCCAAAGATAATAACTTTAGTTTTATTTCTGTTCAGCTGGAGAAAGTTTGGCACCTCCATGCACTGATTTGTTCTAAGCAGCTGTTCAGTGCTTGGACGGGTTCAGAGTCACCTGGTGACATCGGGAGCTGTGTATCATCTGTGTAGTTGTGGTAACTGATCTTATTACTTGTTATAACCTGAGCTAATGGGAGCATGTCGACACTGTGGTTCTTCCACAGTCTGTATTTATGCGGATGTCATTGAACACTTTGACAAGGACAGTCTCAGTGCAGTGGTGAGCATGGAAACCAGACCAAAAGACGTCAAAGCGGTTTGTTATTGTTAAAAAGCTATTTATCTGTTGAAACACAGCTTTTTCAATAATTTTGCTGATAAATGAAAAGTTAGAGATTGGCCTGTAATTCTGCAATAGTGATTTATCCATATTGTTCTTTTTTAACAGTGGTTTTATAACTGCTGTTTTTTAAAGCCTGGGGGAAACACCTGAAGAGAGGGAAGAGTTTACTATTTGAATCAGATCAGATGCAATGACAGGGAGAACTTTCAAGACAGCAGGAGAATGAGCTTATTTGCTTTACAGTTTTTTCTAAGACTGGAAGATGAAAGGAAAACAAAATTGAAGCTCTACCAAAACTTTCAAGATTTTTCCAGACTCACGATTAAAACCAATAGATCCAAATGTTTCTGCTTCAGAAATGTGTTTTTGACAACTGTAATGTGTTCGTGGATGATTAGCATTTTGCAGAAACAAATGTGTCGTCGGCTCAAGGACCTCTTTTTATTTTTAAGAGACACCAGGGCCTGACTTATATCCCGAAGACATTTTAACTTATAATATGGGAAAAATTTCTTGTCCCTCTGGCAGATTATTTCACTTATAACTAGAACGTTTTCATCAATATTAAGGAATTATTGACTTAAAACAAGCTCCTATATTGTGCTCAACAGTTACTTGTAAGTTAGTTTTGTCTTATTTCAAGCGTTTTCAAGATATTTGCACAAGAAACTGGACCAACAACACTTGGTAAGATTTTGGGGTTTTGCAGTGCAGCAGCAAATTGTACATTTCTTGACCGTTCATCCCAAGAAACAATCACATCACCAGGGGTCTTTAACGCCAGTCTTCGGGGATCTGTCTCTTGCTGCATTTAGATACATCTCTGCTTCAACACACTAGAATCAAATAAGGTGATTAGATGGATTGTGGAAATTTCTGCTGTGTCATAGGATTAGGTCATAATGTCACTTTCACAGTTTATCTTAATAACTGGTCTATGGCAATGTGATTTGGGAAAGTTGACACTGGTTGTTCAATAAAACATGATTTGCAGATGATGAAATAGGCATTAATCTCTGTTTTGAGATTAATGCCTAAAAAAGGAGAAAGTTATGACTGTTTTGGATATTTCCATAAATAAGTAAGGTTAAATTTGTTCTTCAGTCATATTCTTTGTTACCCTCTTTTTACTCACTCATCTCCTCAACTTCTTTTTTCTGCAGTCTATCTTTCCTTCTCCTCCATGCTCTCACCCTCCCTCTTCGGTGGGAGCCAAGGTGTGGGTGTTAAACCTCAGAGGTCTGCTGGTTTGGTGGCCTTGGCTTTGAAGGGCTTGTGGGTTGTGGATTCAGATCCCGGGCAGGCCTAACCACTAACGTTCAGTGGTGGAACTCCTCAATCAGCGTGGAAATGGTCAAATCAGCCAATCGCTGTGCCAGATTCTGAGTCAGCAGGAACCCAGGTCTCAGGCTCTGGTTGTATTCTGTTCTGGTCTTCTGTCTAAAATGTCTATGTTCACTATTTTAGATTTTTGTTTCATTTTTTTTCTTTCTTGGCTTTATTTTTAGTTTTAGATTGCAATCTGAAGTCAGCTACAGATATTAAAGAAACTGACATAAATTTAATGTACATGACCATAAATTATTGGAAAAATTTGACAGAAATCTACCTGTTGCGTTCTACGAGGGATTTCAGCACCCTGTTTCTGTCTCAGGAACATAGACGTTATTTGAAGGGGCAGAAAAGCCATTAATAAAGACCTTTCTTTTCTGACAGATGTTTGCTTCCAGAACAAAACTGAAAACAGAGCGAGATTCTTTTTTTTTTTTTTTTTTTTTTTTTTTTAATGTTTTCTACGTTTTATTTCTACCCGCAAAAGTATTCACAGCTTTTTAACTTTTCACATTTTGTCACATTGCAGCACAATCTTTTTTACTGGGATTTTTACCAATACAACAATACAACAATACAACAATACAACGTAGCACGTAATTGTGAAGTGGAAGGACAATGATACATGGCTTTTCGGACTTTTTATTATAGAAACATGAAAAGTGTTGTGTGCATAGATGCTTAGTGAAGTCCACCTGTGTGTAATTTATTTTCAGAGGTTAGCTAGAGAACATTAGTGAACAAACAGCTTCATGAGGACCAAGGAACACAGCAGACAGGTCAGGGAGAAAGTTGTCTAGCCCTTCAAAGCAGGGCTAGGTTATAAAATAGTTTCTCAAGGTTTGAACATCTTTCAGATCACTGTTCAATCCATCATCTGAAAGAGGAAACAACGTGGTACAACTGCAAATATGGGTGGCCACCCAAACTGACAGGCTGGGCAAGTAATCAGAGTTTAGATTAGAGTAGTTAGAGTTTGCTACACACCATGTAGGGCCACAGCAACGTCTGGTCACATGAGAACACCAAATATAATCTTTGGGACTTTATTTTGGTATTTCATATGTCTTTATATTCTGTTTCCTGTGTATTCTGCCAGCCATTTCTCTCATTTCCTCAGTTCAACTTCAGTTCTTTGCCTTCCCCCACAGCTGCACCCTGTTTCTAATCAACCTCCTGCTCCTTGTTCAGTCATCAATTCTCCAGCTTAAATATCTCTCACTTGGTCAGCTCATCCTGTTACTCTCACCTCCCTGTTTCCTGGTTTTCCTCTTGTGATATTCTGTTTTAGATTCCTTCCTGAACCTTAGTTTTTGTAAGTTTAGTCATTCCTTTATCTATGTTTGTTCATCTGCCTGCCTCCTGCCTGCATTTGGGTCCTGCCCTTCATCATTACCTGACACAAACATACAGCCAAACCAACAATGAAATGGTTTATGTAAAAGCATGTAAATTTGTAAAAATGGCCCTGTCAAAGTATAAACACGCCACAGTCAGTAAGGTTGTTTGTCTCTCACAAAACACATTAAAGTTTGTGGTTGTAATGCGAAAAAATTCAAGCGGTGAGGCAATGTTTGTGATGTGCAGTCGTAATGTAAACAGGTTTGTTCATGGTTTTTAACTTATAAAATCAAGAAACGCAGCACACCATGACAATATTTTATCTATTTTCATCATTGTTGCTAACTTTTTTGCATAAAAATGAACATTTCTGGACATTCATTTCGGGGTCATTCCATTTTCTTGTTCATATTTCCTTTTATGGTCCACTGTGTGCGACATTTAAAGAAGTTCCAAACTTTTATAAATAGAAAATGAAAAACATGTTGAATAAATGAAAAGGAGAAACACAAAAATATCAGAACAAACAAGAGGAGAAATGAGATCCAAATTTAAGATGACAGCCTGCAAGAGAAGATGAAGACATTTTTTTACGACTACAGACGCTCTGTGGTCCCATGTGTCTCCTTTTTAACCCATGAAAAAAGTACCCATGCTATTTGGGGATGACTGTCTCCAAAACTTTATAATTCAGTGTATTTATCTTTCTGGCTCCCCTGGTTTTCCTGAAGCTGCATAGATGTCTAAACATAGGGTTTATGAGAGCAGCGCTGATGTGGAAATCTCCTGAAATTAAATGGAATTTTAGCCCACTTTTATATATTTGTCTGTTGTTGGTTTTGTTCGTGGCATTGTCACTATAACAGGCACTGACGCCGCGTGGGAGAGTGTGTGTGTGTGTGTGTTTGCCTTAGTGACCCAGCATGACATTGTAGTGAGCGTAACACAGGGCTGCAAGCAGACACAGAAAAAACAGGGGTGTGGGAAAATGAAAAAAAAAAAAAAAAAAAAAAAAAGACAGGAGAGAATGAAGGTGATGCTGAAAAAAACAGGAGAAATAAGAAAGATAGGAGAACAATGACAGCATTTAGCTTGACAAGCAAATATAAACAATAAGGAGGGAAACATTAAAATCAGCATGGGGGAAAGAGACAGCAAAAAATAAAGAGTTTTCAATTTTTCAAAAAACCTCAAAGCAGTAAACACAGTATTTGCATCTTGGCTCATGCTGTTCAGTCACTGAGTTGCAAACTGTGAAACAACTAAAACTTTTAAATTGCAAAAAAATTGCATCACTTTAAATTCAAAGATTGTTCAGATCAGGAAATCATGAAGATAATCGTATCTGTACGAGGCTCTGAAAGTGATGAAATCTAATCGTTAATGTGAAAAAATAGATTCCACATCATTCAGATTCAAAGCCCACCCAGTGATCTAACAGTAGTTAGGAACATGTTTAGCAGCGTTCGGTGGCTTACACTGAGATCTGGGGTCTGGATATGTTATATGTGGTGTCAAAACCTTTGCATGTTGGTCATAGTTGTCGAGCTGAAAGTATAGGCCACAAATATTATTATATTTTATATAAAAATATTACATTTTTGTTATATTAACAAAATACACAATATTTGAATGAAACAAAGTAATCTGAACTTTGAAGAAAATTGATCTGTAAATCATCTGAAATATATACTGTAGTAAAAAAATCTTGCACATTTTCTTATTAACATGAATCTTAGTTATTATTTTTATGTTTGATCATTATTCCTATTTATTTTATTTCTTTGCTGACATTTGTTGTTTATATATTCAAAATAAAGATTTCATCATCATCATCATCATCATCATCATCGTCATCATTGTCATCAACAAAAAGACATACAATATCCTCAGTGTTTTTGATTGAATGTTTGTTTTTGTGTAGTCTGCACAGTTCTTTGTCTATTCTTAACATGAAGAAGATGTGTCACTATTTCTTTAACACCCGCTGTGTTTATCCAGATTTCATAAATTGGTACCCCCAGTTCTGCTTTGAGAAAACGTCCATGTTTATGGTCCTCTTTGCTTTGAAAATAAGTTCATAAAAGACAAGTGCTAGGCATCCTCCCTAACATTTACATATTAAGAAGATTTTGGTTTTCACCTTTGCTGAAAGGGTCTGTTTTGATCAGTAGCCTACACTGGCAGGGAAAGTGTGTGTACCATTCTTGAATTATGGCTACAAGAGACAGCTACAATGACCCGTGGGACGCTGTTTGGACACCCCTGATATGGCTCTATTAGATCAGTCTCTATTAGTTAAAGACATTTGATGTCAAATGTCAGGACAAAGACAGGACACACAAATAGAAAAACACAAAAATGCTGCCTCAAAGTGCAGTATTCTAGGGGGGGGTTATTGGTCAAGAGATGGTGAACACCCTGGACAGGTTATAAGTTTATTACAGGGCAACACACAGACCTGCAGGACATACAACCAGGCACACACACACACACACACACACACACACACACACACACACACACACACACACACACACATGCACACACACACACACACACACACACACGCACACACATACATACATACATACATACATATATACATACATACCCAAAGGGGAATTTAGGTAACCAGTCAACCTAACAGTCACGTTTTTTGTGTGTGGGAGGAAGCCGGAGTACCCAGGGAGAACATACAAACTCCACACAAAAAGTTCCCAAACCCAGGATCCTCAATAGTTCTACCAACTGCTCCACCATGAAGCCCTGAACTAAAATAGAGAGAGAGAGAAAAGAAGAAATAGAAATACAGTGTTGATTTTTTCAGGTTGTTCTTGTTATTGTTTTTTTTCTCTTTGGTTTAGCTTTCCCCTTCTCAGGTTTCCCCCTCACTACGTTTCCCAACATATCATTGGCCTTACTGAGTGTGAGTGTGTGTGTGTGTCTGGAGCCATTGGATGAAGTGTGTGGTTACCCACTGGTGTGACCAGGGACACAGGGGCACCTCTGTTACTCTGTCTGTCTATGGCGCCCCAGTCTGTCATTTTCTGCAGCCTCCATTCCTCTCGCTCTGTAATGTGTTAGATTTGCTGAGCTCATTGTGATTCTATGGAAAAGGTGATGCATCAACTCTGAAAGAAGAAGGTTTTACTACAAAATACTGTGTATTGTTGATGAAATCATTAAAAGGGATAGTTCAGATGTTTGGAAGTTGGGTTTTTTGGAGTCATTAACTGTAGTCACTATCATACCTGCGGATCAGATCAGTGTTTAGTTAGAGCAGGGAATATTCCAAAGCATATTTGTGGCAATTCCAGTCTCAAATTTAACAGCAGTTTGTTAAAAATAGCTTGTATTGTGCAACATCCACTTGATTAATTTGATGCACAGTGAAAATTGGGTTCATAATAAGATTTGCAATAAAAACAAGATATCTATGGTATAAGAATACAGTTAATCTTTTTTTTTCTCACTGTTTTTGGTCAGTTGGAATTATCCAAATGATTTTTATTTCACAAAAAAGTCAGAACTACTCCTCCATTGCTTCCTGTCTCAAAACTTTCTGCAGAATGTTTGCAACTGACTATGCATTTGGCTAAATGTTGTCTTCAAATATAGGGATGCAAACTCAGCACGCTTCAATCACAAAAACCCACCTCAAGCTTCCAAACACTCAAACTCCAGATGAACTATTTCTGAAACCAACAGTTCAACCTGCTGGAATGAAATTTGCTCTTGGGAGACCACAAACTCCAGGTTTCTGGACCATAAGGAGCTCTAACCAGTAAACAGAAGTAACTAAATCAGCGGATGAAGCTGGAGAGGCTGAGATAGGAGAAAAAGTTCATATTTTCCAAAGGAGCTCATTTGTTTGTATGCTGCTCCTTGATTTCTGTTTAAAATATATTTTTTATTATTTTTTTTATTTTTTTTTTTTTTAACTGAAAATATTAATTCGAATTAATCTTTCACATGAAGCTGGAACAAATTAAAACATCAAGGAAAAGCCGGTTTTTAATTTTATTTATTTATTTATTTATTTTTGAAAAATTAAACCAGATGTCAAAATCTATGCTTTTCAACATTTTGTATGTATTTTAGTTAGATTTTGTGTGATATACCAACAAAAAAGTAGTGAATAACTGTGAAGTAGAAGGGAAGTGATTATGGGTTTTAACAGTGTGGCATGCATTTGTGTTCAGCCTGCTTTCTTATCTTGTGCCTTCAGATGTCACTAAATTTGGTCCAGCTGTGAGTAATTTAACTCCACCACAAATCCAGCTGTTCTGCGAAGGCCTCAGAGCTTTGTTAGAGAACATTAGTGAACAAACAATAAAATCAATAAACAGCATCGTGAAACAGAGAAACACAGCAGAAAGCCCAGGGAGAAAGTTGAGGAAAAGTTCAAAGTTCAAAGTTCAAAGCAGTCAATTTATCATCAAGAAATGAAAATGGAATGGCACAACTACCGAGGCTTGGGAGCCTAGAGCCGGAATAGCGGGAATCTGTTGAGGGGACAAGTATTTATCCTGGTCTCAAAGAATCTGGCTTTTGTGGAAGAGAGGCAAGAAAGCATTCTGGTCACATGAGATCAAGATGTAACATTTTGGCAAACATGTGCAAAATGGTAAATGACCTATACTTATACAGCGCTTTATCAAGTCAAAGCACCCCAAAGAGCTTTACACTACATTCAGTCATTCACCCATTCACACACACATTCTCATGATGGTGGCAAGCTACTGGATTGTAGCCACAGCTGCCCTGGGGGAGTTGGACAGAAGCGAGGCTGCCATGCACCGGCGCCACAGCGCCCCCTGACCACCAGCAGCAGACAAGGTGGGTGAAGTGTCTTGCTCAAGGACACAACAATGAAGACCGACGGATACAAAATTGAAAATGGATACAAACGAAAACACCCATTCCTCTACCAGGGCCTGCAATGAATTTGCCAACTTCTTTCCGGAGAAATTTTCAAAAGTTAGAGGTTAAATCTGCACATCAACACCAAATCCAGTACCAATGCTGTGTCCAAACATAAATGCAAAGAATATGGCTAAAATTTCACTAACTCAACCCTGAAAACTTAGAAGAAATTATAAATCAGTTAAGCTCCTCCGCCTGCTGTCTTGATATCCGACCTACAACCTTCCTTAAAGTTCTGCCTGTCATTGCATCTGACGTGATTCAAATTGTAAACTCATCCCTCTCATCAGGTGTTTTTCCCCAGGCTCTAAAAACAGCAGTTATCAAACCACTGTTAAAAAAGAACAATCTGGACAAATCACTATTGCAGAATTACAGGCCAATCTCTAACCTTCCATTCATCAGCAACATTATTGAAAAAGCTGTGTTTCAACAGTTAAACAGCTTCTTAACAATAACAAACCACTTTGATGTCTTTCAGTCCGGTTTCCATGCTCACCACAGCACCGAGGCTGCCCTCATCAAAATGTTCAGTGATATCCACACAAATACAGGCTGTGGAAGAACCACGGTGTTGGTTCTGTTGGACCTCAGCACAGCATTTGACACTTTTGACCATGATATATTAGTAAAGCGACTGGAGAGCTGGGTTGGACTCTCTGGTACAGTACTGGCCTGGTTCGAATCTTACCTAAAGAACAGGGATTTCTTTTTGTCATTAGGCAACTTCTCATCAGAGCTGACAAAAATCACATGTGGCGTACCCCAAGGTTCAATCCGGGGACCCCTCCTATTCAATATCTACATGCTCCCACTAGCTCAGGTTATAACAAGGAATAAGATCAGTTACCACAACGATGCAGAAGAAGAACATTTCCGGCATTAAAGGACTAATGTCTCAACAAGCTCTAGAGAAACTCATCCATGTATTTATCTTTAGTCTCATGAATTACTGCAACAGTGTCTTCACAGGTCTACCTAAAAAAGTCAATCAGACAGCTGCAGCTGACCGAAAATGCTGCTGCTCATGTTCTCACTAAGACAAGGAAAATAGAGCATATCACTCCAGTTCTAAAGTCCTTCCACTGGCTGCCTGTAGCTCAGAGAATAGACTCTAAAATACTTCTGTTAGTTTATAAATTACTGAATAGCTTAGCTCCAAAATACCTTAAAGACCTGCTGTCGTATCAACTTTCCAGATCACTCAGGTCTTCTGGTTCTGGTCTACTCTGTATCCCCAGAACCAGAACCAAACATGGACAAGCAGCATTCAGTTTTTGTGCTCCTCTAATCTGAAACAAACTTCCAGAAAACTGCAAAACAGCCAAAACACTGAGTTCCTTTTAATCAAGACTAAAAACCAACCTGTTTAGAGCTGCCTTTGACCAATAATAACTGGAACATTGATTGATATATTAATGTGTATTTGCTTGATGATTCTGATGATGGCATTTGACAAAATGTAATGTTTATTGCTTGTTTCATAACTGGTTACTGTATTATTTCTCTATGGTCTAAAGCACTTTGCACTGCCTTGCTGCTGAAATGTGCAAATGTACAAATATACTTGAGTTGACTAATTGCTTTTAAATTTTTAAGTAAGATTTTTTTATTCTTGTTTGTCAAACAGCAACAGTTAGCTTTAATTTATTGTGACACAAAAGGTTCTTGAAACCCAAAAACCTGAAAGCCTCCAGGAGCTGTTGTGTTTCTCCTGTGGTTCTGGATGTGTGGTCCACTGCTTCTCTTGGCATGAAATGAGCTGCAATAAAAACTTGGACCTTTCAAGAAGCACAACACAGAGAGCAGAAGAAACCAAACCAGAACCAAGCAGCAGCTGCTGCATACCAGCGTTTATCAGCTGTTTCACAAACCACGTTGCACACTATGAAACTAAAGGGGATCAATTCTCCATTATATAATGGCTTATTTATTACTTTGGAGAAAAAAAAATGCCATCAGGTGCTACAGTGGTTGCATGGGCCAGCAACTGACTGTCTTTTAGCAGTGAAAAAGTAAATTAATGTAGTTATTCTGAAATAAAACAGTGTTATGAGTTATGTTCAAATTTTTCATTTTTCTAAATATGTACCTGAAAGGATGCATATTTAATTTAAATTCAAAGTTTGATTAAACGGAACAGCAGGTCATACATGTGTTGAGTTTTCAGAACACCCTCTGCTGGATAAGGAGGCAATTTACTGCAAATGCACTTTTGCATTAAAGAACAAAGTAGTTATGGAAAATGACTTACATATGGAAATATGTACTTGAATGTGTTTTAAATATAATGAATCATAAAGTTTTTATGTTGTTTTGTTTTTTTTTTTCTAACTCACCAAAGCTTGCGTCATGAGATTTTACATTGTCTTGTTAAAAAATGCATCCAAGATGTAAAACAAAGGACAAGATTTCTGCAAAGAAGAATCCATCACAGAATTGGGAATGACTTGCCAGGTCATCTTTGTTTTTTAATTTACGGATTAATTTTTAATTTTCTTTAAAAAGAAATCTAAATTTCTGAAGCTATTGTAAAATCTGATTCTCAGTAGTGATTTCTGTCACTTCTAGGTTAAAGAGTAACCTGGAATGTTTAGTAGATAACACCCTGCGTGCTGGGCTGCATACATCCCACAGGACACAAACCTCAGTGCAGACCTCTCTGCAGATCCACAGTTGTTATAGCAGGTTTTAGATTCTGGGAGCCATAAAACTCAAATCCCAAATCATAAACTATGGTTTTAAACTCTAAACAACAAGTCAAAGTCATACAGTTTAAATCCACACCTGCAGATGTGTGACTAAAGAAGGAAAGCAGAACCAATTATACAGAAAGTGAAAAAGTAACAGTTTGATGTTCACATTTCAAGAAACTGTGTCAGCTTGACTCTTTTGACTTACCTCCAGTTTGAGAAGCTTTTACCTCTAACTTCAGAACATTTTAGTTCTCCAGATGATGTGATTTAAGTCCTACGTAATTTTGGGCAGCAGGGAATAAGAAATAAAAACATATAATGAAAACACTTAAAGTAGAATCAACTGGTATTTTGCTCCTGGTTTGATCCCATCTAAAGCCCAGGGTCAGAAGCCATAAGAGCCTCGAGAAAGATCCAGGTTTTTATTACTACTTTGCCGAAGCCAAGAGATCCACCAGACCAAAGAGCAACCTGAGGACTTGGCAGCAAATTACTGAAAGACTGTACAGAATGTGAGAGAAGGAGGACTGATTTAGATCATAGGGTCTTTCACAACAGCTGTTTTTATTGCTGACAGAATCAAATACTAAACGACTCGCTCGGTCAGGAGACTTTTCTTCTCTAGTGTTTCAGATTTCCAATCTTACTCCAGAAGACTGTTGTCACCTCTAGAACACAACTACTACTATCTTGAAAGTCATGCTGCCCCTTCAGCATTATTGTCAGGTCTAGTGCACCAGTTTCCAACTGGTCTTTTTTACCAGTGTTACTCTTATTCCTCATTTTCTCCAGTTATTAATGACTGCTATGAAAGATTTCTTTAGAAGAATTTGACTGTTTTAATGCTTTATGAGCTTTCTGCAAATGATGGCATTAGATCAAGGATTAAAATGAGTAAACATTAAGAAAATCTCAATAAAAGGTAGAAGAGTTTGAAATTATTTATCTTGGTCTCAATTTTTTTTATTATTTATATTTATTCTGTCAAGATTTGTAGATTTTTTTTTTTTTTTGCCTTGAAATATGATCAGTTCTGCATTTTAAATGTCATTTTTTTATACTCAGAGTAAAAGAATCCAGTAGTGACAGAAAAAAGTCACCATCTGAAATTAAGTGTAAAACTGTGATTCTGAAAGCATTTCAGGTCAGCACCCATTGTGGATCAAAGTCTGAGAACTCAGAAACAGCTGCAGTTTTAAATTAATCTGAGAACCTCTGTGTTTCTAGAATTATTTGATGTATTTTTATAGTTTTAACAGTTTAGTAACTCTAATTCATTTTACAGGACACCCATTTTTTTTATTTATTTACATGATACAACGGCTTCTCTTTAATTGGGCCCAAACAGAATGTAATTGCAGGCCTTAACCAGCAGATGGCGACAGGTTAACATATTTCTGCTGCACCCTGGCGACATCCGTGTTGTTATTTCCACCAGCAGTGTGGTCTGTAAGCAAAGTTGTGATTTCAGCAGTTCTCAGGTTGCTGCTGCAGGATTATCTGCCTTCTTACCAGATGTTTCTACTTGGATTACCAACTTCACAGTTTCAGCCTCTCTCCTCAACTGACTCACAACACACATACTTCTCTGGACTTGTGTGCTTGTGGACCACCGATGTTCGTGGCCCAAATACTGTTCCAAAATAAAAAGCATGCATCAAACCCAGGATAATCCAAAGGTTTATGTGTGGACATGCTCCACCAGGATGTGTGAAAGCAAGGCATCCCAGAATTTCTAGTTCAACAATGGCACAGAATAAAACTTACAGCTGTAAATTCATAAATATAAAGTAAAAATATGGTAATAGAAATAAACTATGGGATAAAAGTTACAAAATATGTAGATGTTTAAACTTTAATCATATGTTTTTGCAATATTAGCTGGTATTTTTGTAGAATTTGTCCAAATATTCCTGATTTTGACTGCTGTTGCCTCCCAACATGACATGTCTTATTCCAACCAGTCACCTCGCTGAGAAAAGACGGTCTGGAGTTAATGGGTCTGTGTTTACAACATATAAACATAGTCATCTGAAAAAAAGAGTCGGCTCTCTATCAGCTCAAGAGCTTTAATGTATAAACCAGGGGTGTCCAAGTCCAGTCCTCAAGAGCTATCATCCTGTAACTTTTAGATGCGTCCCTTCTTCAACACACCTGAATCACATGAATGGCTCATTACCAGGCTTCTGCAGAGCTGAATGACATACTGATGCAGCCATCTGATTCAGGTGTATAAAAGCAGGGATGCATCTAAAAGTTGCAGGATGTTAGCTCTTGAGGACTGCACTGGGGTACCCCTGGTGTGAATGATTGGCCCTTTCTTAGGTTCTAAAATTCTTTAATGATAACCTCAAATGTAAAAAAAAAAAAAAAAACAAACAACAAAAAAAAAACCCACTGATTTCACCATATATTTACCAGAGGGGGACAGAACAGCCACAATATGTATTCAAGCAAATGTAACTGAGTCAGTGTCACTAATTACTACCCACATCTGTTCTTTATGTATTAAAGACAAAGCAAAAATGGACTAGAGTGAGGAAAAACTCCACGACAACCTTAAACATGTACAAAACATCCCCAGAAATAGGATACACCATGTCTGAACTTTAGTGGAGGTTAGACCAATCTAAATGTGAGCTTTAAAAAAAACCATTTTCTTCAGTTTCAGTTTTACATTTTGCAAAAGAAATGCATTTTCTGTGAACATGTTGTTTTCTCACTTCTGTCCATTTTTGGACCTCTCCACCTTCTTTGAGTTTTGAAGCCCAGTGTGGATGTTTTGATTCTTGAAATATTGTTTGACTTCAAGGTGTTCCTAGACTAAGTCAATTTCATGTTTGTGTGACTGCGTTTAATGAAGCAGAGACAAAAGAAAGAGAACTGGAAACGGAGAGGTCAGCAACTGAAAAGGTCAAATCAGAGCAATAGATTCTAAAGATTCAGCAATAAAGTCTAAAAATATATTCAGTACATCCAGATTTGGGGTTTGAATATCATTTTACTGTCCCACAGTGGGGAATGGAAGCATATATATATATATATATATATATATATATATATATATATATATATATATATATATATATATATATATATGCAAAAATAATGCATATGGTTATTAAATAGCCTCCTCATACTAAATGAAATAGGCAATGGAAAAGGATCATTTTAAAAGATTTGACAAGATGTTTATATTTCTGTATAAAAAACAGCAACAGACTACAAGAAACTGAAACAAGGCTGCAAATAACAGCAGGGATGCAAACAGTTACTGATGTTTTAGTTTGAGTCCCAGTCACTGGGAGCAGTGATGGTTATAAAGTCTAAGAGCTGCTGGGAGGAAGGACCTGCGATAACACTCCTTTGTGCACCTAGGATACAGCGGTCTGTTACTGAAGGAGCTCTCCAGTTCAGCTTCATGCATTAAAAAGCATGTTTGTTCATCAGGAACATTAGAAAGGAGGTGCTGATTAAGGGCTGAATTGGGATTACTTTTGCATGTCCTAAAAATTTAGTGGAGGTTAAATGTTCCTGTTGATGTAAGCTGGTATGACCCAGTTTCTGTTTTCAGTATATACCATGGTTTAAAAAGATTTCAAAATGAATCTGATTCTTCTTTGTACCATTTCTGCAATTTGTTTTAATAAGGTGTTGGAGGGAGAGCTGGAATGACAGCATATGAACATATGCTTAAAATAACCTTAATAGTTTTTAAAACAGCCAGCAGAGCCTCTGGTGCTCTGGTAGATTTTTCATTTCATTTCAGGCTATATCAAGGTCACCATACTGTCAGAATCCCATTCAGGGTGTGAGAATATTTTCAGGAAGGCTCTTGTAGCCGTGTTTGTCATCAATGGCGACAGGCTTCCTACACAGCAAGGCACAGAATTACAAACCTCCCTCCTCTACTTGTTCCCTGTTTGGAAATTAATCTTTTTCTGTTTTGTCCATGAGATTATGGACAATCTGCAGACAGTTGCAGCCCTGTAGGAGGTCTTACAGGAAAGCCAGTAAATAGTGACCGGCATTAAGGTTTCTTGGCTTGGCAATATTTGGATCACCATGTAAATGCCAGGCTTGGATAGCTGAAAGACGGGTTTTAAGTCAGCTTTTGAGGGAAAAAAGTTCTGTGTTCAGCCTTGTTACTGTAAAAAATTAATTTAAAATATTCAAATAAATACATAATCATACCTTGTTATATAATGTACTACTTTATATGTTGTTCACAAGTGATGATAGGATGGAGCAGGAGATGGACAGAAGGACTGAGTCTTCTTCTAGAGTAATGCTGCATGGTTCCGGTCTGTTGTGGTGAAGAAACGGCTGAGCTGAAAAGGAGAGCTCTTGATTTACCGCTCCGTCTACGTTCTGACCCTCACCAGTGGTCAAGAGATTTCGACCATGACCGAAACAACAAGATTATGGATACAAGCGGTTGAAATGAGCTTCCTCTGAGGACAGCTGGACTCAGCCTTAGAGATAGAGTGAAGAACTCCGTCATCCGGAGGAGCTCGAAGTAGAATCACTGCTTCTCCGCATCAAATGGAGTCAGCTGAGGTAGTTCAGGCATCTGATCAAGGTTTTCCAGGCAAGTCCCACAGGGAGGAAAACCCAGGGAAGACCTAAAACTCACGGGGGGGACTACAATGCTGTCTGGCTTGGAAAGGCCTTAGAATCCCTCAGACTGAGCTGGAGTGTGTTGCCAGAGAGAGGGATGTCAAGGGAAGTTAAGGGAAAAGGTTTCCCTCCTAAACAGCTGAATACATTAAAGACCTATTGTCGTACCAACCTTCCAGACCACTCTTCTGGTTCAGCTCTGCTCCGCATCCCCAGAATCAGATCTAAACATGGAGCACAAACTTCCAGAAAACTGCACAACAGCTGAAACACTGAGTTCCTTTAAATCAAGACTAAAAGCCAACCTGTTTAGAGCCTCCTTTGATCAGTAATAACTGGAACATTGATTGATATATTAATGTATATTTGCTTAATGATTCTGATGATGGCATTTGACAAAATGTAATGTTTATTGCTTGTTTCATAATTGGTTACTATATTATGTTTTTATCACGTGAAGCACTTTCAACTTCCTTGTTGCTGAAATGTGCTCCACAAATAAACTTGACTTGACTTAGACCTGATCTCCAATGAGCTGAAGACGATGGATGGATGGATGGATGGATGGACATGTAAATATTTTAGACAAAGGAAGATTTAATATCTAATCTGAATAAATTTTTGTAACATATATGAACTGTTTTTGTGTATAGGCGAAAACCAGAAATGCAGAACTAGATAAGTGGTACCAAAGCTCTGGTTGTGCCACCCAGTAGTGGTTTCCAGAACAGATAGATAAGTACATGAGAAGTCTGACTGTAGAATATTTGATGTTTTGTGAAGGAGAAGCATAATGGACCATGATACTCAAAATCTGAAATATTTGTTTCATTAAATTGTTGGATGGGCCCCTAATCAAAACATACGCACTGATACTCTGACGAATCAAATGGCAATATAAACAGAGCTGAGCTCTGATATCAACTACTAGTGAAGCTGTAGGTCATGTGCTTACATCCTTGTGAGAGGCTTTTGATATACAGCACATTTTGCAAGTGACCTTCTTTACAAAGAAATACAAACTAATACCTCGATCAAACTGCATTAGTTTAAGGCTGCTTTACCAATGCACTCGCACTGTGCTCCTTTATGTCTATGTCCCAGTATGTCATGTTCCAGGTTTGTTGACTGAATTACATAATTAGGTCATTAGCAGGACTCTGTAGAACTTGAGTGCGTGAGGAGATAATTCAGCCCTTTGATTCAGGTGTGTTGGACTTGGGGCCCTGGGGTTTGACACCCCTATTCTACATAATGCAGTCTAATTCAGCCTATGAGTCACTGATTCTCTTCTGGTAAGGCGAAGTTGTAAAAACGTTTGTTTAAGTAAGGAAGATGCGAGCCAGATGATTCTTCTCTATAGTCAGTTTAATAAAACAGATGGGGTCTTGGTCAAACGGTCACACAAGGGCTCAGTCCAGCAGACAAAAAGGAAATCAGTTCACAGTGAGAACATGATTGATCAACAGAATGACATGTCAACAAGATCACAGTGGTTGGTTAGTCCATAGGATGACAGAACTGGTGCCTGTCCCGAGTAGATACCCTACTGACCCATTACATCATCAATTAAGGTTGTTCAGACACTATTCTGAATAATATGCTTCTCATACTCTCTGGTACATGTGCCTTCAGTGTAAGTGCAGATAATCCAGTCAGAGTGTTTTATCAGCTAAATGCCCTTCCTGCCAGGTTTGACCAAGCTTGCTGCATTTATCAAAGACACTGGTTCACAGCTGATTTCTCACACTCCTGCTGCCTTAAACTGGCACTCAGAAAAGTATTCATATCACTCTTACAGGTGTCCGCAACCCCATGACAATTTTCTACCTCAACAGTAAGTTATTGGTTTTTAATAATAACATCATGAAGCATGCGAGTCTCAATTCTAAACGGCTCTGGCAGAAACAATAACGCCACCCCCTAAAGAAACACATCAAATAATCCCTGTGTATGCTATCATAAAAACACAAAAATTGAGTTGATTGATACGGCTGAAGTTGAAAACATAGAAACAAAAACAATTAAGACAAAATACATAGAAATATCCACCAAAAGAAGTTGCACCTTTTGCTTTTTCTCCTGAATGAATGTTCCAAAGTTTATCATCTCCAACTGGCAAACTCTGTAGCCAGGAGACAGAACATCACTCCTTTTCATTGATTTCTGACTCTAGCTTATCCTCCCTCTGTATCATCCATTTCATTAGGCTTTCCTTTCAGTTTATTGGGTTTAAGGCACGAGGCTCTGAGGGAATATGTTCTCATCTTATTTCTTTGGCCAGTTGATTGAGATGAGCCTTATTGTTGGACACTGGAAGTCCAAATTGCCTCGAGAGCACTAGTAGTTCTGCTTTTTTATAGACACTACAGAATGCATTTAAGTACAAAACACTCAACACTGTTACTAACATGTATACATATACTATATAACACAGTTTTTCATAGGAACTTTGATTGCAGGCACATTTTAAAAATGATTAAAAAGGCTGGTCCAAGACCAGATAATTGCAGCCCCAAGTTGATTGCCTGATAACCTCTGGCCCCAAAATCAGATTGCTAATCCTAAATTAGCTGCCTAACAGTCCTTGACTGTTTTATAAAATATCTCTGCAGAGGAACAAATCACACTTCAGAGTGCATGCAAAGTGCAAAACTTCTCATTTACTGAATTTTCTGAATTTTTACTGAAATTTCTCATTTAGAGTTTAGAGAATCACATCTGAAGTGTTTGTCCACTTAAATAGGTTGTTCTGACTTGTTGGGTCAAGCTGACCTGAAACTGGTTTTCTACATACTGAAGAACCTGGCTAGCCTCAAGAGCCTTATTGTAAGGAGGTGCATCTTTGTGGCGCCACGCCCAGATCTATCCACCTGCCCACGGTGCGTTATAGTCAACTGAAATCTTTTGTTTTCATAGAACACCATCTCATACAAGTCTCTTTTTGCCTCAAACTTTACTGCTTTAGCAAAAAAGTCATCTATTTTTATAACTTATGGCACAGAAGAACTTTCTGTGCTTGAAACCACAACAGCAGGACCATTTTGGAGAGATTTTAAAGAGCCATCTTGCTTTATACTGGATCTGCTTCAGTTAAACGTAAATCATCAGCTGAACATGTTAATGAGTTGACGCAAAGGGTAAACAAAGTCAAAGAAAACACGAAGTACGGTTGTTTTGGGATAATCTTTAACCTAGTGCTGCTTTCAGAAAGCTAAACATGTTCTGTTGCATTTTAATGCTGCAGCGTGAGGACTTTGGTGTTTTCAACTTGAACAGACAATGAAGGGGCTGCTATTTTTCGAAAATGGAGGAAAATATGCCAATTTTGAAAAATGCCCTCTGGTCAAACCTAGATTGGATCATTCAGCAAAGATTTCAGATTTTTTGTTTAAATTTAGTTGGAAAGCTTTTGATCTGTTTGTGAAAAACCAAAAAATATAAATCATATAATAAAATGATTTTCTTAAAGAAGTTCAAATCTTGTCTTGTTTGTATAAATCCAGTACTGTATGTACCATTACATTTCTAATTGATGTGAATATGTGACCTACTTTTTAGTTGTAAAACCTCAAATAAACTATCATGAAGTCATTTTGTCTACCATGATAGGAATGCGTTTGTATAGCTTTTTAATAACTCCTCAATTCCTGTGGCCATTCACCATTTGCTTTATATGGATGAAACTTAATTGTCTTTAGCCTCCCTCGTGTGTTTGCCTCTCATTTCCTTCTCACTCACCCAGATATCAGCTCTCAGTTTTATGCCCACCTTTCTTCCCTCCGAGCCAATCTTTCTCTGCAGTCTCCAGAAGCTTCCATCAGTGATTACACATAACCCTTTGGTAATTAAGCTAAGAACACTGATGGGGCTTCAGGTCATAAATAAGCCAGTGTAAGTGATATTAAAGTATGGGGGAAAGCATTGGCAGAGGAAAACATGTTGTCAGGAGTTTTAGATAAACACTGACTGTGCAGCACTTCTGCCCCCCCTCCCCCAGTTTAAGCAGCGGTTGGTGACAGGGGTTAGCAGCCTTGTCACCAAGATGATAACTTGTCAAAATTACATCATGTTGGTTCAAATATTTTCTAATTTTTTATTTAATTTAATATCACACCAAACTTAATTGGTTTGTTTCTTTTCTGCACCAACTCCAACTCTATTAGTTTTCAACCTGAAAATATCCATAAAAAATAACCTTTTGTGTCATAAATAATTATATGATAACAATATAGAAAACATTACATTGTGCTAACACCCTATTTACTCAACTAAACTAAGTTCTTAAGCAAGGGTCAACTTAATAATGATAAATATTCCAGATTATTTATTTATTCATGTATTTATACATACATTTGTTTCTCATTTGCAGTGGGAAAAGGGATATAGTGATCATTTTTTTGATGCTGAGCCCTGATTTCAAGACAACCTCTTGAAAACCCAAACCTTGTATTACAAAAACAAGTTTTTAGTGCTATATGTTCTATTGTACTCTGCAGATGCAAAGCTACTAGAGTGGAATACAAGAAAACATAAATGTTTTAATAAAGCTGCAAAATATAAATCCAAATGAAAGTCTGTTAATGTCCAAATATGGAAGGAGGCGGTTAGTTTATTTCTGAGACATCCCACCTGAGTGGTGAGACATTTGACATAACTCTCAGTGGTAGTCGGAGGATTTGGATTATTACATTTAACATCATCAGAAATATAAAACTCCTAGTCATAGCAAGCATCCTTTTAACCTACAAAAAATATCCATACTATTGACAATTACAGCTTTAGAGACTTGAATTTTTTTCTAAAAAAAATGTACGAAGCAAAGCCTGAAAGCATGGGGCCCTGTTTGGATTAAAGAATAGGATCTGTTGACAAATAAAATAATTGGGTGAACACTCTAGCTGCCACGCGTATATACAGTTTTTTTCTGATAACATGCCCTGCACAAATCAAACTATATCTTTTTGATCAACTCTGCAGTCCTGGGTATTCTTTAGAGCACCAGTGTAAGTCAAAATGCTTTGATAGCGCCTTTATTGAGGGGCAAAGATTGAAAGTTAAAATAGATCCGATTTATTCAACTGGGGCTCTGTCAGTAGGTAATGAGTAGTAAGTATCTTACTTACAATAAATAAACTCCTAGTGTCTTCTCAGAACAGAGTAGTTTTCCTACTTGAAATCACAGCCCTGTACAAATAAATTCAGTCTGAGAAATGTCATGTTTAATAAAAATACTCTGCATTTGCATCATAACCTGGAGATTTCTCAATTATGTATTGTGTATTGTTAGGGTAAAAAAATTGTCTTTGTTGTAGTGAGGAGTGACTACTTTTTAAGAGAGGAAAAGCAGCTGCTTGTGTGAGACAGCATTTAACAAAGAACCAAGGAGCTCTGTGGCTTGTCTGATAACGCACACAGAGCATGGTGTTTTTTGTCACTGTGCATTTTCTATATTTTCGTCCCACGTCATCCATTGTACAAAACATGTAAGCACTGTATGATTGTTGTGTTTTCCCTCTTTGATGCTGTGTGCGCCTTGGCAAGTGCAGTGAGTTGAAAGGAGGTTAAGCCCTTGTACAACCAAGGCTGGAATCCTTAATGCATTTGCAACGAGGAGAAGTAGTTTTGTGATCTGTTCTCACACAAACAATGTTACCAAAGTAGGTTGTGCAAAAATAAGCAGGTGTGCAAAACACCAAAAAAACACTATTTTATTGAATTTAGTTGGTTTAAAGTCTAAGCTAAAGTTACTTCTGTCATGATCCCTTGTTGTATTCGACTTCTGCTTCTGTCATTTCTTTGTATTAATTTCTTATTTTCTCTGTTAGTTCAGTTATTTTGTTATTTGAATGTTTCTTTACATTTAGTATTTATTTTCATTCCCCCATTATAGTTTATTCCTTCTGTTAGTCTAGTTATTTATTTATATCTAGAGTTCTGTTATTGTTTCACTTGGTTTCGTCTCTGTTCTACTTTAGTTCAGTCTTTCCTTATCTATTCTAGTTTATTTATTCCTTGTGTCTAGTTATCCTCTGTTACTGTTAGATTCATTTTCCTTGCTCCCCTTTCCTCTCCCTCGCCCCCTGCTCCCATGCTCTCTCTCTCCGCAGTCTCCCTTCAGCTCTCTTTCCTCACACCTGCAAACTGTTAGCCAATCAGCTCCAGTCCATTGTTTCTGCGTTCCCACTCCCAGTATTTAAGCTCCTTTGTTGCTCTCACTCCTCGCTGGAACTTCCTCGTCTTACCTTGCAGTTTAACTCTCTGCATTCCTTGTAGTTTTTGTAAGTTTTTTGTTCACCATTTTTATTAAACATACAAAACCTACTCACCGCCTCTGCCATCTCTGTATTTGGGTCCATCAACCACCACCAAACCATGACAATTCCCGTTGGATAAATATCACATGTTTTAAATAAGATACGTGGCTCTTGCTTTTTAGAAGTGGTCCGTTCATCGTCTATACTTGCTTGTCCATGGAGGGTCATGGGGGAAGCCGGTGCCTATCTCCAGTGGTCATTGACACAGAGGCGAGGTACACCCTACACAGGTCACCACTGCATCACCCGGCAACAATTTTGTTTGCTTAATTGTTACTTGCTGACTGGTTTAACTTGAACATGTTCCAAGCTATGAATTTGAAAGCAACCATGTAACAAAAAAAAAAAAAATCATCCAAAAGAGTAAAACAATGTAATGTAGGTATGGTGGCAACACTTCCCTTTCACCCATTCAGTCATCTTTCTTCTCTCCCTTCATTCTTCCTGTTGCGAGACTATTAAAATCATAATGAGACAGTTGCCGTTTTTGGAGACTGAGATGAGAAAAAAAGTCCTCCTCATTGCTGAAGCTAAATAATTAAAAGGATGAAAGAAAATGACTCTAGTTGGGGAAGGATTATTAATATTAGCCAAAAATATCCAGAGCTTCTTCTGTATGATATCTTCACTAAAATTATTCAAATGCACATGATAATTAAACTTAAAGTATGAACGAAAATGCTGGTGGAACATATTTCAGCAACCTGCATTTGCATCCCGACTTTATTTAGCCCTTAGCTGTTTCCAACAAAGTAGATTTTCTCGTTAAGTATCACTTAAATTTACATCGTGTCCTGCAGATTCTCCAGACTGACACTGAATAATCAGGATGTTCTTTACCTTGCAGCTGTAATACTAACAGAACCTATTTCTGACTCTCAACATTCGCATGTTTACCATGGTTACATCGGATATTTATCTAGTTTGGTTTAAATTTATTTATACTAAACATAAATAATTCAATCTGTACAAATCTTGAATAGCAACCAGCAAAAACCGTATTGCAGGTTCATAAATATTTTTCTATTTTCCAGCATAAA
Source organism: Anableps anableps (assembly GCA_014839685.1). Taxonomy (NCBI): domain Eukaryota; kingdom Metazoa; phylum Chordata; class Actinopteri; order Cyprinodontiformes; family Anablepidae; genus Anableps; species Anableps anableps. Next base: position 36,503,490 of record CM026071.1, on the reverse strand, counting down.
AGTGAAGCGAAGGTAATCACATTCTATTGTAAATCTGCAGTATTTTGTCCACAGCATGTCATGCAATATCAGCTCCAGTTCTATTGCTGGACACATTTTTCTTCTCATTTCATCAGATTCTCAAACCAAGAAACCAGGAATGAAGAATTGAGTAAATGTTATTACATTTTGATATAAGACAGAGATTTACAGTGTGGTTACAGTTGAGGAAGGTATATTTCATTTCTGAAATCCTAAATCCTGTCAGACAAAGTTGTTGTTGAAACAAAAAAAAAACAAACTTTCACTGAATTTCAACTTTTAATATTTCAATTCGATCAAGTTTATTTACATAGTGCCAATGTAGAACAAATGTTGAATTGAGGCAATTTACAAAAAAATCATTTAAATTCAAAAACAGATATATTCCAATTGATCCTAGTTATCAAACAGTACATTAAGCTCAGTTAGTTATTCAAAGTAGTTGAAAAAGTTTCTTTCTAAGGAAACCCAGCAGATTGCATCAAGTCCTGCAGAATTCACTCCTCCTGGACGAGCACATAGAGACAGCACAAAATTGCTTGCGTTGTGTCGTTGACTTTACAGAAATCCCTCGTACTGAGCGTGCATGTAGCGACAGTGGAGAGGAAAAACTCCCCTATAACCAGAAGAAACCTCCAGCAGAACCAGAAACTGGGTCAATAAAAGCGGCCATCTGGCACAACCAACTGGGGATTGAGAAGACAGAGCAAAAAGAAACTGATGAACTGATGTAGGATTATTTTCTATGTTCATGAAAGTAAAAAGTTAATAGCAGGAGGAGGAGAACAATTCGTTGATGGCAGCATTATCTCAGCTGAAGACCTCCTCCAGGAAGGTATCACAGTTAAACTGAACACCAGACCAGGTGTAGCTTCTATGGAGAGAAAAATAACAACTGAAATAACAGTAACTAATGCAAATTGGAGAGCAGTAGAAGAAGAAAGTGAGAAAAAGTGGTCAGTTTGTCCTCCAGTAGCCTAAGCCTATGGCAGCATAACTACAGGGATAGCTTAGGAGGCTAACTAAGTTTTATCAAAAAAGAAGTTTTAAGTCATCTTTCCTCATTTTCTTCAGTAATCTTTTAATTTTACCGCTATGCTTCTTCCAACAGCAAGTAAAATAGCATGTTGGAGCAAAACAACCAGAGAATCCTGACTTGTACGTGAATCTGTGGAGGTGCTATATAAGAAAATAAAGTGAGAAAAAAAGTTGGTTTTGTTTGGGAGGGGGGAGTTGGATGATCTCAGCTGTACAAAACTAGAGCTTCTGGCAGTTCACTTGGTCCATCAGGGAGGTGAGCTCGGTAAGAGCTGGTATAGTGTTTGTGTGTGTGTGTATATATATATATATATAATGTGTGTGTGTGTGAGTGTGTATAAGGTATGACACAAAATATTGTTTTTTTATTTCCATAACACTGTCAAAATGAATTTCCCATAGCTGATGAAATATCCCCTGCAATCAGAAGATGAGGGAAGATGCAGAGGAGTGAATTACTAGAGAAAAACTGTAAATAAAACTAAACTGAGGTTCTCTGGTCCAAAAGCTTTGCAGTTACATCACGATGCTCTCTGTTCAGTCAGAATTTTGGGCTTTATGTCACTTTCTTTTGGCAAGTAATCTGTTATGAAACTGTTTTTTACTGTTGTGTGAGAAAATGGATCTGCGGTGTGCAGAGAATTTTGAGGGTGTCATGCTCAGAAAGTGAGAATTAGCTACTCTGGGATCTGCAACACATTCTTCCTTAAATGCCTAAAAGCTGAGTGCATTAAATTACAGGCCAGCTCCTGCAGTTATTGATGGCTACGGCTGCTCTGCGCACAGCGGTGCTGCAGAGGACCAACAACCAGACTTTAACTGCTGCTTGATTGATTCGATGTGATTTTGAAAGCTCTTTTGTGTTTAAATCTGACAGATTTGCATTCTTACCTGTCCCATCATTCTCTATCGTACATCTTGGTTCGTTTCAGGAAGTACGTGGAAAACTGTTGATAGAGAGGAACAGCCTCCATTATTTATAGCACTGTACAAGGAGCCTGCCCAGTTTAGTATGAGATCAGTGTTGTGAGCCAACAGCAGCTCTCAATCATGCAGGGCCCTAGTGGAGCGTCAATCAGCCTTTAGACAGTGTGTGATGGATTTTCCCAGATCCTGTTCAGACAGACCAGTCAGGCTGAGATTTACTGAGTCCTTTTACAAAGGTTTAAATGAAGGAATTTCCAAACCTCACCCTTTTTCACTTTGGCTTATTAATGCATCAACTGCAGAATGTTCACACTATGAAAAAGGGCTACCAAATCATTTTAAAGGTTGCCCTAACACGTTCTGCAAACTGGAGACATCCTCTTTGTTTGGTTAGTCATTTTAATTAAAAAGTCTGTTTCTTTTTTGTCACTGTTGCTGCCATGTGATTGGCAGCAACAGCTGTACCAACTGTACAGGCTGATGATGGTGGTATAATAGTGTGAGGGATATTTTCTTGGCACATTTTTGGGGGGTTGGTTTGTTTACATTTCTAAATCCTGTTTAAATGTTTCCCATGTTCCCTGTGTTTTCTATCAGCAATTTCTCCTGTTTCCACAGTTCAGCTTCAGTTCCTCGCCATTCTCTCACAGCTGCTGCCATTTTCCAATCAGCCACCTGCTCCTTGTTTAGTAATCAACCCTCCAGTTCAAATATCTCTCAGCCAGTCAGCTCTTTGTCAGACCATTTGAATGGCATTGATTTTAAGACGGTGGAACATCTTACTGCTCTGTATAATTTGTGTAATACTACAAAAATGATACAACATATGTTTAATAGCTGCAGGAAGTATGTGAATCAAAGAAGAATATTGAGTGTGGAAATGGGTAGTAACAGGGGATTGAAGTTTGAAAATGTGGTTGCTCAATTAAATCACAATGTTTTATGACAGTTTTAACTAGTTCATTTCATGATGTTTGTTTTCACTTCTGTCTTTAGTGTGGAGCTGTCACGCTGCTCTCGTCACCAGGACTGTCATGATCTGTGGGTCCTTTTCTTCTTTTTGTCACTCACAGCCTTCCATACAATGTTTAGTTATTTTTCACTTTGAGACTCCTGTTTTCTTTTGTATTCTGCTCTTTGTCCATTTCAGTGTTAACCCTTAGCTTTTAGTGTAGTTAGATCATTTTGTACTTTTTGTTTCATTTTTCCCTCACAGCTGTGGTTCCTTCAGTGAACTTGGCTCACCTGCTTCCCATGCCATCAATTAGTCTACATTTTGTTTTCTTCAGTCCTGACTGGATTCTCTGTTGCATTCACATGGTTCCTAGCTCAAGTTTTTTTTTTAACATTTGTGTTGAAGTTTTTGTACATTTTAGTGTTTTTTGTTTTTTTATTAAACATTTTTTAACTATGCTCTGCTTCACTGTTTCCGGATCCTACAACAAATCAAGACAAGGACTCCTTTACTAAATAGATTCTGGATCTCAGCTGGGTTTTTCCTGCTTAAAGATAAAATATAATGCAAAAAAGATTCCAACTCAATACTGAAGTGTATCTAATAAAGTGGCCGGTGAGTGTAACTTAGATTCCATTTTGCGTAAACTTAAAAAAAGAACAAATATGTGCCTGCAACTTTTGTCACTTTTTGAATCCACACCTACACACAGTGCGTTTTGGTAAGTCGGCTGTTATCTCGTGCACTAATATTGGAAGCGTCGAGGTGTTAGTATGTTAGGGTATAAATTTTAAGATGTTACTGGAGCCTCCATGTTTCATCAGCCTCTCAGTCCAATAGAATATAAGCTGTGTAAGTCAGAGCTGCCTTTTGGAGGTAGAGGACCTTGTTATCTTCTCCCTGCTGACTTAAACTGGTCTCTTCAGCATCTCTCCTCACCGTCTCCTCAGGGAAATTCAGTTTTTATAAAGTGTCTCTATACTTCCTCAACATGTATGTAACCAAACGTTTTCCCTTGTTCTTACAAATGGAAAATTGTAATTAAAGGGCTCTGGAAAAGAAAGCCAGGCTCCACCCTGTGAGATTTGCCAGTCCATCAGAAGACTGTAGCAAGAAGTTGGCTGCAGATCTAAGGTGTACTGCTGGATTAAAATCTTTTAGCACCAGCCGCAATGATGCATTCAAAATCCCTTAAATCCCCCCTCTTCCCCATGCTGATACTCTGTTTGAGCGCCATCATCTTCACCACATCCAGGTGCCTGAATGTGTTTAGTTATGATTGACTGATTTGTTTTTTGTATCAAGGAGTTGTTTAGCTTGACTTAATAATAAAGTAGCCAATGAGTGTGTTCCTTTAACCTTTTTTGATGACATAGTTAAATTAAGCCCAAAAAATATGAGACCATAAAGTACCAGGCATATGAGCATAACATGCATCAGCTGGTGTGGAATATAACCATGAGTAAAAATACCAGTTTTTCACTGTAATTTATATCAATCTGAAAAAAAATCTCCATGATTTTAATTGTTTAAATTGTGAAGAACAGAAATCTCCTTTTATCGTCCCACAGTGGAGAAATTCGGATACAACAGCAGGAAGTTAAATGTTAATTGAAGCATGTAGATTCAAACTAAGATTAAAAAAAAAAAAGTGAAAACAAAAATAAGAGATTGCACAGTTACAGCAAGTTTGCAAAATAAACACTGTACAATTATTAAAAAACAGAAAACAGTTGCTGTGCAACTGAGAAGGATAACTTCAAAAGTGTGCATGATGTGTATATTTGTGCATAGAAAACAGCAGAAATTTTAACTGGAATGAGAAAAACAGCAAATATCAGTAGGAATGTAAACATTAAATGAGTTTGTTTTTGGGGGGCAGTGATGATTATAAAAGTCTAACAGTGGTTAGACTTTTACACCAGGGAGGAAAGACACTCCTTTGTGCATCTAGGGTGCAGGATACAAGGTACCAAATATTCCTACTGCTGCTAGGACAATATTGATAGTTACAACAATTATGTCGTCTATGTTTATTGGTATTTAGATACATAGACTTCAGCTCTAGTAGTAGTCTTCAAGTGCACAGATGATACCTTTCGCCTTTATACCCTTTAGAAAACGATCTAACAAATGTGCTGCGGTTATGACACCGTAAGTTTTTTCAACATTGTTTTAGCTTCACACCAGAAACTGGCACATGTCTGGTGCATGAAACCAGTATACAGATATATTTAAAGCAAATCATTTTCAAAATGCCAAAGTATGTAGGTTTTTGTGCAAAAAAGCTGACCAAGCAATTTTACTGCCTTTCAAAAACAGAGAGAGTCAAAGGTCTTGCATGGAACTCACAATAGGGTTGAACAACATTATCCTGGACCAACCAAGCTGTCAAAAATCAGTTTTATGACCCAAGCCACTCTAATTATTTCTGGTCCTGATATGTACATTTTCAGTCATTGATATGTAGCCTATGTTTAGTTTAGAAAAACATCATATAAAAACCTTCTTTGTATATCTCACATATACTTTTAGGGGGGTAAAAGCATTGCTGTATTTACTTGAAATCAAACATGTGAGCAGTTTGTATAAAAGACTGAAGAGCTAAACAGAATGGAGGTTAATCGCTGAATCTACAGGTTATCTGGTCATCTGTTAAACTTCTTCCTGATTTAGAAATGTGTATTATCAAGCTGAAGGCATGGTGCTTGCAAAAGCCATCAAAAAATCCATCAACCAATCCATCTAAACACTTTAGTTCTTGGAGGGATATTGCTTAGCTCCAGTGGTCACTGGGCAAGAAGCAGGTTTCAGCCTGACCTGCAGGTTTTCTCAGAGACACACTGGGCAGACAACCATGCACACATACACTCTCACCTAAGGGTTATTTAGAGTGACCCACACAAGTACGGGGAGAACATACAAACTTCATGCAGATCCCGGCCAGGATTTAAACCCAGAACCATTTTGTGCAAGTCAACATTGCTAACAACAGCTTCACCGTCGGAAAATATTTCAAAAAGATCTCAGAAATCCAAAATTCCTTCACATTTTTCTAAAAGGATATCTGCCAACTTGGTGAATTATGGTAGCTGTGCTCTGTAGTCCTCTGTGCCCTGCAGCAAGTTAAGAAACCCTAATGGTTGAGTAATAACTTCTCTTTATATAAACATTATAACAGGATTAGAATGATCCCACATCCCCCACCCTCGTATTTCAGCCGCACTCTTCTCTGGAAGTCTTTCTGTCTCTCCTTCTGTGTCTTTCTACCTCACTTTGTCTCTGCTGTTTGCCTGTTATGTCAGGTTGTCTTTGTGAATCCATCACCAGGACTGAGATCTTGCGGGCCAGCAGGGTGGATGCTAGTTAAACACAGAATGTGTGTGTGCATGCTTGCAGCAGACAGTGAGTGCATCGTGTGTACAGCAGGTGAAAGACTTTGAATGTTTCCTTTTATGTCTCTTTCTCTGCACTCACTGTCCTTCTATTTGCAGGGAGTCTTTTTTCGGCCTGTGCGTGTGTTTGCACACATTGTTGCAGCATGTGACTAAACAACGGAAAGTGAACATGGCAGCTGCCACGCCACGCAAACTCCCACTCCTCAGACAGACCCCCTCTCCCCAGTAACACACTGGTGCTCCTAGTATTTCAGCTCTTCTTTACCAGACTTGACTCTTAAGAGGACGACACAGTCAGTCAATGACATTAACCTGTGTTGTGTGACAACCCTTAAATTTCTGTGCTTTTTGAATTTCTGCCACACGGAAATTTGGAGGTATGTTTAGGTTTTCCACATAAGGACCAACATATTTTCCCTTTTCTTTTTTTATTCTTATGTACAGTTATGGGTAAAAATTATGGAATAAAATATGTGATTCATTTCCGGTGCTCTCCCCTCATTGTGTCCATTCCATTAAAGGATATTTTCAACGGCTTTCTGTGAAAATGATGACAAATCTGAGTCTTTTAGTTGAATTAATGTAAACCAGAAGCTTCAGTATGCATAAATTTGCTCAGTACCATGGTAATCAGTTGAAAAAATTGGAAGAGATAATTTATCATACAAAAAATACTGTAGGACTATTTATTGGCTTAAAAAAAACAATTTGACACCCAAACAACCTTAATTGTAGACACATTTAGATCATAATTCAAGGCAAGAATGTTATGCACTACTTTTTGTCTGGCACATAAACATCCATTGACGTTTTTGGTTGTAGTTCAATGCCTATGAGTACAGGCGTCTGTCCATCCGTCAGTCCATCCATGTTTAATCTCTATGCTCCTGAGCTGTTAGTCTTGCAGGCTCTTCACACTCTGCTGTTTGCTGCGTCTTCCTGTGTTGTTTCATCCGCCTACATCCCTCTGCTGCGAGAAGCCATTTTTAAAACTGTTAAAAGAGAAAAACGAAGGCCTCTAAAAAAGCCAAGTCAAGCAACGTCTTGTCTTTAAGTCACATTTAATGATTTGACAGAAGTCAACCCACAGTATCAGTGAGTGCAATTAATTCTGATCCTTTATCGCTGTGAACACCACCTCACTTTTTCCACTTATTTTCACAATAAAATGTAAGTTAAGTGTCTTCTGTGTGCTTAAAAACTAAGCAAAATCGGAGGTTGTTATGAAAGAAACTACTTTCATATAGTGGAACCAACTGAAGACCAAACTATAGCAGCAAACCTGTTCATTGCTATTGAAAAACTGGAATTTCATGAAGAATAGTTCAAAGACAGGCAGTTTGATCCAACAAAACTGAAAATGAAATTAAGAGCAGCTTACATTTATAGAGAAATATCTGCCTGAATGAAGGAACACCTGATACAATCCATTAAAAGGGAAATATTGACTATGGGGAATGTCGTTAAAGAAGAGGACCTGAAGCCAGACGCTACCTCAGCACTGTAATGTCAGAATAAGAAATACAGCAGGATGTTAGTTTAATATCATAATCATTTATTTGATAACAGACTCTCAAACTGTTCATTTGTCTGAGTTTTGAAAACCTGGTCTCGTTAGACTGAAGGAAATTAAGAGAGGTTATGCATAAATTTGCAGGTAAAGAAGCACCCGTCAGGCCCCCTTCTAAATTTGCAGGTGGCTTCTGAAAAACATCAGACCGTCAGATTAGCTCAGGGGTGTCCAAACTGCATCCCAGGGGCCATTTGTGTCCCTTGGAAAGATTTTTGTACGGCCCCCCGACAACAACTCGAGAATGATACAAAGTTGGCCTCCAGCTCACAAATGAAAATTTTCTTGAAGGAAAATTTTGGGTACAACCCCAGATATTTTATTTTTATTATCCACACTTTTTGCTTTTGGTTTAATTTATTAGGAAATAAGATCACAAACATTCGGGGATTTTTACTCAAATGCAGCCCTGGGCATTCATTAAACTTAAATACAGGAAGCATTTTTGAAGAAAGAGTGACCCATGTCCAAGTGTTGTTGCTCAAACACAAGATTTGTTTGTTTGTTTTTTTCTGGACAAAAATAAAAAAAGAAATAACCTGAAAATTTCACAAAACATTTTTGGATAAGCATGATTTAGAGATCCAGTTTCTACAACAATTAGACAACTTTGTTCATTTCATTAAAATATTGCATGTTTACAGAAAACAAAAGCTAATCAAATTTTACTTTTGCATAAAATAAAAAAAGAAAAGAAAAATCCAGTTGTTTGTGGCCCTCCAGTACTTTCAGCGTAACCATTTTGGCCCAGATGGCAAAAGGTTTGGACACCTCTGGATTAGCTCTTTGGGAAACAGCAAAGTTTCTGTTTTTAATATCAAATTTATGGCAGTGAGGTTTTAAGATCAGAGGTACCTTAGTGGTACCTTAGTTGTACCTTAGAAAACATGTCATTTAAAGAGGCAGTATTATGAAAAATCCAGTTTGAGCTTTTCATCATGTTATATTGTTGTTCCCTCAAAAACATACCTGGAGTGTTGCTTTGATGCTTTCATGCATGTTTGAGAAATCCTTTAATTTCCCGTGGCAACCATTCAGCTGTGCAAAACGCCTGGATGGACCTCGCTCCACCTTCGAGGTGGAGCTCCTCCTCTGAGCTGCAATTTCTAAGCTCCCAAGCTTCCGCCTCACAGAGCATTCCTCCCACGCGACTTCCCCACTCGGCTCCTTTAGACTAGACAGCAGCAATTAGCAAACACCTGGTGGAACTGCGCACCTGCTGAGCTCATTATATGAGCTACTTCTCAGTGAAACACTGGTAAAAACCTTGTTAAAGGGTTAATAGAGGAGCGCTGTTGTCATGACTTCCTGACAGGCCCAATTTCAAGGTGTCAAATTTCTTTTAAGTCATATCTGATATATACAGCATTTTTGTAACAACTGGAGGTAACATAGTTACTTGATTGTGCTATAAAACAGCACTAAGAGCCTGGAAAACACATTATACTGCCCCTTTAAAGTTTGCGCTCAGAGATGCCTTTCTAAGCACCAGTGCTTGTTTCTGATCCGACATTAGCTGCTCATGTTTACTGTCTGATGCAGCTCAGTGTTTGTCTTTTCTACCAGCTTCTGAGTTTCTCTTTTGTTCTGGCAGACGGCCACCCACCCTGAGCCTGGTTCTGTCAGAGTTTACAGATTTGATCATAGCATGTTAGGCACCCCGAGGAGACAAATGTTAATAATTTTCACAGTATATATAGAAAAATTGATTTTTGCACAAATGTTCTTTTAGCTACAGCCATAAATTTTCTGCAGAAAAGCGCCACATTGTTCTGAATGTCCCTTCTCCTTCGAGGTAAATGATAAAATCTGGAGGAAATAATTGCTTGACTAAGATTCTTCCTCCAGAACTGAAGTGTTTTTCATGAAAATAATGATTGAATATGGTATGTTAAAAAATAAGTTGTGCTAATTGTCATGCTTTTTTGATACATCTCAACATGATCAGCTTCAGCAATAAAAGGGCAAACCTGCTTGTTTTCCTGCATTGTTAGTCATACTCCTCTCTGTGTCCTTTTAGAAATAACATACAGTTAGAAATGTGAGATCATTATATACTAATAAACCAGCAGAAGCTTTCAAACCTCTCTGAAACTCAGCTTATTTATCAAAGTCCATCCCAGCAGAAACACCACTGATCTGAGACCTGTAATTAGCTCCCCATGCTCCCTAACTCATAATGACCCTCATTTGTCAGGAGATGTACTTCTGTGGACTGATGTGCAGACAGGGTGGGAGTTTCAGGTGAAGCTGGGAGGAAATGTCGACTCCCAGAGGAAACACAACCCTAATTCAGAAAAACACAACAATTCTTACTTTTCTGGGTAGCATATTTTATCACAGCCTAAAAAAAGCTGGATTCCTCCCTCACTCTCTTCTCTCAAGTGGAGGAGTTTAAGGACCATGGTGCTTTGCTAGTAGGTGATTGTAGGGTGGAGCAGGAGGATAGCTGGGTTTGGACCCTGTCTATCCTCCTCTAACGTCAGTTTTTCTGTCTTCCAGCCCTCACCTATATGGTCATGAAATATGGATCTTGAGCTGCATCATCTGAGAGAGAATCTTAAAGTGGGACTGCTGCTCTTTCGTAATGAAATGACTTGGTTGAGATATTTGGTTGATGCTGATGGCAGAAGGTGAAATTTATTGTTTTAGACTTGCATCTCCTCCTGATTACATGCATGTGATGAGCTTTAGTAAGCTTACGAGGTGAGGATTTATTGTTCGCATTTGTGTTTTACTGATTTATTTTGCTTGTGCATGTTTTAAATATTACCTTCCTTTATAACTACAGACAAGTTTGAGGTTATTCTTGTTTTAATTTTTTTAAAAAAAAGAAAAAGTATCCTGTCATTTTCAGTCCACCAAAATGAGAAAATACAGAAAGCGTGTTGACTAAATCTTGACTCTAAACATCAAAATGCAATTCTGCAGTCTATTACCATGATGGTGATTAGAATGTGTGTAAACTCAGCTGTTTCTCTCTAATGTGTAGCAGAGAGGAAGCCATGACGGGTGTTTGGGGCTGGGGGGCTCAGAGAGATGTGATGGTATCCTGACTGGAAGACTGTCAGTTTAATTCCAGCTTCTCCGTGTCATAGTGTTTGTGGGCAAGACACTGAACCCCATGTTGTTCACAGTCTACGCATCAGGCAGGCTTATTCAGCAAATGAGCTTTGATTAGTTAGAAAGATGTCTTTTTATTATACCTTCATTTAACCAGGGGGGAAAAAACAGATTAAGAACAAATTTCTTATTACAACTGTAGCCTGGCAAAAGGCAATGCCTTGTGAGGGAGGAGAGGGGGCTGTAACATAAGACGACATTTAAAATGACACAATTTCGACAATGTAAACATAAAAACCAATAAACTGCAGCATTTAGAAAACATGATACACACACTAAAGGTGATTTTTATAAACAGAGAAGCAGATGGAGATGATGGGTAGTCAGTCTAAGTGAAAGCAGCATACGTCTTCAAAATGATCCTTGATCCGAGCTTGAAAACCCGCCGTGGAGATGAAGGTGTCCAGTTTTTGGATTTTTCTGCAGATAATTCCAGTCTCTGGCTGCAGCAGACTGAAAGGACAACAAGCCTGATGCAGAAGCAGTTTTAGGAACTTTACCAGAATCAGGTTTGCAGATCGAGCGTTATACGCAGAGGATAACGAGCGCAACAGTTGTTGGAAGTAAGGAGGAGGCAAACCAAGGAGAGTTTGGTTTATTCATGGAAACCAGTGGATTTCGCTGCAGGTGTACAATGATGGCCAGATGGCAGAGCGGTAAAGGACATGACGTTTTTGGTGCAAACCTTTGTATGCTGATCTGTAAATGACTTCAAAGTAATAATCAAACCTGGGAATCAAAAGCTGTCATTTGGACTAATGTTTTTCTCGCAGATGAAATGAAAAGCAGCATGTTTCTATAGAGGAAGCTACTGTTTCATTTAATCTTTGTCTTCAAACTGTTTTTTTTTGTTTGTTTTGTTTTGTTTTTTTTTTTTACAAGGACAACGACTTGTCTAGCTAGTTTTCCAGATAACTATATCCAATATAGTGCTCCAGTGGTGTCCCATCAAGGATGCAAAAACATGGAGAATTTGATGGTACATCTCCGTTTTTTACCAAACCAAATGACTTTGGTCTCTAGGGAGGTTGTAGAGAAACTATAGCAGACCAGGGGCCAACAGAGCAGAGGATTGTGTCGTTGGTATAAAGGTGAAAAAGTATTTTATCTACAACAGAATTTGCTATGTCATTAACATAAGTGGAGAGAAAAGTGGGACCAAGTATTGACCCCTGTGGGACTGGAGACTAGAAATATAATAAAAGGAAGCAGTAAATCTCTCATTTACATCTGTCATTTTTACCTGGCTTTCCTTAGACTCATAAAGGTTATTCAAATGATAATGATCATTATGTATCTAAAAGAGAAGATTCTTCCAGCAGATCTGTTTCTCTAATATAAGCTTAGAATTTAAATCTGTGAAATGTGATGTAGAGATAACCGTGGATTAACAAACTGATTAACAAAATGTCATCTCTCAATCCGCTTCCTTCTGGATTGACCCCCAGCTCAAATCAGCTCTGCACTGCCCTGGTGTGGAAGCACAGCAGCTGATTGGTTTATGGAGGGCAGTGAAGCACAGAGCGGTAAGTCACCAAAGGTTTTTACTGCCTATTCTGCCCAGAGTTTATGGGATCTTATCAATTAGCATGCTAGCTGCTGTAAACAGGCCAGTCACTTTGAGTGTTGTCAGCTTCATGCATCACTGCCTTGTTAAAATCAGACAAATGCACTTTAAAGAGCCAGATAATAAAAAAGGAAGCAGCAGAGTTACTGTCTGGTCTGGCAGCAGGACCAGTCTGTTCCCTGGATGTGATGTGAAAAGACACTCAATGTGAAAGAGAGGCTACGCACTTGTGCTTCAACAACTTGAGAACACTTTGCCTTCAACGTGTAACGATGTCTAAATAACTGGCTTTGGATGTGGATTTCTTCTGCACGATGTGCAAATTTATTAATGCAACTAAACTGACGCATGGCCTTTTAAAATCTTCAGCCACAAACATTAAAAACATGTCGAGTAATTGGCCAGTTCATCAAAGAAATGTCTTATTCGGTTATGGTTTTAAGCATCAATGTTGATGCGAGGAGAATGGAATTAATGCAGATTGATCGACTGACCTGAACATTCAAAAAATTAAAAAGATTTAAAGATCCCTGCAAAAGTATACATTAAAGTCATATCTTTTCACTTTAGAGTCACAAACCTTATATAACAAACATAAAGTAGCACATCACTGTCAAGTGGAAGCAAAGAGTTGAGCATTTTCAATATTCTTTGTACCGGTGAACATCTCAAAGGGTTCAGCATAGTCAAAGGAGATGCCTTGATAATGAATTCTCAAATGGATTTAGGTCTGGACTTTGACTAGGACATTCTTGGACTCGAATGAGCTTTTTTCTAAACTATTACACTGTAACTCTGGCTGGGAGGCAAACCTCCAGTCTTGTTAGCAGATTTCCCTGTATTTAGCTCCATCCCTCTTCCTATCACCTCTGACCAACTTCCCTGTTCCTGCTGGGAAAAGGCATCCCCTCAGCATGATGCTACCACCACCATGTGTCACAGCAGGATGGAGTGTGAGGAGTCCATGCTTTTTCAACATGTGCTTTTTGCATTAAACAGAAAACACTTAGTTAAGGTCTCATCTGAATAGAACATGTGTTCTGTGTATTTTTTGTGGAAAAGTGTCATCCAAAGTTCTTCATTTGTGTTTTGCCTTAACATTGTTTTATTCCATGATCCTGCATTTTAGCCTATAAATGAAATTTCTTCCACTCTTCCATTTAAGCTTTAAAAACCCGATTTGAAGTGATATACAGCGTAGTTACTTGATGAAGTCCTGTGCCCCAGGGTCTTACCCCAGCGTCGTCGTCCTGCCCGAGGGTGAACCTCCTGTTCTCCAGCCTCCAACAGGAATACTTCCAGGATTGTCCTTTAGCTTCTCTTTTCCTGCTGAAGAAAGGCATCCCTAAAGGATGATGCTGCCACCACTATATTCAGCTGTGCAGATGGTGTGTTAAAGATGATGTGCAGCATTAGTTTTCACCTTTTCCTTGCGGACCCTGTCTCCCCTACATGCAAACACGACTTCTTTCTTTTTGTCACTCTTCCACAAACACCACATCTGTGCCGCGCACGGCTCTTTGTTCTTTTCGCAGATTCTCCCACCTGAGCTGTGGATCTCTGCAGCCTCTTCAGCGTTATCGGCCTCTTGATTGCTTCCTGGATTGATGTTCTGCTTGCCCAGGCAGTCAGTTTAGGAGGACAGCCGCGTCTTGGTAGGTGTGGATCCTCTTTCCATTTTTAGATGATGGATTAAACAGAGCTTTGTGAGATGTTCCAGGCTTGGGATAATGTTTTCTTTCTGTCTGAGTACAAACGGAAAGAACAGTTTGTTGATATGTGAGAGGAACACAAGGCTGCACTCTGAGGCTGCTTGTGTTGAGTGCATACAGCCAGAAAAGGAACCTGACAGAAAGAACAAACAGTGTTAGCCTTTAACCTCCCAGCAGACAGTGGTTTCACCGATGAGCTCATGTGATTTCTTACCTCTGTCTGACTGGGAAGCAGAGCACCGCATGCTGCCTCTGCTTCTGGATGAAAACCCCAACAAACTACCTCTGCAAGCAACTTCTGAATGTCTGTGCAATCTTTGGCATCCCTTGACAGGAGGCGGGTTCATGATGGTGATGCCTTCTCTGACAGTTGGTGGTGGATTGACGGACAGGAGCTGGGTGTAATACTCCGAAGTTTAACAACGGTGTCGTCATGTGCGCTGCAGCACGCTGCAGAGCGAGGAACCACAACCTGGCAAACGTTACCTGATGGATTAACCAACACCTTCCTGCCGGCTGGAATTGCTTCTTTTCGTCCGGCTGCGCGCTGGATGTCCTGAAAACATCTCGCTGGTGACACGGTGTTAACAGCGCTCTTAGTTATGATACCTCACAATTAATTGGCTGATGATGAGGCTAGTTATGATGTAATCTTTCTCACTCCCTCTTCCTTGCACACAGCTACAGCCCCCTCCCTTTCTTTCCTGTTTCCCCACCTCTTTCCCTGTCTTTCTCTCCTATCCTAACCAACATGGCCGCTAAGTCGGATGGAGCAGCGGTGTCTGTGGAAGATGACAACACGCCCAGGAGCCTCTCGGAGCCGGGGAACCCCGCCGCCCGGTCCCGCTGCACCGCCGCCGGTGGGAAACCCTACACCCTGCTGGACTGCTGCTGGGTGCTCTGCGCCCTGCTCGTCTTTTTCTCCGACGGAGCGACCGACCTGTGGCTGGCCGCAGACTACTACCTGAGAGGCGACTACTGGTGGTTTGGCTTGACTCTGGTCTTTGTCGTGGTGCCCTCGGCTGTCGTGCAGGTGTTGAGTTTCAGGTGGTTCGTGTACGACTACTCGGATCTTAGCGGCGGGGAAGGTTCAGCCGGCGGCGGCGGGAGCTGCTCGGCGGCAGGCGCGGCAGACGCCGATGCCACAGCGGGCGACGGCACGTTAAGCACCAAGGACAGCGACCAACACGGTGGGAACGCGCCGGCGGTGAACGCCGCGAATGTTACCCCGGTGTATACGTCCCCTGGCCCGCCTGCTGCGGCGGGGAGAGTCGGCTCCCCCCGGAGATGCTGCACCATCTGTATGTGGGTCTTTCAAACCGTGCTTCACGTGCTGCAGCTGGGGCAAGTCTGGAGGTAAGACCGCTCCGGAGGTGTGCGGAACAAGAGGGGTGTGCTCGCATCTGTGTCCATGCGTACTCTACGTGTGCGTGTGTGTGCACGAGTGTCGCTTTGTGTTGAATAAACGTGCGGGATGCAGACACAAGCTTCGTATCCTGCACGGTATGCTGCTCATTAAGTAGCCTATGAATGCACGCGTGTGCGGGTTCTCCATGTTTGCCCACTAGTGCGTGCTCCTCGGTCCGTTCATCAACGTGTGCGCGCCCGCGCTCCGGCATGTTACCGAGCTGATCTGGTGACAGAAATGTGCAGAACCCGACCAGACTGAAGAGCGATGCCTCCCCCTCAGAGCCCCATTTGTCTCCCGGACTGAACCTTCAGGTCCGGCTGCCAGTCCTGCCCTGCTGGTGACTGGATCGAGGCGGATGTGCACAGCTGCTTGAGCTCTACTGGGAGCTCCTCTCTCCCCACTGCTCCCATATGTCATGATACAGATATGTTGACAGGAGCTCTGTGGTTTAGACCCCCCCGCTCCTTTTCAGTGGAATTATTTCTGTTGCCACTGAATGTTGCTTGTATCCCTCGAGAAAGCAGCGTTTTGGGTGGGAACTGAAAATGAAATTAGAATATGGATGAAGTGAGAGCTCCGGGAAAATGTTGACATTCCACCACTAAATTGTTGCTATTTTTAAAACGTGATGAAACATCAGAAAATCCTTCCTCAGGTTCGAACAAAATGTCTGAAGTGGACGGTGGAAACATTTCAGTGGTGCCTTTAAATCTGTTCATCATTGCTTCAGTTATGGAGGGACTGACTGATTCTCAATGAGTGTACTGAGGATTTTTTTCAAAGAGTTATACTTTGTCATGTTTTGCTGTCATTTTTATTTTATTTTTTTTTTTTTTTTTTTTTTTTTTTTTTTGCTTCGTGTTACCTTTTCTGGGAGCTGGGGTTTTGCAGTTTCTCAGTTTCTTAGTTTCCCCTCTCCTCTTTGTGACCTCACCTCTCTGGGTATACCTGCTGTTCGGGTTTCATTGTCATTCTTCAGATCCTCTTGTTGAACTAGACTCATGTTGATATTTCCCTGTGTTCCTTTTGTTCTGACCTGGATTAGTAAATAGTCAAGTTTTCCTCCTGGACTTGCTGGCCAGCTTTCCAGTCCGTTTTACTCGAAATTTATGAAAGTTTTTGGTTTGAAATGCAGGAGTCCAACCTTGCACTGTTTTTTGTTTTGTTTTGTTTTGTTTATTTGATCAATTAGAGAGATTTAGTTTTCAGATTATTTTTGCAAGGTTGCAAACCTGAACTTTCATCACAGGGAAGAAAGTTGTCGATGTTGGTCTTAAAACTGATTCAAGTTTTAATGTTTTTTGAAAAACGGACCACCTAGCCAAACTTTATCCTAACTGCAAGTGGCTTGGGGCTTCTAACCAATATTTTCTTGAAGAAAGTGAGAAATACTACATCCATCTCCAAAAGAAAGGAAAACATTGGATAAAAATGGTTTGAATTAACAACAAAATCCAAACAATTTAAGGGTTTTCTGTGTCAACAGTCTGAGATCTTCCTGTCTGTACTTAGAGTTCAGTAAGGATCTCAGGCTGCTGCCTCCAAGGACCGGCATCCTGCAACTTTTAGATGTGCACCTGAATATATTAATAGGCTAATTACCAGAGATAAATGCATGCTAAGGAGGTAGTTTATCCATTTGACTCATATGGGTTGGACCAGGGATGCATCCAAACCCAGCGGACCAGAGTTTGAGACTCTTCCCATGTTAATGTCCTTCTAATAATCTGCATGTCAAAAGCCCTGTTGTCATGCCAGCCTCTTTTCTCTGCAGCACTTGAAACTGCTTGCAGGATTGAAATTAAGCTTGAGATTATGCCTAGATCACTTTATACTCCAGTATTACCCATAACAGGTTTAGCTGCTGCATTTACTATTTAAATAATAACCTCTCGTATGTCAAATATGGAGATCAGTGAAATGTAAAGTGACACTTAGTCTTAATACTTTGCAAGTTTACAGCCCCCTCTACATTTTTTACCACCACACCCTCATCAGTAAAGGCAATGAATTCATCTCTAATCGCAGTATCATGATCTAACTGAAGTAGTTGAAAAATCCAGCGTTTAATTTCAGTGGGAAATGTCCAAAAGAAAATAGATACTTTCCTAAACATTCCCATATCTGCAGTCAGATCAAGATGCCAGCTGGTTGTTTGGGAGGTATAACATGAAAAAGCCATTCCTGTCCTCCAATCAACTGAAGCTGTGTGCTTTGCTCCAAAGAGACTAAGATAAAGCCTTTCAGCAGCAAACATGTCAGGTGGGTTTGGGGTGAAACAGAGGATGAATAGATAAAAAAGCACTTTGTATTCTCCAGCCTAGGAGAAAAATAAGTGCCATCCTCTTGGCAAAAGGAGGTTGTGCAAAGTATTAATAGGAGGGGGTGCAATAACTCTCTCGCTGGCGGTAAAACTGTAAAATTGTTTCTCAGTGATGGAATTTTTTTTTTCCTTCTTTCAATAAATGTACCAAAATTAAACACTTTTCTACAATTTTTCTATTTTTTTTTTAAGGAACAATAATTCTGCAGTAAAATCTGAATTTATTTTAAGACTTTTTACCCAAATAAGTGTGGCATTTCTGCTGCTAGTTAGGGAATGTAAGTGTTTTTCCAAATTTAACAAATTTCCTGTAGGTCCATACACGTCCCAAAACAATTTCTATTCCTTCGAAGAAACAAGCTTGGAATCATAATTAGGAACAAAGTAGATTTATAAAAAGTTCAGCTAGCAAGTTTTATAAATCACAATGAAGCCATTTGGCCACTTTGTCACATTGCTCAGTGCTTTTGGCATCATCTGCTGCTTCAGAGCAAAGACTCAGTCACAGACAGTGGATGCCAAAGCAACCAATCACAGTGGGCTGCACCATCCCTCCGCCTAATCCAACATAACACCACCCATGTTGACTTTCTCTCTTTCAAAAAACTTATTTTAGGCACAACATTATCAGGATGTCATTAGTAAAGGCAGATGAGTTCTTCTAAATTAATATCAGTTTTACTAAATGCATCCTGATTGCGAGTAATTTCTTCATTTTAGCTGGACGGACACTGTCCAGCCTGTAGGATAAAAACTCTAAAATGAAAGAATTTGAATTTAAAGTTTCAAATTATATATATTTGAAGTGGAGTCACCTTAAGGTAATGACAGTAAGAGTAGGAAGGGTTTCTGATGATCATAAATCATATAAGCATCACCTTTAGGTCACATTTATTAGGGAAATACCTGAAACAGACAATCAGAATATTATTTATCTGCAACTCACTTTCTTCTCTTCTTCCACTATAAATACCACAAGTGCTAAAGAACATTAACAATTTCTGCTATTCATAAGGATCAGTTTATCCAACCAGATTACGGTTTTGCATTTGTAATGAAGAAGTAAGACACACAGGAGCCCAAGTCTGCAAGGTAGAGAAATAAGGGACACAGAAAACCTAAAGTATAAGATAAAGAGTATAAACAAGTGGGTCAGTAAGAAAGGAAAGAAATCTACAGGGGAACTACTTTGTAAAAACTGCAAATGACCCCACATTAACATTCAATATGAAGAAATTACTCAGTTGTATCGTATAAAAAGAGGTTTTTGGTGAATACGATCTGTTCCAGAAGCATGCAGCCACAGTCGCTGGTAGAGCAGCTTCTTTGTGTTGCATGGTTACAGTTTCAGCTCTCGGAAAACCTCAACTCAGGTTCAGTTTATGTCTGAAACAGTTTTTTGTCTGAAATTAGAGGAAGCCAAAAACAGGATGTCATTAAATGAAGATTTGCGTTACATCAGCATATTCAAAAATAGAAGATGAGGGAGTCCTATAATCACATGCAGAGCCAGTAATGAACAGCTTTAATGAGACACAATAAGGAGCTGAGAGCTGGAGGAGTCGGGTTAAATGTGGACCTCGCTGCTGGGAGAGTTAGATTGGACTCAGAGTTATTCTGGTTTACAGTTCTGATCCGGCAGCAAAGTCTCAAAGATCAGCACATGTGGGGGTGGGGCGAACAGTCCCCTCTGTGATTGTTTCCCTTCGTTGCTGTCCAGATATTATTTCCTCACTCATTTCTGGGTACATTTCCAGGTCTTTTTTATCTTTGTTCGTTTGCAGAGAAAAAGTTGAAGTCAGTATATTTAATAAGCAGTTTGTTAGATGTCCCGACACATTTTTCCAATCGTTCTGATGGATTTTGAATGCCTTGCAGAAGTATTCACACCCTTTGAACTTTTTTGTTCCCATCTTTCCGTTTCATGCACGGAGAGTTTTGTGACTGAATGTTGCAGATGTGTGATTCTGGGGTGTTTACACTTAAAGCTCTGTCTGTGATTCTCCACACCACAGTGCGTGTTTCCAGGAATGCATTTTCCAAACACACTGAAACACACACTGGTGTACCAGCTGTGCTTTACCTTCTCGTGGTCGGTTAAACGAAGCTCATCCATGCATGCTTCAAGCTCCGGTGGGGTTTGGTGTGCAGAGTAAACGTCCTTATCAGACAGTGTCCATACGTCTCTGTGCTGATGTCCACGAATATGTTCATTTTTTGTGATTCTGCACATTTGTTTGCACCAATAAGATCCTTGGGCCTTTCTGTATGGAGTTCTTATGTTCTTTCTGTGCGTTCATGGGTTCTCTGGGTACCTTGGTTTGATAAAAAAAAAAAAAAAAAGGAAACATGCCCGTTAGGTTAATTAGAGATTCTAAATTGTCCTTCGTGATGTGCATGTGAATGGTTTCATGGTCCAGGATGACCACTCCTAAACCCAGAGAGTCTCTTATCAGCGTCAGCTAGCACCTTCATATTTTGGCAAATTGATATGTCGGTATTAGTTTCTCTCTGCTCAGCTTTCCAGCATGCAGGATTTTTGTTGCTGCTGTTCATCTAAACAAGAGTTTTGGGTCAAGCTGTCATTTCTCTCATGCTGTTCAACAATCACTCTGCAGAAAGTCCTTATCAAGAGATGGAGGCTGGTATTTTGCAGCCACGGGATTGAACCAGATCCTTCGGTGCGTCGAGGTGGAGGTGTTGAATCAAGGTCAACTCACGTTTCCTCAGTAGGAGAGCCTCGGCTCGGCTGTTTATCGCCTTTTCAATCTACCTTTAAAACTCTGCTGCTGAAAAGCATCAAGGTCACATTTCTTTATCTGTGAGTGCCTTAACAGGCAGCATGGGAGATGTAGTAATTCCTTAGCTGAGGTCTCAAGAACTGATGGAAGTATTTAACTTTATCCTATGTTTACACGCCACAGTGCATTAAAACACCAGCCTGAAAGGACAAAATCTCAGTGCCATAATGACTAACCGGGCTGGTTTATACACCGGTTGTAATTCATGAACACTGAACCGTTTCTGTGGCCCCAGTTCTCTGTGTTTTCATCGCATTTTCAATGATTGCATGAAGAGCTGTTGCTTACATGCTTTTTTTTTTGCCACATATATGATGATTTTCTGCTGTTGGCTTCTGTTGGTAGTTTTAAAGGTCATTTCTATCCTCACCACCATTCTTGAAACTTACTGGAGCTTAGTTGTTAGTGCATTACTTTAACAACATAAATAAGACGCTAGTCTTCTGACTTTACTTTGCTGTTAGGTACAGAGAATGTTGCGAGATGCGAAGTTGAAACCAGTGAAGAAAAAAGACGAGGAGGTTAGATTTCTTGTTCACTTAGCTGCAAAGCTGAAATGCAAACTGAATGAAATACTTCAAACCTAGTGCACCCAAAACACATTTACAGAGTTGTGTTGGTCAAACCACATCATCCTTGTTTGGTGCAGATAATGTCGTTTTGTTGGAGCGGTTTGCAGCCGAGCTGCTCTCAGTCTGAGGCCATCAGTCGTAAAGAGACGGACTGCTCCCTGCAGGTCTTCACCTCAAACGAAGGGGTTCAAATACGCTGGGGTCTCGTACATGACTAAAGGTAGGATGATAGACGCATTAATGTGTGCCTTGCTTCAGTCTCGTTGCTGAGAAAGAACTGGGTCAAAAAGCAAACCTCTAAGTTTACCGGTCTGGTTCTGACTCTCTCCTGTGGCCGTGAGATGGCGATCCCGATAAAAAGAACAATATCCCAAATACAAGCGGCTGAAATGAACTTCTGTAGGGTGGCTGCTTGAGGAGCTCCTCTCCACTGGAAAAAGTCAGTTCGGGTGGTTCGGGCATTTGATCAGAATCTCTGCTGAGTGTCTCTCCCTTTGGAGGTTTTCCAGGCTTTTACTCTTGGGAGAACATACTGAATTTACTGGAGGGACTGTTTATATGTATATAAATATTTATTTTGGTCTGGAAACACCATGGGATGCCACAGAATGAGCTGTTGATGGGGACAAAGATGTCTGGGTTTCCCTCCTGGACCTACTTTCCCTGTTTATCTTGAGTAGTCAGAAGACACCAGATGGTGGAGTGGATCCCAACTCCTAACAACAAGATATGTTTTCCAGAACAGATCATCTTGAATCAATAGATACATAAATAATGTAAGAATCACTGCTTTTTTCATGGTCGAATTTACATTTGTTTATGATCTGTACAGTTTTTTCTGTCAAACAATGGTCCACTATGAATTTAATAACATGCATGCTTGGTGCACTGACCTCTTCGCATCTATGTACCACATTGTATTTTCATGTGTTTGGTTTCACTTATAGCTCATTTAGTTAATATGGCATTAAAACAGGCAGGAGGCCTTTCACTGGATGGAAAGACTGAGGCAGAGAAAAAATGCTGAATGCTTAATCAGTTCAACGAATATGTTAGTTTTTAAATCGTCCAAAGTCTGAAATCATTGTCAACAAATCACATTTCTCAGTCCTAAATAAGGTGTTAAATTAGATTAATGTTTTACTTTCTGTCTATGGTTTGGGCTTTTACCATCGTTTTTATAATTGTATGTTTGTGAGAAGCATACAGACAGTGATCCACAACCATCAGACTGCTCCAAGTGCCCCTCCTTATTCACAAAGCAACTAGCACTAATGATATCATGGTGCAAACATGCCATAAAGCTCAGTAGATGCGAGAAGTTTCTATTTATTTTGCATTTTCACGGATGTCTTTACTCACGATTTATACTTCAAACACAACAGGCATCAAAGTGACGGAGAGAAAAATGTTTTCTCTTCGTCTGAAGAACTAAAACCTTCCTTAGAATGCTTCTTTCACCTCTTTATTTACTAGAAGATCAAAAGATGTTTTGGTAGACTATTTTAATTGTCCAATCGGAGACATTTTAGTAATAACTGATTATTTTTTTGAACATCTATAGCCACTTATTCTTGTCAGATCGTGGGGGAACCTTGAGTACTCGTAGAGAACCTACACATGCACAGGGAGAACATGCAAACTCCAAGCAGAAAGAGCCTAGGCTGGGATTCAAACCCAGGACCTTCATGCTGCAAGGCAACAGTGTTACCAACAGCCAAGTAGGACTGATGGTTAAAGTGCACCCCAGCTATTTTGCACAGTAAAAACAAATTTGATTTACAGATGCTATTTACTGTAGCTATTTTTATTTATATCTCTGTACGAAGCACTATTAAATACTCTATTATATGCTGTTTGTATCAAATAGAAAGCAGTAACAACTGTTACCATTTTATTTCAACAATTTGTCAAAAATTGGCCACTTTTTGATAATCTATTGTAAAATTACAGAAATGATTTGCAGCCACGATCTCTGGAAGACGGAATGAATAAAAGCCTATTTGTCGTTCCTGCGTCTTTCTGCAAACAGGGAACAGAGCAGCAGGTTGTCTTTGACCAAGTTTCTTCCCCTGTGATGAAATAATCGCCATCTTTCAGCAGAAGTAAATGTTTCTTATTGTCAGCACTGGTCATTAGGAGTCAGATGCTTTTTGCATAAACAACCATAAATCTGGGCAGCTTTTCTTCTAAATGCATGGAATAAAACCTCATTCAAATGTAGGCGTACTACTATTTGCTTTGCAGCACAGTTTGATGTGCAAGTCACTGTTTGTTAGGACTTTGTGAATTAGGCATGTTCAAATCCTGATCCGTTCCCATTTTCCCAAACATAAAAACCATACAATGCTTCATTGAATAACCATGGTTTGCAGGACTGTTTTTAAAGTTACAAACCCACTTTGTTCAAGAAGAAGCTGCTGAAACAGTCAGACAGAACAGGCAGACAGATTGACCAGGCTTCTGCATCAGTCCTGTCAGGATTTGACCGGTCAGCAAGCCGTACTGCAGAGGTTGCAACGGTTTTTTTTTTTTTTTTTTTTTTTTTTTTTTTTTTTTTTTTTTTTTTTTATGGGACCGTCCACTTGGTTACTGTTTGCGCCACTTTAGATCAATCTGATGTGCAGAAGAGCGACTGACCAAGTTTCAAACAGTCACTCAGCTCAGGTGGTCGGACTTTTGGTCGAGTCAGTCCAGCTTCAGCTAATAATCAGGCAGAGTGGCTAAATGGCAGCCTCCCTGCAGCTGACTGTGCTGAATCATTCAAATCTGTTTGAATGCGTGTGTGTGTGGGGGGGGGGTGCGTGTGCATGTGTTGAGGGGAGGGGTTGTCTCTGTTCATTCACAAATGCAGTGACTCAGTAATTATTGCTCCCACTGCTGATCTAGATTTCAGGGTCTGTCACTCAGCAATAACCTGCTGGTATTTGGAGGTTTCGAATGATCAGAGGAGAGTCAACGAAATCAGACTGTTTGAAGATCTGTTACTCTGCGTATTTTAGAAAAGAACTTCATTATCGAATTAAAAGAAACTGCATTCACCAACTATATCGAAAGCTTCTGATGTGGGCTTACTCAGCCCATCAAGTGTATGAATGGGTGTATTAAAGAGGGGCAATGATTTTATAATATTTGTGAAATACTCTGAATAGTTTTTGTAGCCATCGTTCTGATTCCACAGAGTTGTAAATCACCTCCACAATGCTGCGACGCTCCAAGTTCTTCTCCAGATGCTGCTCCTCTTTAACGCAGAGATAGTTCATGTTTCTTCACAAAACGTGTCGAAAAGATCTGCCTGCATGCTAAAATAAATGCTGTGGTCCACCGGTGGACAGTGACTCTGAAGTTGGTGCTATACTAAACAGCGTTTTTCCACCAAATATGTTCCAGTTCCTAACTGGGGTTGGTGCTGGAGCCATCTCTTAACCACCAGAGAGCCAATTATGAATGTGTCATTTGTTTATTGATCCCACCTCCTATTTCATTCTGTGTGTTTGTGAAGGATGTTGTGCATGAGGGGGAAACAGCCCCTTGTGGTCCTGCACAGACAAGCATGTATAGACGATGGATGGATAGATGTTGTGCATGAAACCATATAACCGCAGAAATAATATTTATCCCCATATCCCTGCAAAAAGATGCCTAAATATTACCAACATAATTTATTACCACTGTTCTACAACAATCAGCGGTGGTTGTGAACGCATCACAATCTGAAAAGGATTGATTAACAAGACCTGGAGATGATGAAGACAGAAAGTGCTTAAGAGCTGAGTTGGAAATGATGTTGATGGATTCAGAGGAAAATTGAGTGCCGCATTGACCTACTGACCCTCCATTACAAGAGATTTTAAGATAAACTCTGGGAATTACTATTGTTGAAGCAATATTTTTTGAATCATTTTTAATTAGACAGATCAAAGACAAAACTAAACTCTGGAGATTACTTCTTGATTTGCTGCTGATTCTTTCTAAACTCTAGCATCAGTAAAGCACTGAAACCTGTTTGGTAGAGAAGACCCCAAATTAATATTTTGGTGCTTTTTAAGATGTCCAGACTGCATCTAACTGCTCAGGATCTGTTATATTTAGATTGGTTGGAATTCAAATTGATGATTGTACAATTAAAAGATTTTTTTAAAACACAATTTCAGATTTACAGAATTTTGTTCTATTTGTGAAAACACAGCAGCATTTTCAATACTTCATTGGCATTAGGGTGTAATTTTTTTTAGTAACATTTATTTACCCAGATTATTGCATCAATTCCTCTCAAGTTAAAGATGGGCCTTTAATTTCTATACAGAGAATCAACCTTTGTGTTGTAAAGCTGGTTTAAAACTGGAACGGATTGTCTATCTTATCAATATTCTGATTTACCACAAAACAGATGGTGATTTGACAATAACTTTAAATGTCTCAGCATTTTTAGGTAATTTTTTTTTATGTTTCATTGAAATGTTTATTTTACTGTATTTTTGTAGCGTATATTACAGATATGCTTCTGTTTCTCTCCACTCGTCTATAATAAATCTATGAGAGGTTTTCTTTTCCTTGTACAATCTGCAAAACAGCATAACTACAGTCTGGATGTGCAGCTAAAACTGCTAGAAGTTAGCAGGTTATTGAAGTGATTCTAATAGGCACTGCTGACCAAGCTAATTGGCTAGCAGTTGCTGCTAATTGTGGTTTATTAAACTGCAGTATGCTGCATATGTGTGTGGACATCTGTGTCTGTGTGTGTTTTTGTTGCTGTTTGGATGTCAGCAGCTTGTTTCCCTTGTGGTGGCCTGCAGCAGCTGAAGGAATGCATAGAATTTCATAACATTTCTCTTAAAGAATTCAAAGTCCCTGCAGCGTGAGTGCACGCTGCTTTATGTAAAATTTAGTGAAGTTATTGATTATGAATAAAACCGTGCCTGGAGGGAGGTTTTGATGATGCACAGCTGTCTGTCTGCTTGCATGTGTGCCTGTCTCCCTTTCATTCGGGCGCTGTGTGCTCTCCTGTCTGTCGGTCTGTCACGCTGTGCTGAATAATTCACTCCGGTTCTTGAGGGAGCTGTCAATCACATTTTCAGAGCTTGTGTATGTGTTTGTGAAGAGATCTAGCATTTCCTACAAGTTGCTCCTGTTATTCGCTCCCTTTTACTTTCACCTTGTAATCAGCAAAGAAGGTAGAGGTGGATTTGGTGAGGAGGCTTGATGGATGGAGCGGTTTTGAGTGTGAAAAGCGTGAAACGCACCTGTAATGCCCCCCCTTCTCACATGCTCAGAACACGTGTTTGTAATTGTTTATGTACTGGATTCTAGTGCCAGAACATACAACCTCAACATGCTCGGTTCAGGTTTATCCTGCGATGCATGTTATTAGCCTGTGCCTTGCAGCTATATGTGCACGCACACACATATTGAAGAGTGACTGTGTAGAAAAATAACTCGGGCGCAAAATGTGAGAACACACTGTTTACCAATGCTCCTATATTACCTCTCCCTCTGCAACAGCAAACATGCCATCACTTCAAAAACTGAACCTGCTCCTATTAAACTGGCAAACTCTGGCATTTAAGGAGAAGCACTAAATCAAATACCGGCTGAATGCCAAGCAGCAGTATGCATACCACCAGAACTGCATTAATACAAGCCTTTATGGATATCTCTAATCAAAAAGGGAAGTCTAGGGAGGCGCTGCATCTATTAAGTCTACAAAACACATGTAGATACTGTCGATGGATATCATGTCAAACATAAAGACCTGGTCCACTGTTGTCCCCCTCTGAATTTCTCACTACATCCTGTCCAGGACAAACAGTTCCACTTACCTTGAGATGCGCATTAACACATTATTTGGTGGATCGATTGAATCAAATCAAACTCTCCTCCCAGCTTTTCAGGCTTTTTTGTCCCCCCTTTTTTTGCTTTGAGAAGGTAGTAGGTGTGTTTCCACTGACGTTTTTTTGCACATTTTGAAGATTTATTTTGCATTAGAAAAGGTTACCTATTTATTCATTGCTGACTAAAGACAAGCAGCTAGCATAGAACATTGAATAACTAACACTGATTTCTACATTGCTTTGGTGTGGAGTGCTTTTGATTGTATATTCATCGACTCATCCACTGTTGTGGACCTAAGCAAGAATCAATACAGACACATTTTGCTCTTCAGAATGAGAGTGTTGATCTCCTCCCATTGGGATGAAAACATGTTCAGCTGCATTCAGACTTTTCTACCTTTAAGCGCACACATCCTGCAAGACGGGATGAATTCACGGCTTGAGACCATTTAGGCGAGACATTTTTAAATTACCTGCCTTCTTCCTGAGGTCCATGATCAGATCATCGCTGTGTTTCCTGATGACTGGCTCCGAATCCTTTTTATCAGCATCCTCAATCAATGAATACCATATGTCAATAAAAACCAATTTATCAGCTGAAGATTTTATCACCAATGTTTCCTTCTCAGAGGCCCAAAGCATCACAAGAGGTTGGGTCAATCTTCCACGTGTGCCAGGTTAAACTCCTTGGGGGAGATACATAATCAACATTCACTGTTGACTTTAATCCTCAGTCTTCACTCCAGGGCAAGGCCTGGTCTCCTTAACCCCAATAAAATATCTAGCTCACTTAATATGCATATGCCAAGTGCTTTGAGTCAGATGTTGTCAGGGTCCAGTACCAGTTTGCTTTGAGGGATCCTGCAGGGGGCGAACTGCTCCTGACGGCGTAGCTTCTAGGATCCCCTCATTCCTCATCATGCTCTATTATAATGAAGTGGCATTCAGCGGAGGGCTGAACTGAGTTTCAACACTAACAGGGTTTTCTCTGCTTTTGGGGTGCACCTGCCTCAAGCAATTACTTTAGAACATTTTTGGCACTTGCCTTTGTAACCTCACAGTTTGTGCTGAACATCAAGCTTATTGTCAGAAATTATTGCCTGAGAATTTGAAACAGTTGAAATGGCTGTACTTCATGAAATAAAATGGCAAAAAACTCCCATCATTCCCTAAAAAAAACCCCATAATAAACCATTTTAAAGAGTTTTTAAGCCATTCAATGATCAGCAAAAATATTCATAGTGTTTGAACCTTTTCACATTGTGTTAAATTACAAGAACAATCTTCATTTGTGATTTATGGGATTTTACGTGTTCAAAATTGTGAAGGCGAAGGAAGATCATGCATAGTTTTAAAGTCTTTTTTTGCATCTTGAAAAATCAGGAAAGTGTGGCATGCATTTGCTTTTAGCTCCACTATGCTTGGATACTATTAAATATTAGGGGTGTCCCAAAAAAATCGCAAATTCAGAATCATTGTCAAATCTCTAAAACTCAATTTCAAAAAAATAAATCTATTTTGTGACTACGCGGACGTTCTGAAGTCACCACGCAGTCAGTGCTGGAAAGTACATATGCACGGAAAGCACCAAAACAAAGAGGAAACTACAAAAATGAAAAGCAAGAGATTCAAGCCCCATCTTTGTTGAAGGCAAACATTTGGACTTAGTTTTTTACCAGATTGTGAGCTTGACATGAGCTCCAGCGTGTGCAAGGTGCACAAAATGAAGATCAGGCACTTCAGTCATGCTACAGCTCAGCCAAGGTACACCATGCTATCGCAGCAGAGCTCTGTGCAGCGTTTTGTCTGATTGGTCAGAAGTTTGTGTTTTATGTAGAAATGCGCTCGGACAGCAATGTTGATATTTTACTCCAGCTAGTTCGCTTCCACTTTCCGGTTTTTGTATCCGCAAGCGATGTCAGTACATTTGAGGAATGTTTTATGTGACTTGGTGAGGAATTAAATACATTTGTACGATTCTTCACTAAATAACTACAAAAACAGTTAAATGGCTAAAAATGCCTGGATAGAAATTGCAACGTCGTTGTCCACAGAGGAGGCTGTCTGCAGAAAATTGTGGCGCTCTCTCCGTGACTGTTTGGTCAAAGCAAAACAGAGGATGCAGGCAGGAAGCAGAAAAGATACTTTAACATCTCCATTTGCCATTCTGCCTTGCAAAGCAGACTGGAGAAGATCATGTGGATCCTTTGCACACCTATAGGCTGAAGTAGAAATCATTATGAATTTTAAAAAAAAAATAGATTTTGAATCGAAACGGGGTCCCAAAAGTCAGAATCAAATCATGAGATCAGCATCATGGAGACCAAGGATCACAACAGAATGGTGAGGGGTAAAGTTGTGGAAGTTTAACACTTGGGTTGTAAAACAACATGAACATGAAGATGAAGAAACTCAGGGAAGCAACCAAGAGACCCATAGTAGGGCAACGGCCAGATGGGACCAAAGTTTGTTGTTACAGTCTAAACACAAACACTCCATATCATCCTGAATACACCATCCACACAGTATAAATATGGTGATGGCAACATCATGCTGCAGGGATACTTTTCTCCAGCAGGAACACAAAAAGTGGGTCATGTAATGGGTGACTAGAAGGACTAGGAAAAGACAACCAGACAGAGAATGTGGTTCACTGATTCTATTAAAAACTAAGTAGTGGAGGGACTTCTGGAACACGAACATCTGACGTTGGGAGAGGTAAGTTAGTGATATAATCTCCAGCTGAGGACCTTGGAAGTGTGGAGAGACCCACTAAGCTCCTGAAAGATGTCAGAGGAGCTCCGACGCCGAGTGTGTTAGAGGTTCCAGTCTGGGACGGAGGGCTCAAGACCAGTCTGGAGCTGCTTTTTCCTGGTCTTGGCCTTGAAGTGTGCAGTCTCAGTCTTGGAAAAAC
The DNA here is from genome assembly GCA_014839685.1 of Anableps anableps. Lineage (NCBI taxonomy): Eukaryota > Metazoa > Chordata > Actinopteri > Cyprinodontiformes > Anablepidae > Anableps > Anableps anableps. Next base: position 36,473,327 of record CM026071.1, on the reverse strand, counting down.
TGGCCTTGACTCCATGCCTGATATGACGAATCATTACTGTTTTTTTTTTTAATTTATCATACAACTACTGGGAAATGTAAGATCATGAATCTAGTTTAGAGATTGTGTATCAATGTGCATGTAATGACTAAACAATTAGTTTATTTATGACAGTTATTAGTTTAATACCAAAAAGTAGTTTTGGTTGAGCAATTAACTGTTTCTCCATAAATTCTTTGCATTTTGTCTTGTACAAAAAAAAAACAATGTCCTGAAATATTTGCCAAACTCTAAACATTCAGCCTTTGCCTTGGCTTTGGTGTTGGAAAAACCAGGCATGACTTCGTTCCTAGTTCCAGTCCGTGAGGGTAGTGGGGAAGCCCTGAGGTGCGCTTACTTAGCAAGAGAAGGGAACCCTTGATGGAGAAATCCTGGTCTGTCTGGGTTTGGTATGCAACAAATCCATTCCAAGGAGACAGAGCTTTGCAGGGGGACAGGCGAAGCTCGGTAACACAAAGGCAGATGGCAGAATAATCCGAAAAGGGGGAAACTGAAGGCGAGGGACAATAATCAGGCCTAGAGTCGAAAACCAGGAAGCAAAGGCGAACGTAGTATCCAGTAGGGGCGAGGCGAGAGAGGGAAAATTAGATCGAGAACAGGAGATGAAGAACAGGCTTGGGAAGACCACTGGAGATTTAGTCACACAGTGGGTTTAGATAATCTGGCGAAGCGTCTGTGGCTGGAAGGAGTTTAGGTAGCCAATGAAAGAGGTGAGCGGGATTAAGAGTGTGATTATCTGGCACAGGTGGGCCGAAGGAGCTTGGTTTCATGGAGACTGTGGCATGGCAGGTGAACAGGAAGCGGAACAGGCTGATCATTACAGGTCACGCTTGATGGTGGAGTTAAATCGGGAAGAAGATCTGGGTAGAGACCCGAAAAGACTCATTTCCCATAGCTGCAATAAAAGGTAGCTCAGTGCAGCATTGAATCAGTGGGTTAAAACAAATGCAAATAGCTTTAAACATCCAGATTCATCATTTTTAATTTATACAGCCCAGAGCTGCTGCTGTAATAGGTGTATTTAAATCTACTGTAATGCTTCCAAGTGTAGTTGTTTATACTGTAATTTAAACTGTTCAGACTAATGAACAAACACCATGCAGTCAAAATACATTTTTAAAAAGTAATTAGAAGTTATAGATTACTGATGTCGCATTATCTAAACAGCAGCTAAAATTCACGTCACTGAATTACCAAGGCATTAAATTCATCCTGGCCTCAGAATATTTACCTCTCCGTCCATTTTCCTGTTTTTACCTGTTTGACATGAACATCTCTGCACAACCGAAGAGCAGCGATAGATCAGTGGGCAGACAGAGGCAAACATCTTGATAGATGGCTTCTTATGCAAATTGATAGATGGTGTAATCTGGGACACTGCATGGACTCGGGCCTGCATACGGTGTGTTGGTTTATCTCTGTGTGCACATCAGTGGTGCGTGTTATTAGCATGTACCCTGCAGGTACACACACAGAACGGATCTCTCTCTCTCTCTCTCTCTCTCTCTCTCATTGGTACAAACGCATTCAGACACATTCTCCTCGAGTGTGTGAACTTTATGTTCAAAGCCCAGAGGAACGGTTGTATCGTGGTGGATTCTAGTTCTCTCTTCCCTGAGCTCTCTGAACTCACACACTCTCTGATCTGTCTCCCTGGATTTTCCTCTGTTTGACTGTGTGTGTGTGGGGTGGATGTTTGAGAGGAAAATTCTCCAAACGTGAGGACCTTTGATTTGCTCACACTAAGCAATGGGGACTATTTTGTTCCAGATGTCGAGAACAGTTTTTGATATTTTATCTCTTACTATTTTCGTTCTTCTTGATTTCTCAGAGCAAAACTTACATTCTAGTTCCAGGAAGATATTTATAGTTAAGTTTAGTGGAGCTGCTTAATGTAACTTCTTTACAATCACTTATTCTGAAACCCGTTTTTTCATTTTTGTATTTATTGTTTAACATTAATAGGGTTCTACTAATGATTATTTTAGAAATTGATTATTCTATCGATTATTCTGACGATTAATCGATTAATCAGATAAAAAAAAAATTGGAATATTCTGCAGATTTTTACTTTAACCTCTTAGGATTTTTATACAATATTAGAAATACATTAAAAGAGGCAAATAAACAAACAAATTCCTTTTTTAATTAGGAAAATAAACATTTTATTGCTTAAAACGCAGTAATATAGCTTTCATTGGTGAATTTGAACCAGGTGAGGCTAAAACTGCCACTTGAGGAGTTTTGGGTGGAACATATTTACACACAAAGGACTTTTTTATCTTAAATGCAAAAGGTTTATATATTTTGTACAGTTTTGGCTTAATTACTGCTCTGAGTGTGTTATTTTTTTTCAGCAAATGGCCTTTTTATGGTGTGTCTACTCCAGTTAATGATTAATCGATTACTAAATTAGTTAACATTATTTCAATAATTGATTAATCATGATTAATTCGATTCATGTATTTAGTTGCATTGGTGCCACAAGTCACTTTAACAAAAGGAACATCTCCATCCTGTCTTGAGAGAGAGCCTAGATGTTCTTTGTTGTTTTTATTGGTTGCAGAAACCTTTTTGTCCATCTCATATGTGCACACACACAGAGATTCTTGGGTGCTCGTCTGGTTTTCATCCATTGTCTTAACCCGCCTGTCCTTGCAGGGGCGTGAGGTTGCTGGTGGTTATCTGGTGGTGAGGTCCACCCTGGACAGGTCTCCAGTCAATCACAGGGGAGCACAGAGACACACAGGACAAAGCATGCATGCACTCCCATACCTAAGGGCAATTTAGAGAAACATATTAACCTAACAGTCCAGTTTTTTGACTGTGGGAGGTAGGCGGAGCACCCGGTGAGAACCTTTGCATGCACAGGGAGAAAATGCAAAATTTATGTAGAAAGACCCCAGACCAGGATTTGAACCCAGTACCTTCATGCTGCAAGGCAGCAATGCTGCCAGCTGCTTCACTGTGCAGCCGTGTCCAGTTTTCAGATAGTTCTATTGATGAAAAAGGGAAGACAGAAAAAAAGAGAACACGATCTTAGTGTTTGTAAAATCCTTCGAAATGGCCCTGTGCTGATTATTAAGACGATAAGCTGTAACCATGATGTTGTTGACATGTCCGGCGTCTGGTCCAGGTGAAGGAGGAGAAGCCAACAGGGTGTCTGTCTGGACTGCAGCTGGTTAGAGTTGCGTAGTAAGTGGAAGAGGAAGGCATGTCTGGCATTTAATAAGATCTGCCCTAATTTTCTCTGCTGCTGGTGCTACTGCATATTCCACTTATTAATAAAATGACTTGTCTGCACCTGTGTTTGTAGATCATTGCTTTATTAAATCCTCACCCACAGAAGTCAACACTCCCACCAGCACTATTTAGTATTTGTAGTCACACACCTACTTGCTCCGGATATTAAAACTGCGTCTAAAAATGACGCGAGTCCTGCAGCCTGTTTACTGGACCTGTTGAAAACCGGATCCTGTGTTGGACAATAAGCCTCAGCTCTTCGAGTAAGCCATGTAGAGAATCTGATTTGACACCACCAAGCTTGACTCCCACAAGCTTTTCAGAGCCTAAAATTCTGACTGGAGTGTTTAGAACTGTGTCTTGAGTATATTGTACCTCCCTAGACAAGCTGCACAGAAGAACAGCTGTATAAAGTGTTTTCTGAATCACTTTAAAAAGAAAAGAGGCTTCTTTTATTTGCCTTAGCAGACCCTGGCCTCCTGAGAAAATGAACGAGCTGTTGAATCTGGCTGCAGATGGTGTCTCTGTCGAGTTTTCTAGTTTCCATTTGAATGCAACATGTTTTAAAAGTGAATTTAATACATTGATCTTTTGTTTTTTTTTTTTAGCAAAACGATTGTACATTTTTCAGTTCACAAATTTCAAGCTGAAAGTAAGATATATGAATCGTAGCTGGCAGTCACAACTTCTAAATGCGTTGGTGACGTCGGGTAGGTAGGTAGTAATGTTGAGGGCCTGAATTAAATGTCTTGAGCAGATGTAATTGGAGTTCTGTGGAGAGGGTTATGATAACTCAATATCTTACCCTGTTTGAATGAGATGTTTTGGTGTTGACTGGGAATGTGGGGATGGTTTAGCATCCTTGGCTGAATAATGGTCACTCACACTGATGGTTCATAACACTTCTTTCATGGACGTGTCTTCCAAACAATTTTGTGTTGAACACCCGTAAGAGCTATAAGAAATACACAGAGGCCGCAACCAGTTTGTGGCATCGCAATCTAAGGTGCACTTTCACAACAAAACAATCTTAGCAAACCTTTAACTTTACTTTCATTAACTCTACACACATCCACAAACATCCTAAACATAATAACTAACATACCTTGTGTCTGCTGTCAGCCAGTAGCTTAAAATGACTTTAAAACTAGCAGGTTCAACATTTAGCATTTCCTTCTTCCATTGTTTTCCACAGCATTGGATGAACTTCCTCTACAGGCAATATTAACAAAATAAGAGCCCAGACTTCAACATTAAACACGAGGCACTGTTTAAATTTCCCAGTTAAATACGCAACCTTGAAACAACAATTTAAATGCATTTGGTTATATTATCAATGCTTTACAGATGGCTTGTGGGTCTCTGTGGGTGGATTGGTCCCTGTGTGTGGGAGCTTGGGCCACACCCAGTGGTGGGCTCCCGCTGGGTGGCCTATGGCTCCCAGGGATGTCGGGCTGGCCAAGGGCTGCAGGGCTCTGGTGAGCTAGCCAGGTGGGGCGGTACCATGCCCTCTGCTGTGGTCCTTCTGAGTTCTGGCTGCCGCGGTGGGCTGGTGCTTACTCGGCGTGTTGGGGTCTCTGGAGGGGTCATCCCTGCTTGGTGCTGGGCAACCTTGCTGCCATGGGTTGGTGGAGGCCGTGAGTTGAGTCCCACGCTTGGGTTATGCCAGGCAGACAGACAGAATAGCCCTGTGTCTGTCTGCCTGGGGGTGTTGCAGCCTTCCTGAGTAAAGTCCACCTGTCCTTTTACTGCTTCTGGGTGCTGTGGGTTGCAGGCCTTCCACACCTCCTGCTACTCTCATAGTTGTGCACCTCCAGGTGACAAACTCACTCACATGCACCCACTCAACACAAACACACGAACACACATTTTATCCAAATGGTTATAAGTGATACAAACACAGGTTACTATTACATCAATGTGGCCTGCCTACCTTGATGCTGGATACAGTCTTGATTTAATAAAGTCAACTCGGATTTGATCTTCAGATATCCTTTTTGTAGAACAAATCTGCCCTGGCACATGTAGGAATCCAGCTTCTCTATACGGTATGCCAGGAATGCCAAAAACAAGACATGATAAAATAATAAGAAAAAAAAAAACTATTTGAATGTTTGGATAAATGCAAGTTGGGTTCCCTTCAAGGAAAACTTTTTTTAAGCTAACAGGTGAAATGAAATCACAAAATATGCTTGTTATAAAATTCCCACAAAAAAAAAAAAAAAAGAATAAAATTTGTATACATTTTTAAATACCGCATATTGCAAAACTCACTCAGGTGTTTTCAGCATTTTTGAAACGTATAACATAAAATTACCAGAATGTAAATTCCTATTAACGCACTAAATCCACAAATTGTACATTACATTAAGTGGTATTGGGTTCTCACCATTCCTCCGACCCAGACTCAGGTTCATACTGGTGTGGTTGGATTCTTCCATTTCCACTAATAACCAGACAGTAGTGTCGTTTTTAGTGGCTAGGTGAGGCGCAGTTGACGTCATGAACCGAGGACGGTGCTGGACGGTAACTCCACCCCCAAAATCTATCGACAAAAATGCTAAAAAAAAAAAAAAAAAAAAAAAAAAAAAAAAAAAAAAAAAAAGTCATCTAAGATTTAGGTCAGTGAACTGGTCCCCTGGAATGTTTGTGGAAGTGTTTTACTAAAAAATATTCTTGCAATATCTATATTTTGAGATTTGATTTTAGTTCTCCTTTTAGGCTGAAGGTATTCAGGATGGGACAAGGACTAAAAGTGGATTTCTGCTTTCCTGAAACAACTCTAGTCTTAAGGTTTGCAGCACTTCATGCAAACCCTAGTTTATGAATTTTTACAGGAGTTTGTGATTTTTACAATTTTCAACTGATAAAAGTGTCCAAAACTATCAATAACTGAATAATATCCATTCATCCTTCAACTTAATAACTCGATGGATAAACGGCAATCGATATTTAACCAAAAACATAGTTTTCTTCAGTGGAAGAGTGAGGTATTTGGTAGTTTTTATAGAAAGAAAAATAAGCTGATGTGTATTAGTTGTAAATGAATGATAAATTATCAAATTATTTTTTTCGTGCCTATGCATACATGTGTATGCGTGGACATGTGTATTTGAAGGTGGATAAGGGGGTTTTCATCTACAATATGCTGGCTTTCAGTGACATTCGTCAGTAGGTGTGTTTCTCAAACTTTTCTGCGATATTGAATTCCCTCTAATACAGTGGCTGTCCTGATCATATTTGTCCCAGAGATCAATCAAAGCTATTTAAGAAGTATTTCCCAAACAGAGTCCCAGTCAGAACCTTTATTTACACCAGTACCATATGTATGCAGGAAAGTAACACAGTATGATCAACATCAGCATCGCATGGTCTACCTTAGTACTGTGGTTGTGGAGCACTTAATTCTCAAATAATTGGGTTTATAAAACTGCTATTTCATTCGAAAGAGAAAAAGAAGATATTTTTGCCTCAACAAATCTTCAATTTCATGCTGATCGGTTTGCCAAAGTGCATGGCTGATTTGTCTGTTTTTAACATTAGTTGATTATAATAAGTCTTGCAACATATTTCAGTTAATCATGTGTGGATAAAACATACAGACAATGCTTCTTTCCTCCTGCTTCAGAAACTTTCTGTGCTTTGCTGTGAATAATATCAAATTTAATGACTTGTGCTTCAGTTGCTCTCTGTGCGCCTCCTGTGGGACAGCTGGAGATGTCTGAGCCTTAAAATGAAACCTTGAAATTCCTGAAAAACGAAGCGTTTCTCTGTCTCTTTGTGGCATTTTACGTGTCACATGCATATAATTGGGATGTAAGAAAGTGTCACCTTTTGAAAGGAAATGTCAGCGTCAGCATCAAGAGACTTGTCTTTAAGAGAGGAAGGATTTTAATAGCGGCATTGATCAGCTTTATGTGTAGCGTAACCTATGCAAAGAGCTTTCATTTATTTAAATATTCTTTTCTAACAGGATAATTCTTTCTGTAACATCTCCATATATTCTGCCATTAGTATTTCTCAGCGATTTGATTAATCTCTCTAAAGCGTTTGAACCAGCAGTGATGGGGCGAGTAAATTCTGCAGCTCTTGGATATACATGAACATATGCTGCTATATTTTAATTAAATTTGTGCTGAATGAGGGAAGGACTGCTGCCGCTGAGATGACCAGCCTTGAAGGTTTAATCACTTGATGACCAAATACTCTGCTTTACACGCTCCTTCCATATTTCTGGCCAACCCCCTCTGAGCAACTTCTTTCATTTGCATAAATTATCTTATCCAGTTCTGTTTTCAGCCAAACATTTGTGACAGAAATTCATGCAAGTTCAGAAGGTGAAATCAAAGCTTAGTATGAACTATTTTCAACGTATTTTAGGGTTCTTAATTAATGCTGTAGATTGGACTGGGGGGAAAAAATCTAGAAATAGTGAAATCTCCAAAAAAAAAAAAAAAAAAAAAAAAAAAAAAAAAAAAAAAAAAACAACCACAATGCCCTTTTTTCCCGCTTTTCTAAAGCCTGAAAATGAAAACTAGATATGATGCAGAATCCATTCTGAGTTGCATGAGTTATGCGGTCGGAGATTGAGCGCTCAGTTTGGTTCTTTCTATTGTTTTGGTTCTTAACAAGTTTTCTCCCTCCCCTCCTGTCAGGCTGGCTGCAGATTGGAAACTCTGACATGCAGACATAACATCAGATCTGACATTTTTCATTCTGCCTCATCTTCCTCTGCCTCTCTACATGTCCATCTGTCTGTCTCTTTCACCTCTTCCTCGCTCTCTCCTCCTCCTCCTCCTCAACTTTTCTCTTTGTGCCCTCACAGTCTGTACTTTGTTGCTTTGAAAGAAAGGAAAGGAAAGGAAAGAACGCATTTCTGCAAAGACCTTCTGCTCCTTTTGATCGTGCATGTGCCTGAGTGTGATTTCAGACCATTTAAAGGAATTATAGAAGCTGTAGTGTGTGGTTGTGTCACTAATGAAGCCTTGTGCTAATGCTTTGTACAAGAGGGTGTGCAAAATAAAGGGAATTGCTTTAATCATCAATGCAAATGGTAATAAAGAAGGAAAGTAGGGCAATAAACAGGAAAAAGACAAGAAGCAGTAAAGCCAATAACAGTCAAAGTGAAAAAAGAGAGAAAGGAAGACTGAGGCTTGCATGTTTGTTTTTTATTGAATAAAAAGCCACAGAACAATGCTTTAATACCAGAAGAGAGAGAATGACAGAGACAAGAACGCTGCAGCAGACAGAGAAGAAAACAGAGCAGTGAGACCTCAGAAAAGAAAATAAAAAGCCTTAAGTGAGAGCTTAACCTCTTTTTGACTCACCCAAATGCATATTCATAGATTTCTCATCCTCACATGTAGCTTAAACGAACTCTGAGGAGAGAACACGAGGAAGGGAAATAAGAGTCCATTTTTGCACACAAGTTACTTTCTTTTAAGCAAAATTAAGCAACTTATGTATGAACATTTTATCACGAGAGTGAAAAGATATGAACTTATCTTGACATTTAAAGTAAATATTATAAAATCAATCGAACATTGGTTTGATTCCTTTCCCAGGATCAAATTTACTGTCATATGATCCTTCATTATGTCTCAGTGCAATAATTTATCATCAAATTACAGATAATGTACACATTGACATTTCTATATATTTTTCATAAAATATGAAGTTAAACCTATAATTATTTATACCTTTTAGAAAACTCAGGTTTAAACAAATCTTTGAATTAAATGTTTCTTCTGACAGATATTAATGTTTTGAGGTTGAATTTGATTTTTAAAAAATCTGTGGAGGGAGCTAAAGATTAGGGTGATGGCAAGGAGGTCTTCCAGCCTGAAAGACTTGGAGCTCATCACAAAATGTAAATAATCAAAATACCAGAAGAAACATGCAAAAAGTTGCTCTGCTTAATTATTAAAAGTGTTTTATTGCTGTAATAATAAAGATTTTTCCACCAACTATGGAGAACTTATTTTACAATTAAAATGTGAATTAAAAATTTATTTTTTTATATTTTTTTTTTTTTTTTTCAAAATTGATATTCCTTTTGTTATCTTTTGAGAGATGCATATTTCATATAAGAAACCTCTTGGTGAAATAAAAAATTTATATCTAAATCTGCCAGAGGTATGAACTGTTTATATAGATACATATTCACACAATGAACATGAAGACAAAAAAAAACTTCATCGACTGATCATTTTAGAGGGAAAATGGCTGAACTAATGAATAAACACTGGTGAAATGGTTCCTGAGGAGCAGCTTTAAAGCTGTGCACTGTAGAAACTCTGCAAAGATTAATAAATATCTAAGCAAAATTATTAATTATTAATAAAATTATGGATTAAATTATTAATGGCAGTTCAAACCCGTTCTGTTGTTCGGTTTCAACTTCAGCAAATTGTCTTCTCCACATCTCGATGCCAAAGTGTTGAACTGCTGCCATTTAACCAACAGCTATAGCTAACAATATGGCCACTGAGTTTAAAAAGCAAAGCTTAAATGTATATCCTTTAAATTAGACATGGGTTGAGTTTATTCTCATTACCAAACAGCCTGTAGGTAAAGCACACAGTGTTATTGGAATGTCAAACTGCCTGGCCTCTCTTTACCTGCAGCAGTCTTGCTCTGCACCGACTCGAGACCTGTGATCTTACAGCAGAAATAAGCAGAGTGTTAGTAACTAGTGCAATATGTGCTATTGTAAACACTTTAATTTCTCCCCCAGCTGCATGCTGTTCTCATTGAGTGTGAATGTTTTTGCAATCAGGCAATGACATTTAGGAGAAGTATTAAATTTGTGCTTCAGCAGAAATTCCAGTCAGATTCTATTTGCTGTTTTATTTATATTTCTTCAGACTGAATGTTTTTTTTAAGCTGACTGATTTATATTGAGCTGGTGGCACTAAGATCTAATCTAAGATGATGATCACTCTAATCAGATTTTCCCCTCTAGTTTGACGCTTAATTATAACTGTATGAATGTATTTCAAGCTTTTTATTTCTCTTTTTTTCACTCATCTGATAGTTTCTTCTTCAAACAGCATCTTTGTCCATCATTTCTCCGTCCTCATCTATGTCCTCCTCTCACTTCAGCTTTTCAGGAACTCTGCTCGTCTCTCTCTCGTTCTGTATCAATATTTCATATCTGCTCTCTTTCCCTTCATTTGTTTAGCTTTCATTGCGCTGTCTCCTTGTTTTGTTTGCATGTTTTTCTTTATTTATAATTCTCATCTGCAGACATGTTCACTCACCTGGAAAGAGAGGACCTTGTAGAACAGGGGGCTTGCAGCGTATTGGCTTTTATGTTGCATGATGTTCTCTGTCCCGAATGTTCATGTGTGCACACATGAATACCCGCAGCTTGTGCTCATCCATCCATAATATAAACACACGTTAGTTCAAACCTGCTAATTTGAGAGTCTCCTATATATAGACCACCGAATGCACAATTCTGTAATCCCTCGAATCCAATTAAATAACTAACAGAAGCAAAGATGCTTAATAAATTAAAGCCTTAATTCCTTATTAAAAAAAAAACATTTTATTTTGGACTTTAAATTGTTTTCTGTGCCACAATTACATCTCTATCAAATAAATAACAAATGGACAAAACATAGTTAGAAAGAAATGGAAAGAGAGGATTTGAGAGCAGCTCTTTAATCAATAACAAAGCATGCTGTTGCCAAGTGCTTGCACACATGGATTAAAGGGGTTTTAAGTTCTCTGAGTGGGATTTATGGAGTGAAACAGTGCTACATACAAGTAAATATAAGTTCACTAAAACAGATCAATTAATCAAAATATTTAAAAGTACTTGTAGGGCTTAGCAAAAGTATTATAACCCCCTAAACTTCACATTTTATCACATTTCCACCTCAGGCTTCAATGTATTTGTAGGGTCTTATATAATAAACCAACAGGCAGTAATGCATGATGGTGAGACCTGAACCTTGAGATATTTTGAAAAGAAAACATTTCAGTCTTTAGATTTGTACAGCTGGAGGGGACTTGAAGCTGCAACTGCAGCAAAAGTAGGTCCTACAACGGTTTTCTGAAGGGTTAAATAAATATCCATGCCACATTTATAGAGTTTTATTGGTAAAGAGGTTTCAAAACCATCCATCCTCATCCTTTTCCTTCACAATTATGCACTACTTTGTGTTCCGGAATCACATGGGTCTGCAACCTGCAGCTCCGGATTGCTTTTCGGACCTCCCCCAATGTCATTTAATAACTTTAGTTAAAAATCATAAAGAACCAACTCATGTTTTTAAATATAGATCAAATCACAAATGCAGATTTTAGTGGAGGGGGGGGTTCAGTTTTTTTCATGCAATAATTGCTAAAAGTATCACAAATATTTTTAGAATAATTTTTATTATATTCCACAAATATCAGCTTCCCATAAAATAAATTGTATCCATTTTGCAAATGTTTTATGTTTTGAAAGAGAGAAAGAAAGAAAAAGAAAAGAATAGTTCTGTAAAACTTACAACAAATTTCTTATAGTAGCTATTTATCAAAAATTACAGGTTTTTAAAAGGTCATGAAACATTTGTGGCTCTAAAGGTTTTTGTTTTTTTTTTTTTTTTTTTGGACTGTGGACAACAATGGCTCTTTGGATTGTAAATAATGCAGATGTCTAGTTTATCACAAAAAAACTCAACAAACTTGTAAAGTTGGCTCTCAAAGTTAACTCTCCATACATGATGAATGTGCAGCATTTCGAGTGCAATAAAGTTGCACCTGGCTGCATTCTGAGACGTCTCCATGTGTTGGAAGAGCTGCAGGTCTGGACGCAGCAGCAGCAACCACCATCATGACTTTTCATGTGGCACCAATGTACCCGAGCAGTCCTTTGGAAATACCAACTCCGATGACGTGCTGAGCAGTTCTCAGCTTATAAACCTGACTTTTTGCTGCACCAAGACATGAACTGATATGCATTGCTCCCGTATTTGCAACAACTTGTTCTCTTTTTCTTTTTGCCAATTTTTTGTTCCATTCTGTCCTTCATTATCGGAGTGTCCCATGTAACACCTGCTGCTTTCAGAAGCTGGCACATTTTGCTCATGAGAACATCCAAAGTGGGAGGCATCAGGAAGACTTTCTTTGGTTTTCCTCCTGCAGCAGCTGTTGGTAGAACTGAACCCTGCTGGGAGGAAGCACTGGAATGGGAAAAGGGTCCCTGCAGATTTCTACCTTTTAACTTTTCACTGCTCTGCTCTGGTGTCTGATTGACTGTGTCCTCCATTGCATAAAGCAGTTAGGTTGGTGGGAGAGGAGGATGAGTGGAGGAAGGAACGGAAGACAGAAATGGAAAAAGACCTGGTAAAATGACAAAACTGTTTCTAAAATACTAGAAAGCAAAAAATCTGAGATGAGAGGAATTAGCCAGAAAAAGAGATGATTGGAAGAGAAACATAAAATGGTTCCACTTCCCATAATTCCTTGCAGCTGCAAAAGCTCATTGAGCAGCAGAAGCCAATAAGACTGTGTGCTGCTCTGCTGTGGGTCACAATGTTCCCATGTCTCCGTCTTTCTTCTGCTCTCTCTGAGCAGAGTGAACAGGGCACCAGGAAGACTGAGTCTGCAGCCTCAAACTGAGGGTGACAACAGCCAAAGGGTCAGGGTTATAGGTTCAAATCCTCAAGCCGTGCTCGCAAGAACAGTGAGTAACTGCTACAGAGAACCAGAATCAAACTGATGAGTGAACTTAAAGTTTCATAATGCCATCCAAGCTCTAACCAAATATTATTTTTTCACCATGTGTATTATATTCCTCTCTGTTCGATGCTGGGCTTTAATTTAGGAAAAATTGCTGTGTGACACGTTTCTCGTTGCTGAGGTCTGCCTGCCCTGACATTTTGTTAACACACAACTGTGTGTTCCAGAGCTGCAAACTGACAAAACTAAAGCTTTAAAAGCAGTGCTCACACTGATGATCAATTACAGGGGTGCTTTTACATAAAATCAACTTTTTTGAGGTTTATATCATGTTATAATGTTATTCCATCATCAAAAACACATCTGGGGGGTCGCCTTGATTCTTTCATGCATGTTTGAGGAATCCTTGATTCTCTGGTGGCAGACATTCAGGGTGCCTATATGCTTGCTCACACAAACCACCGCCTTCCCCACTCAGCTTCTCCAGACTAGCGGCAGCAGCAATAAGCAAACACCTGGTGGAACTGTGCGTCTGAGAGTCAGAAAGAGCAGGAGCTTCTTAAACAGAGGTCAATTTCAAGGCATCAAATTTCGAACTAAATTTCTTTTAAGTTATGTTTGATAAATACAGCATTTTTATAACAACTTGAAGGTAACATAGTTACTTGATTGTGCTATATAATGGTACTATGTGTGAGAAATACGTATAACCACCCCTCTAAAGTAAAGGATGTGATCTAAACCACCTTTATTTTGGCAGTGCAAAGTTGATATTTCTTGCTGTTTGTTTTTTTCTTTTTTTGTTCATGTCTTCATCATGCCAAGCACTTTTAGTTGCCCAGTTGTTGAAATTTGCTAAAAGAAAATAAACTTCATTTGACCAGAATTTTGCACCTTAATCATACAGAAAGAGCAAGGATGGGAATAGTTATTATTAACACTGGGAAACCAGTGTAAACTGGCACTTTACCCATTAGTAAAATTACACAACTGGGAGTTCTAAAAATTCATCTTATTAGTTCTATTTTTTGTTTTTCGTTATCCTACTTTTGATGTACGGTGTAGTTACCATTGGAACCTCCTGGGGGCACTATAGTGGGTGCAATTAATAAATCCATCACAGAAACATCCCTATAGTAAATCCCACACATGTGTACACACACACACCGTTGTGTGGTTCTTGTTTGCTGTTTGGGACATCCGAGTACTCCCGACAGAGCCCCACTTCTGCATCGTTTGCTGTTTAAGCATTTCTCTGATACGGAGTCACAGACTCAGAGTACCGATAGCTTTTTGTTTTCTGCACAGTACTGATACTCAATCAGTTTTGATGAAGCGCACACGCAAAGTGAATGGATTAAGAGATGTTTGTTCAAGTTTAAAAGTACTCACCTTCTGTGTCCTGTCCCACAAATTTCCCTATGTGCAATCAGCAAAACAATGCCTCTGTGCATGTCTGTATTTGTCTCTATCACTTCTTTTAACTGTCAGATTGCTTTTGTGTAACCAATTCTCTTTAAATTTGAGGAAGCAGAAAAGCTGTCAAAAACTGATGATGTAACGCCCAGAACAACAAAAGTCTGCAGTTCACATGTGAGTTTTTTAGTTTTATTTCGATATTTCCAGTGAAGACGAGGAGGTCGGAGAAATCCGAGCTGTTTAGAGACTCCACACGCTGCCACCCTGCCCAGGGATTTAAAAGCACTCTGTGGAGAACCCAGTCTGACTGTGCACTACAGCGGTCCCTTGCCACTTGAGAGGAAAACTGTAATTCAGCAAATTTAAAATCTGGCACCTGACAAATGTGATTACTGCTCCAGTTCCGATATAGACCATGTCACTAGAAAACTTTATCATAGCAGATGTTGAGTAAAACGTAGCAGGAATGAATGGAAGCAGCTGAAAGTCTCACTTTTCTCCACGTAATCAGCCTTTGTTTTACTCTTGTGGGTTTTATTGCACTACAGTCTTTAAGCAGTTATTACATTGTCTCCCTACTCAAACTCTATAGAGCATGCGTGTCTGCAGATCATTTTTGAATAAGATGTTGTTTAGCCTAACAGGTCATTTCAAGGAACATGTATGTGGATGGA
Source organism: Anableps anableps (assembly GCA_014839685.1). Classification (NCBI taxonomy): domain Eukaryota; kingdom Metazoa; phylum Chordata; class Actinopteri; order Cyprinodontiformes; family Anablepidae; genus Anableps; species Anableps anableps. The sequence continues at coordinate 36,458,274 of CM026071.1, read as the reverse complement.
AGGGATGTCAAAATCCTGCCTTATAATCACAAAACAGCTGCAGTCAAACACTCTCATTCACACGACTTAAACACAGAGAAAAAACGAGTTACGGCTGCAAGTAGGGCTGCTACTAATGATTATTTTAATTATTGATTATTCTGTTGATTAATCTGATTAATCGATTAATCAGATTTTAAAAAATTGGAACATTCTGCAGATTTTTAATTTAGCCTCTTAGGTTCTTTTAGACAATATTAGAAATACATTGAAAGAGGCAAATAAAAAAGTAATTAAATTCCTTTTTTAAATAGGAAAATACACGTTTTATTGCCCAAAATGCAATAATATAGCTTTTCTTTAGGGAATTTAAACCAGTTGGAGCTAAAACTGCCATTTGAGGAGTTTTGGGTAGAACATATTTACTGACAAAGGTTATTTGATATATATATATATATATATATATATATATATATATATATATATATATATATATATATATAGATAGATAGATAGATAGATAGCTATATATATATATATATATATATATATATATATATATATATATATATATATATATATATATATATATATCTCGATCTATCTATCGATCTATCTATCTATATATATAGATAGATATAGTACAGTTTTGACTTAACTACTGCTCTGGGTGTGTTGTTTTTTTCAGCAAATGGCCTTTTTTAGAGTCTGTATACTCCAGCTAACGATTAATTGATAATTTCAATAATTGATAAATCACAATGAATTAAAAACATATGCACTGAATGGTCACTCATTCAATTTAGTAAATCAAAATGAGGATGTCAGTAGACTTTGTGTGCTGAATGAAGACATATTTGTGAAACTTTTGCTCACAAACACTTCGAATCGCCTTGGTGTGGCTGTTGATTCTGCCAGAACACTGAACTCAATCATGTATTACTCCCTCTGCTTTGGGTTTCTCCTTTCCTTGAAGCCAAAATTTCAATAGTTTCATTTTCCCGAGGCAAAGAATGTTTTGAAAGCTTCTCATGGGAAAGTAAGAGTGCTCACTCTGTTCTTTTCTGGGTTGCCAATAAGTACCCAAACACCTATTTGGCCAATGTCTATAACAAAACCTTTTTTCTGTTGTTCAGAGACCTGTTCTATTTACAACAGGCAGACATTTTTAGCAGTTATTGATGAAATGTTCTCATTTGGTAATACCTTTTTTTTAAGAGAGGCTTGGCTCCATGAGCTTTTTTGGCTTTTAAAATGACTTATCTACCTTGAAAAACAATAGAAAGGCTTATTGTGATTTATTTATGTATCATGCTTTCCAGATTTTTGAGTTTTCTGGATCTTGATATGATGCTATTTGACATTTATAATTAACTGACTCTAGTTCAGGTTCCTGTTGTCACATAACGTGATGTTTTATCAGTTTGACTGTCAACTCACTGATGTTATTTTGTAAAACTCTAATATTCAAAGTCTTAGAGTTTCCGGTCTGCAGCTATGGGGAGAAAACACTCAGGCCAAGAAGTTAAGAAATAAAGAAGTTTGAAGCAAAGACTCAATTACTTTACAGGTACATTTGTTATCTCCAAATATGATAAATCAGTCTATTACTATTGCTGGAAAAGCAAAAAGATTCAACATAAAGACTTGAAAATATGGTTGAAGTTAAAACAGGATGTCCTGACCAATATGTTTTCATTTTGATGGAATAACTGAAAGAGGTCCAAAGAGATCCTTTTGACATTGACTTGAAGCTTCCTCATATCAGGACTGTTCTGTTCAGTCCAAAGCCTGTTTCGCCTGGCAGAACGTCAACCTGACATTTACATTTCCCCTCATCAAACCAAACCATCTGCTCACTGATGAGAGGAAGAGGGACAGACCAGCTGATGAAGATAAAGAGTTAAAAACTGGTAAAAAGAGAGGAATCTAAGGGAAAACAGGAGAAAGAGAAGTAGAAACGACAGGGTAAAGGAAAGCGAGGACACAAACAGCATACTAATGAAGAGATCAAACAGGAAGATGAATTAAAAGAAAGTGAAGAAGAATGATGTGAGCGAGAGCAGATGATTCACAGGATGACATAAAAAGAGGAAGTGAGGAGTGAAGAGAGAAGATGAGAAAGGAGGACAGGGAATGGAAGCTGGATTATAAAGATGAGTAGTGTAAGAAAATGTGGTAAATAATAATTATAGGATGTATTAGTGTGATAAAGGGAGTGTTTGTTGTTCTTTCCTTATATGGAGTGTGTGTGTGTGGATATATAATTGCTGAAAAGCAGCTGCTTGGTGTGTTTCATGCTTGTGTGAATGTGTGTTACGGTGACATTCCCGGCCTACACATGCTCTACTGTCAAAATAACCTTTATTTATTGTTTAAATACACATAATTCACCACACAAAGATGAGAGCAAGTAAATGTATTCCTTTTTGCAGAAAAAAAAGCTGAAAACAACAAACTGGAGCAATTTGCTACAGGAAATCCCACATCTAATGGGTAATATTACAACTGATTAAGCAGTAATGCCAAAATTTCACAGAAAAGAGGAAACAGTTAATTATAATTGAACTGGTGCGACAAGTAAAGAAAGCATTCAGCATTTATCTGTCCTTCAGGTTTTCAGACAATTGTTAGCACTTTACAGTGTTTTTGGTTCAAATTTCAAATGCAGAGAGAGACCTGCTAATGCTGCAATGCTAATGCTGCCTGCAATTATTCCCATTCATTTTTTCAACTGTTATGCTGGCCAAATAAACCTAAACTCATGTCTACCTTGGATGCTACTTAGAGGAACACCAGACAACTCTGAAAACATCTTTGTGCACCAACAAAACTGGAGCAAATCAGAGTTTGTGTGTCCATCTAATTCGTAAATCCCCAGCAAGACTTGCACCTCAGATTGCATTCCCAAGTAAATAGTATCTGTCATGCTTGTGCAGTTTTTCTACCTTTAAATGAATCATAATTCATGCATTTGCAGGAACAGATGTCCTTATTTATGCATGTTTATATCTTAGAGTATTCAAATCTCAAAGACCAACTTCAGAGTTTTCTTCAGTTTAAATATTGTAGTCCGTCCTGCAAATATGGACATGCACACAGTAGTAATAAATGGCAGGGTTTTAGTGCCAAAATACAGACTATTGGGCACCGAGCAGAGGCTACTTTCTTGTTGCAGGAGGCTATCTCCATCCCAAAGCCAGCTATTGATCTAATTAATGATTAGTGACAGGCCGTCACCATGAACTGAGCAGCCAGCACTGGTAACTCTGGTAACTGAGAAGCAGAGTACTCCTTTTTGCTAGCTTTGGAGTTGCCGGTCAACCACTGGATTGACTACTTCCTCTGTTGTCCATTAGCACGGCTAGGTTAGCGTTAGCCTTGGATAGGCTAAAAACTAGCATGCCTCGGTTGGTCACTCGTGATTTCTTCAAAGAAAACATCATCAAGAAAAGTGCTTGGCATACAATATTTGTAAGCTACATAGATGCATTAATGTGTTCTTTTGATGAGTTTACTGTAATCCAACATGACACCAACGTAAACATGCTGTATACTACAGCCCTGAAGTTTGGTTTTCTTTAAAGAATAGTAAAGAATGTCAGTAAACTGCTCCAAATGGTTTACAAAGTAAGGTCCATAAAGTATGGAGCCCCCTTGGGGACATGGGGGGAATTGTATTGCATTCCCACGCAATACTTTTGCGTTCTCTCACAATAATGTTCAAGTCAGTTCATGCAGAATGTTGAATGCTGGAAGTCTTTCTGCTACAATATAAGGTTATTGTAAGGTTTTTACATGTATCTCGTTTGTGAGTTATCTGAAGTTTTCGATCTTTTTCTTTAGTATACAAATGTACCGCAAACATATGTGTAAAATTCAAAAGCAAAACAGGCCAAACATGGGCTTTCCATCCCTTCTAAGACATAAAGAGAAACTTTCCATAAGAAGGAAATCACTAAAGAAAAAATACATACAAACTATTTGGACAATTTTGGAGGTTATTTTTTCCAAGGTAATAAAGTCATCTGACTGTTTTGATTGTGTCTTTTCGTGTTGGTAATCAGAATGGTTAATAAAGGGTCGTTTTCGTGTGCAGACCCATCTCCACCGAAAGATACCATACAAACAAATATGAACACGCAGTTAATAGATTGATTTTCAATCAGTTTGTGCACCAAAGCATTAAAAATGCACAAGCACGTTTTCACTTCGGCTCTTTAAAAGTGTACATATGTGCAGTTTTAAATTGGCATTTGTTATCACTGTGACTGTATACAAAATAGACCAGGGTGTATTTGCTATGGCAAGGGAAGACAAAACCTATTGCGAAAGAATGCAAAAGAAAAAAACTCCCCCCATATCCCCTAGGGGGCGCCATCATAAAGACATAGATGAGCGAGTTTGGCGTGGAAGAACTTCACTGGCCTGATCAGAATCCTGACCATGACCTGATAGAATACCTCTAGAATAAATTAGAGCATACACTGTAAGAAAGATCTTCTCATCCAACATCACTGTCTGACCTCACAAATCCACTTCCTAAAGACTCGTCAGAAAGTCCAGTGAACGCACTCCTGAACCTTGTGGAAAGCCTTCCTAGAAGAGTTGAATGGGATTAGAAGTATGCAGAAAATGCTTTGGAAAGCTGTGAAGGTGATGGTAAACATCTTCCAGCGTCAAAGGTTTGCATATGAATTACTGTCTCGCTGTAACATGAAATGTTTTCCCATTTCAACACATTATAAAAGAGTTCAGTCAAGACACAGCTCCTCGTGCACCTACCTGTCCATCAATCTGTCAGCTATCACAAAGAAATGCATCCCACTTTACTGAGTTAAAGATTCCAGCAGAGAACTCTGAACAAACGGGAAGCCTCTGTTATACAAATAAATTCACACACACACATCAAGTCATAGGAGGGGAGGAGTATCTGTCAGAGAGATGGATGGGTGAAACAATGAAAATCATTATTCCGAGTGTGTTTGTCAGATGGAAACGTTCACAGTGAGGAAGAAATGGCAGCGAGAACTTCTGAAATCTGGTGGGTGTGTCTCACTCTTAAAAAGTTTCTTTTTTTTTTTTTTTTTTTTTATACTTTGACCACAGTTTATATACTGGGAAAAAATCTCACACACGAACAGGAGGCTTGTTTGTTTTACTGTTTTAATGTCAGTCAGCTGTTGATTTCCTCAGATTTAAGCCGCTAGTCGAAGCTGATTCGACTTGTCCTCTCACCTTAAACGTTTCAACTTCATCCACGTTCTTCAGACTCGTCAACATGATTTTGATCCGTGTTGCAGCAGGTTGATTTTAGCAGCTTACTTGTGTGTTCTTTCTCACTGTTTGCATCATCTCGCTCCCGGCGAAGAAGGCTCATTCTTCCTCCCAGGGGTTCTACTGGATGTTGCCAAGCACACAAAAGTCAAACTGCACATCAACACCTGATAACTATGGCAGAAGGTTTCTTAAAGTGCTGAGCAATATGGAGAGGCTTGTGGTCCATGGCAGCTCTGAGGGGTCTGTTTGGAAATACTTTAAAATCTGAATTTCAGATAGATCCATTTTATGAGTTTTATCAGGTACAAAAAAACAGACAGCAAAAGAGATTTTTAGAAAGAAAACTTTGTGAACTTCATGAAGAAATATGGAATATATTTTGGAGTAATCAGGGCAGAAATTATACTGCAGAGTTCTGATTTACATTTTTGCCTGCACGTAGATGGTTTAAAGGTGTTTCATATTTCCAGATTTTCTATGTTTCAACCAGAAATTTCAATGTCTTTTTAGAAAGAATGCAATGTGATTGACCAACACAAAGTAGTGCATCATTGTGATGTGGAAGATAAATGATATATGGATTTCAAACATTTTTGCAAATTGAAATCTGAAAAGTGTGGTGGGCTGTGTACTGTATATTTTGCTTTTGAAGAAATTGATTCTTCTTCTCTAAAGCCTTTCAATCCATGCTGGAATCATTCAATTCAGAAATCCCGTATTTATCCCTAAGAGAAATTAAATAAATATCGTCCAATTATCTTCAAAGGGTTGCCATAGATGGTGATTCTGTACGTAGGAAGGATCTCCTGGAACCTCTGACTAAAGACTGTTGCTGTATGACAATCTCAAACTAACAGATCAATTTTCAAGCAGCAAAGACAATGTTCCATAATAACATGTCCTGGATGACACCATCAGTTGTTGGAAAGCACTGCTAATCCACCTCATTTGCTTTTGCTGCTGCTCTTTAAACCTCTGTCTGGCTGAATGGTTAGACAGCCAGTCAGAGAAACGTTGGAGTTGGGGATATGATCGAGGGAAGAGATGGTTTGCACTTCCTCCTTCTCTCTCTGCTCTGCATTCATGAAGCCTCCTTTTCAACTCCTCTGGTATTTGAGGTCATAGTTCAGGTATCATTTGAGGTTTTTGAGATGCTCCTAGTTGGAAAAGCAGTACCTTGTTGACACGGTTACACATCGTAACAACTGTCCAAGAGTTAAAAAGTAAGAGCAAAAATCCTTCCAGTTGCACAGCATCCAAAACCAGAGGAAATAACTCCAAACAAACAATGCCTCAACCAAAAAAAATTTCTGAACAAAAAGAACAAATCAGAACTAATGTAACAGAGTTACTCCAACACACTTCTACCATGAGCGAAGCAGGTCACTGGTGATAAAAATGTAAAAGTTCGCTCTCTTTCATCAATCTAGCGTTTAGCAAACAGAAATAATATTGATAATCCCAACTGACCCAAATCAGGAGAAGTTTAGTCTAATATGGTGTCAGAAAGTGTCTTTTAAATTATAAAATGTGTAAAGATCTAGTTTCAACTGTGTCTTTAACATAAGTTCATACAGTTCACACCTCTAACAGATTGATGTTTGAAGCTATGTTTTCTTTATTTTGGCAACATGTTCCTTCTGACTGGAAGTAATATAAGAATTTTGGAGCGGCCAGCCAGAGTCCCAACTGAAATCTGTCAGAGCATCTGTGGAAGAAGCTGAATCGGTATTTTACACAATAGGTCAGTAAATGGCTGAGTATTTGTAAGAGTTAAAGTGGATTAATTTCATCATCTTCTTCATCTTCCTCTGATTAGTTATTGTTTATATTCCCTGTGGGAAGCATACGAACCCCCATAAACACCGTCACACTTTCAAAGCAGAAATCAGATCCAATCCTGACCCATTTACTCTGTGTACTTCTCATCATGCACACTTAAACCGTCTCCCTGAGTGCCATCCTGGTCTTTTCATATAGCATGCATCCCTCGTTAGAGTCATTCAGAGCAATTATACTGATTTGAATGGACTGGCAGCTGCAACACTGACAGGGAATCTTTTCGACTCGTTCACTTGTTAGGGTATGGCTTCGCAAAGCAAAACTTTCAATGTGTGGAAAGAGATGCAAAAGAGCAGGCAGTGTTCAGATCATACAGCTCAACCCTTTTTTCTGACACATTCCTCCACATGGCTTTTCACCTTACATTCTTCACCTTATTCAATGCACAATTCTCTCCTACTCATTTCTCCCTCTGGAGTAATTAAACTACCTCCTTTACCTTCTCCTTCCTCCTCCTCACATTAAAAAACTGTATACTCACCTTTAGCTGTGGTTTGCATCATCATGGAGGCTCCTGTGCTTGTGAAGAAGCTGTGAAATGTTCAGGAGGTTTTGCAGAGGAAGATGCTCAGCATTTGGTTGCTGGTGTAGTTACTAACAGAGTCATGGAGGTTTCAGACTCATTTTTTTTATTTTTTATTTTGAATTAATCTGTGCTTATTTATTTATTTATTTTCTTACAATCAAAATCACTGATTTTGTGGCGCTACTTTAGAAATATTTGCAAGGAATTTTGCAATATTTATGCTTATGTATGACGGTAAACTAAGATAAGTAAGGCTGAAGCAGCAGTGTCGTGAAAGTGAGAAATACTGCCACCTACAGGTGGGAGTTAGTCACTTAAACCCAATGTTTTTGACCATTTTTGAATAAAATTTGCAAACCCTATCCCCTCCACCCCCCACAATTATGCATTGGTGCGAAAAATGCAGGGTTCTTTTGATTTTTGCATGAATTTTCCGCGATCACGGAATTGCGAAAAACTGGGGAGGGACTGTTCAGTGCAGTACGGGGTCTCTTTTACCAATATGGGCTGGTCTTTGTGTCTTTGTGCCAAAGGAAGAGCGCTATCCAAAATGCTGGCCAAAGTCGAGGTTGTTGCTGCCGTGGGCTGGACTCCTCCAGTTGTACCCAGTTCTGTTTGTGTTCCTCATGGACATGATCTCAAGGAGTGCACATGCTCATGTTAGCATTTTTGAAAATGACATTATTGTTTTGGTGACTTCAAGCCATGATCTACAGCACACGGTGTGATGGTTTACAGCAGTAAGCAAAGTGGGTTGGGTTTCTCTAAATCTGAGATATGGTTCTACATGGAGAATAGGTCTTTCTCGCTGTGGAGTTTGTGTCTTGGCATCCTGATTATAAGTGATGGATTGACAGAGACAGGATTTGGCAGCAGTAGTTTGGGCATTGGCTCCATCTGTTGAGGGGAAAAAGGAGCTTAGTGAAAAGGTTCCATCCAGACTTCACCCCTAAACCATGGTGATGAGATATGGGTCATGGCTGAAAGAACAAGATCCCAGATACAAGAGGATGAAATGAGCTTCCTGAAGGATGGCCGAGCTCTATCTTAGAGACAGAGTAAGAAGCACAGGCATGATTTTGGAGCAGAGTTGTTGCTTCTGCACTTTAACAGGACTCAGTTGAAGAAATTTGAGGATTTTATTAGGAAATCTTGTGAGTCCAATGGCGGCCATGGATGTTTTTTTTTTTTTTTTTTTAAGTTTTGACCTGCTGATATGATGATATCTCTTGAAAGGGGTCATGACAAAAGATTAAAATTTTCTGTGGTTTTTGGGGCTATAATATGATCTGTTGTGCACTGATGAGGCCGTGTGAATGTCAAGAGTTGGGATCAAACGCTCTGCTCATAGATGGTCAGCTTTGTTTCTTTGCTCAAAAACGGACGAATCAGAGAACAGCTTATCTTTCTCCATAATTCATATTCTCCAATCAGAGCGCACCAACAAGCAAACAGCCCTTCCCTTCCCTTTCCCTCCTCCCCCCAGCTGAGACACCGGCTAATTTAAGAGCTAAGTCGCGCTAGCATGTCTGGCTGCTCCACTTGAGAAGAGGATGGCTTCTAAAAAGCGGAGCTGTTCTGTCCGAGGGAGCTCAAACACAGCTGGAAGTTTCCATTTCCAAATGGATCCTTGGAAACTTCCAAGGATGAGAGAACCAGAGAAGTATGGCTGAAGTACATTTATCGGGAAGTACCACACAATTATAACCTTAATTTGAGACGATGTTCAGTGCATTTTAGTGAAGAGTTTCCCAAATATGGTTGTAGTCAATCAGAGTGAAGTCAACCAGGTAGAGCCACATATCATTACCGTACCCAACCCTTTTACTGAGAGGGGACATCTGGCCTGCCAAAACAACCCCCGACAAAAAGGTGACGTTTTTAATGAAATTCTTTGGAGAATTGACATATACAGTGATGTCATTACCCCTTTAAAAACTACCATATAAAAAGATATGGAAATAGCACTAAAAATGTTTTATGAGTAAGAGTTTCTGGATTTTTAAACTAAGACAAAATAATTACAGATTAGCATCTCATGTGAGTGATTAGTGCAGTGCTGAATGTTACTTGAAACCTTACATTTCTATAAACATGCCAACATTTCCAAATCCATTATGTCCATCATAACGAGATTTAAAATTTCATCTCATTGTAACGAGAATGTTTTCTTATTTTAACGAGAAACGTTCCTGTTATAACATGATACCGCTCCTGAATTTATTTCCAAGCCTATTTTGAGAAACTATAATTAACAATTTTAGCACTGGTTTGTAATATTAGGTGAAAATATAATAGTCAATGCATGCATTTAAGGATTACAATCTGATGATTCCAGTTAGAATAAGAACAGAAGTATAAATCCAGGTGAAATCCAAACACGTAAGCTTTAACACCTGATTATAATTCTTTACATCTGTATTAGAAAAGCTTCATGAAATCTTTTATTTAATTTTGTGAAATGAAACAACAGCAGTGGGTGAGCTTCTTGAAGGTTACTCTTGTGTCCATCATTACACAGTTTAGGTTTGTGTGGAGGACAGTGTGGGTTAAACCAGTCAGATTCAGCATAGTCAGCTGCAGGCAGGTTGCATGTTTGACAGCAGTGAGCAATAGCAGGTTCTAATCCTAATTACAGGTTTTTTATAACTGGTAGCTTCACTTATTGTTCATACCAATCATTAGCATTAACAGGTTAAGTGAAAAGCACTGCTTGCTTTGCGAAAATGAGGCGCTTTGCTGCTGTACCATTCCCCACATATAAACCCTTCAGGTTTATGTGTTGTTTGACAGGATAGGAGTTCTGCTCCACACTGAGCAGAGCGGATGGTGCAGGATGCAGTCCGTATGAACTGTTTTAAGAATCTGTGACCATCCATTCACTCACGCATATGCACAACTATTGAAGCTTGTGCGCATCAACTGTCAGACGACCACTCTGGAATCTGCAGCCCAAACTTGGTTTTTATTTTTATGACTCAGTATAGCATAATGCTGTGCCCTTACCACACACTCAGTCTGACGGAGATGTGGATGTAGTGGTTGTAAAGACGCAGCTCCTGAACAAGCTCTAACTCTCCAAACTCCTCCCCCTCAGCCTGATAGACTGGAAAGCAGCTACTTTCTGGATAACCTTTCATTCTTCCTGCAGCAAGTACACAATCTTTGCACGTTCATCATGCTCTGTGTCCTGCACACAGGATCACGGGTGATATCTTGCCAAAGAATTCATAACCCTTGACTATTTCAATATTTAACCTTGCTATAATCACAAACGGTTGTGTATTTTATTAGGATTTTATGTAATACATCAACACAAAATTGTAAATAATCTATTGACTGGGCAGCAATTAGTCAGAAACTCAAATCTGTATTTTATGGAGGAGTGGAAAGACAAAAGCCATTGTTAAAAGAAAGCTAGATGAAGATATATTTGCAGTTTTCCACAAGCCGTGTAGGAGAGTAAAAACCAAAGAAGAGGGGGCTCTTCTGAAAAAAGACTAAAATTAAACTGGTCCACATGCAAAATGCTATGCGTGGCACTAAACTACACTGAATATACCAAAGCCTTCTGTAAAACATGGTAGAGGTAGCATTATGCTGTGGGGAATAGGGAAGCAGGTGAGAGCTAAATACTGGGCTTTCCAAGAAAAATTTTTAGATTCTAGATGTAAAAATGTGATAGAAAAGTTATTGTTGACAGCAGAGGATAGATGACATATGTCTGATACACTTTTCAGTGTTTTTATTTGTTAAAAGCATTTAAAACAATTATAATTTTAATTTGATTTGACAAAAATTAGCTATTTTTGTGTTGGTTTATCTCATAAAATCTCAGTGTTGAAGTCTCTGGTTGTAACTTGAGAAAATTTGGAAAGTCCAAGAGGTGTGAATACTTTTGCAGGCCCGTGTTGCTGTGAAACTGTGGGACATTCCCAGTCTCAAACTGGGTTGACCCCACAAAAATGGGCAAGCCTCCAAACCATCCAGGCAGTAATGGCTTCAGATCCGGCTGCTCTCGGTGGGAAGCAGGGACCACAGCCCTAAACTCAACGTTCCCTGAAAAGGTTCCTGACTTCTTGGAATGGTATCCAGCTGTTTTTCTGGATCAGTCGGGATGAAGGAATATCTAAACGATGTGTGAAATGTGGCTCAGCGTCTACGCCGGCTGGCTGAGGAGACCTGGGAGACCATTCAGGATGCTTGGAGCATGATGTGGGCGGCTGTTGGGTTGAGTTTTTCTGCTCTTAGGATCCCATCAGGGTGTGTGCATTCACTGTGTAATGCAGATCCAGTTTACAGCATTCATTTAAAAACAAATTTTCTCTCTGGCTTATCTCTGAATAAATATATTATTTTCAGGGGAGGAAAAAAAAAGAAATTGAAGAGTTTTACCAAGGCAGAAAATATGAGTGCTGTCTGAATGCTACAGCCTTCCTGAGGGCGCGTTGACATATTTAACAAATGATCCATCTGCTTTCAAATGTCTTCCCTTCAGTGCTGCTGAGCTCCAGGCTTCAGGAACAAACTCACTGCTAGTCTGTACTTTCTCCTCTGTAGAGTTTAGTACCTGACTGTTTTCCTATTAATCCAGTTTGTGTTTTTCCTCTTTCTGTTTGGTATTTTGGAGGTGCAGAAATGTTCTGTGTGAGGCATTTCCTCCCAGTAAATCTCAACGACAAACTCCATCTCTGCCCTCACCCACAGCTGCAGCCTCTTGCAATCACCCACATGTTTTCACCTCACTAATCACCCTCCCCAGTATGTAAACTCCCAGTTTCCACTCGTGGTTGGCCACTTTACAGTGCACACTAAAGGTCAACACTTGAAATTGATAACAGAATCACATCATCCATGGAAAGCAATGACAAAACCATTAGGTTTCCAAAACAGATGCCCTCCTCTCCATGACGACATCTCGTGATCCTGTCCCAAACAGGATGGGTTACCAGTGGCAACCCTGATTGAGTCCAATCTGCATTGGGAACAAGGTTGACTTTTTCCAGAGAATCACAGCTCTTGCTTCAGGCATACAAGGCCTGGAGAGCCCTTCAAACTATCCCAGGTACCAGGCCTTTTCCAGATTCACAAAACAAATGTGGATTAAAAAACCAAACTGCCATGACCTGCCAAGAATCTCTGCAAGATGAAAGATCTGGTCCACTGATCCACTTCCAGGACCAGAGCAACACTGCTTCTCCTGAATCCAAGGATCAGAAATTGGTCAAAGCTTTTGAAAGGAACTGACATGAAATACATTGTATGTACAGTACTTTAATTAGTTTTCATTTGATTTAACCTTTTTTACCAAGTCTGCTTTGGCTGTGAATAGTCTTCATTACATTAAACTGAATCAAAGTAAATCCATCCGAAAGCTTGAGTTATTCCATTTAACACCACTGACCAAGTACATGAACTGGTCATTGGTTTCTGTCCAACTTTAATACAGTTATCTCATTTTATCTTTTTCTTTTCTTTCTTTCATACTTTTCTGTTGCAGCACAACTATATCCCAACAGACAGAACTAAACCATAAAAAACAGAGGCAGTGAAAATATAAGAGCAAGACATCATCATCAGACATGTTTTCAGACCGGCTGCACACACTGAAAGATTTTAATGGGGAGAAAATCTTCTATCACAGTGATTTTTTTTTTTTTTTTGTCAAGATCAACATATAACAAAGGATTAGCTATGTGTTGAAGGAGCAGTGGAAGGAAAGTTAGTCTCAGCATGTTTAGAAACTATTTCCAACCCTCATCTGAGAACAACCAGGACGTTTACTGAACAGAAGCAACAGTGTACAGGACATGAAAAAAATCAGAATCTGGCCATGAAGCCATACAGGAATTTAGACATAATTCACAAAATCTTGAGGAAGAGAAAGTCTTTGTAACATAGAGACTATTGTGTTGAAGAACAAACAGAATTTTTGGTGTGTTGCTTCGTATTTGATGCCTTTAGAAGTCAGTGTGTCTTTCAGGTGCTTTGTGATACGCGATCCTCAGACCAATATAATAAACTATTTTTTATTACACCTTTAAAAAGAGAGAAAAATGGGTAATTTATTTCTGTCCATATAGTTTTTTCTCTTTTGTTCTTTTTGAGTTTTTTTTTTTGTGATATTGTCTCTTCTCATTTTTATGTTTTCTGAGATAATGAACAGAAGTGGTGTTTCACATTTAGAAGCGCTTTATAGAAGAAGGCTCTTCTCTGTGGGAATTGTGTGCTCTCCTTATTCTGAACAGAAACAAAACTTACGTAATTATTTTTGGACCTAAAAAGAAATGATAAAAAGTCAGTTATTACAGCTGGAAACTAGTGATCAGGCCCAAAATCTGGATGTAGTGATGGACTTAGACCTGAACCTTCAGAGACACATAAAGACAGTTACAAAGTCAGTCTTCTATCACCTGAAAAACATTTCCAGGATTAAAGGACTGATGTCTTAGCAAGTCTAGAGAAACTCATCCATGCATTTATCTTTAGTCGCATTGATTACTGCAACAGTGTCTTCACAGGTCTGCCTAAAAAGTCAATCAGACAGCTGCAGCTGATCCAGAACGCTGCTGGTGGCATTCTCACTAAAACCAGGAAGATAGAGCACATCACCCCAGTTCTAAAGTCCTTCCACTGGCTCTCTGTAGCTCAGAGAATAGACTTTAAAATACTTCTGTTAGTTTATTAATCACTGAACGGCTTAGCACCAAAATACGTTAAAGACTTATTGTCGTTGTATCAACCTTCCAGACCACTCAGGTCTTCTGGTTCTGGTCTACTCTGCATCCCCAAAACCAGAACCAAACATGGAGAAGCAGCCTTCAGCTTTTATGCTCCTTTAATCTGGAATAAACTTCCAAAAAAAACTGCAAAACAGCCAAAACCCTGAGTTCATTTAAATCAAGGCTAAAACCTGTTTGTTAGATCTGCCTTTGGTTAATAATAACTGGAAAATAGATTAACTCTTGTCTGGATTACAACTCTTTATTACTTCTTATTTTTCCACTGTATTGTCATCTTTCTTCTTTTCATTTGTTCATTTTTAATCCTTTTATCATGTAAACCACTCTGAACTCCTTTGTTGCTGAAATGTGCAAAACAAATTAACTTGACTATGTTTGGATGAGTTCTGATGGGGTAACCCAACTTTCCATCAAAATCCAAAAGCATCTGCGTTAGTCTGACTAGCTTTCTCTCATATTTTGTTTTAATATTTACACATTCAGTTGTTTAAGTCTGTGCATATTTCCTCAGGTATTTTCATATCTGCATATGAGACCCAAAAATAGTCGGTCCAGCACAGTGGAAGCGATATTTCTCGGGTTGTGGTAACTATGGCAACAGTAATCAAACTAGACCAGGAAAAAGCGTAGGTGGGGTTTTGTTTCCTATTTCTACAGATGTAGTCTGGGCTGGTTGATGATATAGTTTTGATTAGACATGCAACGATTGAGGTTTTTTTAGAGCTGACATCCCGATTCTGATTTTAGTCGATTCTGTTTACTTTTTTACTGCAAAGTATGTGCTGTCAGTTCTTTGATCGAGGTAGTAGGTTTGAGTCCAACATAAATTAAACAATTACAAGATTACCCTCTTTCATGCTTCAAAGAATATGTCCCTAACTCATCTGTTTTTCGTTACAATCAAAACTAGTTCTTTAAACTGTAGGTTCTTGGTTGATGCATTTAGAGACTGAAAATAGTGGGAGTTCTAAGTTTTAATGCAGTCGGTGAGTAGAGAAGAAAATCAGATGCTGCTCACCAGTGAGAGCAATATGTGCTACATCTCAGTTTTGATCTAAAGATACAACGTGACAGAGGTTTTTCATCTGTGCAATGATCTCTGCTCGAAATAAAGGAGGCATAAATTCATAAAAACATTCCTTAAAATGCACAGCTAAAAAGGTTTGCAGTGCTTGGTTTAAAGTGTTTACTTTCTAATTTACGTACCAAACAGCAGCAGTCAGGTCTAGGTCTGCCTTTACAGAATCAGCAAGATATTGCGTGTTGAAGTGTCACCTGCAAAAAGTTTTTGTTGTTTCTGTCATGCATTTGAGGTTTTGGGTGCGTTTCCTCAGGAGAGTTAAGCTGTTTTTCATCTCAGCTTTTATAAATATTCTGCTGACTGGCCTAAGGGAGCACTATAATAATCCTTCTAACTGCTAATTTCCATTTTATTGCCACTGAGCATCTTTTCTCACACTTAATTCTCACTCTGTCTTCCTTGCGGCACTGCGAAAGCTGCTCTGAGGGGGGCGCTGCATCAGCAGGCCTCTTACCTGAACGTACACCAATACACACATATGAGCTGCATCCACAAAACTGACACACTCTTCCTCCAACACGCACAGTCTTTCCCTCCAAATTTCCAACGCTCGCTCTGTCGTTCAGACACACGGCTTAAAAACTCTCGCTTTCTGTCTCTCACACACAGACTCTCCTGGCTCACACGCCTCAGTTGAATGGCTATGTGGGACAGCAGCTTGGGGATAGACAACCGATTCACTTTGAGTGGCATGTGGATATTTATAGCGCCTGCGTGTGTGACAGTAGGTGATGAGTGCTGACTTTATAATAGCGGTAAAAAAAATCAGCGTATGCATCTCTGCCTGCCTCCGTATTTCCCTGTGTGCATTTTCACTTGTGAGTTTGTGTCTCTGTGAATGAGATGGTGACAGGCAGGTGATCAGCAGTGAGCATGCTCAGTCATCTGTTGGTACCTGTGACGTCTCGGTCCGGTGTAACCATGGTAGCGATGTGCTGGAGAGGCTATATTAGACTGACTGCAGCGGCATCACTGACCTGCAAGATGCTTCACTAATAGCTGATTGTTCAACTCATGTGCTTGTGGGTACATGTCCTTCTGAAATATATTAGATAATCTTTGGCTATGTTTATACACACAGCACCTCTGTAACTAATGTTGTTGAATCAATAGTCCAGTTTATTTATTTATTGAATAACAGATAAAGTATTCCACACTAATGTCTGTAGTCTTGTAATGTTTTGATGCCATTCCAAATCCATCATCACAGCCAAATTCCTGAAAAAAAATCTCTTTCTGTCTCATTTCTTTGCAGCCAATAGACTCAGTGTTTTACATTTGGGCTCTTTTAATTCCAAGTCGACCCTACACTGCTTCTTCTTCTAAAACAAACTCACAAACTGTTTAGGAGCATCTGTGTTGGTCATAAACTCCACTGGTCACCTGGAGGAATATGACCTCAGTTAGTACTGAATCAGTCGCTCAATTCAGAGTTAAAGCTCAGAATAGGGAGTTCTGAGGAAACTCTGGACTTTAAACCGTGAAAATTTGAAGAAGCAGACCTTACAGGTTCCTCCCCCTTGCTCTGCTGCACTATAGCCCTCCCTCCACAGTGGAACCTGCCAGGAACTTGAGAAATTGGCAGTTTTCCTGTAACATTGCATTGTTTCACCACCATTAGCACAGCTGCAGCACACCAGCAATCTTGATCTTGAATGATGGTACAGGCGGTGCAGGAGAAGGGTGTGAGCAGAGAGTACACGGCCTTGATTGACAGCGCGTAGACACTCCTCCTGGCTCTGATTGGTTGTTTCTGACCGGGAGCGGTGTATTCCTGCAAATGGCAGTAGGACCACATGGAGGAGCCTGAGAAGCTTGATTTTTCACAGATTATCTGTCTCATATTATGCTATCAGGACATAGTGACAATTTTAACAAATATGTAAAAAACACTTTTTTTTATAAAAGTTACCAACTGAAGCTTTAACATTTAAATTTGATTCATCCGAGGGCTTCACCTTCTGCCATTGTTGTGGGTAGGGATGGGCATTTATTAGGGCTGCACGATATTACAAAATGTTGCGTTGGCGATAATATTGGTAAATATTGCAATGACGATATCAGGTCCCCGTTTTCTTCTTTCTAATCTGTGCTTCCTACTCTATGTGATTTTAGCATTATTGATAATGAAGCTTAGGCGTAAATTCAAACTGGAAGACTCTTTCCAGCTTCACCTGCATCATCCAGTCGCTGCGTAATGCACCTCAGCTGCAGCCCATCAGCTTTGGGCCACGCCTCGGCGTAGCCGATCATCGGGCAAGTCTCTGCTTATGAAGCTCTCCATCCACCTGCTTCCAGTTGAGCTACAACCCGCCTCCGCCCCTTCTCCAGGCTTCCTTCAGCCTTCTCTCCACCACCAGTCTCCAGACCCCAGGGGGAGGGAGACATCTCTAATCCTAAACCTAAAAGATCACCCATGTTTATTGCAGTTTACAGCATATATGTCTTCTGCCAGGGTCTGAGCACTGCTCTGTTTTTGTGAGTCTCTCCAGGTTGAAATGCTATTTGTGTCTGGTGTGAGCTTTTTCTGCCGCCAGACTCTGTCCTACTGGGGAAATATTGCATTAGCATGAAAAATACAACTTTAAAACTATAAAAAAATATTAGCTAGCAACTATTGCAATCCAAACAGTCCTTTGGATATGAATATTGCACACACTGATATTGCGATCGTGATATATTTGCGATATATTGTGCAGCCCTAGCATTTATCATATCATTAATTGCTAATTTTGTTAGAATGATAAAAATTTGTATTTATTGTGGCAACAATAAATTCCATAGCCATCCGTGAAAACCTAAAGTCTATAAATACTTGAGACCCCTCTAAAAGTGCTTGTGACTGCCTTTTATAGACGTTCAAACACCAGATATACCTTAATATGTTTTAATACACAAAGTGGAAACCATCTTAGCACTACCACAGAAGCTAATATCTACAGTTTTCCTTATCTCGGCTTTACAGCCAATCACTGCCAGGGAAAATAAATGGCACTCCTGGATTGGCTGCTTTGGTATCACCAGCCAATAGCGTGTCAAGTAGCATTATGCCTAGGTATTTCAGTTTCCTAAGCTGCATTTTCTTTTTAATATTTTAGATATGCTCTGTGGAAAAAAAATCAGCTAATACGCAAATTTTCTGCATATAATTTAGAGTTACATTCCACAGAAAAATACATAACTGTGAACAGGTGCGGGTCCACTGTCACGATGTTTGAAAACCTCAAATACTGGGAGCTTTGTTGTGGTCTGATCCGAGTCATTTGTTGTAATATGGGTCATTATGGGAATAAGATGATTGTTAGGTGGCGAGCAGAGCATTGTGATGGCTTTAAGCTTTTACGGATTTTTTTATCATCTTAATTGATGATTTATGTTTACCGACTCGTTCTTGTGTAAACAGACAAATCTAATAAGAGAAGGCAGAAAATAATTATCCTTTATCATTTATTTGCTGAGTGATAGGACTGATTAACGTCATTTGAAATAATTTTACTTGATAACATAGCCAGGTATCGCTTAGAGCACTGAAACACTATAACACCACTTGTAAGAATGCTTACTGTTTCCATATCTGTGTGACTTTGGTTTGTTGCGAATCTCTAAACTAAAATCAACAGTGAAAGCGAAGGGGTTCTGCCGTGGCATCAGAAGATGTAACAGATACTGCTTGGTTCTTGTATACCCACACAACCCTTCAGCGTTTGTGCAAAACCCAGCAGCGCACCCTTTTAGCATGTTCCTAAAAGAAAATAAGAAAACAAACAAACGCAAATGCTTATGAAAACAATCACAACTCCCCAAACATCACCTTTGGCAATGTCTAAACCCATCAGAATTTAAGAATTATATTTATGTGTGGATCTTATTTGCTTCTGGTCACTTATATTTGTGATATAGTGAAAAAAATAAATGGGAGAACACCTTTAGTGACTCAGATTTTCTGCTAGACTGGATCGTTTGGCAGTTTGGTGAACCTGAGGGCTCACTCACATGTCAGTGTCAGGAAAACAGAGAGAAATATGGCGTAAATATTATTGCACATCAGTTTTGACTGCTTATCCCCACCTGTGAGAACAAGATAGAGTAACATGGAGTCCCAGTTAGCGCAGCGTAAGTCTGGTTTAACACATGAGCTGAGAATAAGGCATGAAATAATCAGCAGAATGAAAAATGGGAAGAAAAAATACCAGAGAAAAAATAAATGAAGAGAAATAAGAATTTGACTCTCAGCATCAATCTCTTCTTCCCTTTCCTATTGTCACTCTGTCCAGATAATAAATATTTTTCCCTCTTCATCCACCCATCCGTCCTCCTCTCTTCTTCTCCTTTTCATTCTGATCGGTCCATAAACAGTGATTGATCAGCAGCAGCAGGAGCTCACTGATCATCACCTCCTCTGTCCCTTTTTTCTCTCTCCCTTCATTACCTTCTCCTCTCTCCTCCATTACCTTTTCTCCTCACCATCAATCTTCTCACTGCTCCTCTCCCCTCTGTCTCTCCTGCTCCTCTTCACCTCATCTTATGTAGCTTTATTACCTTTTTGTTGGCACTGATGTTTTTGTTTTTTTTGTTTTTTTTACCATACCTTGAAATTACCTCTTTTCCCATTTGTGTTCCTGGTTTCTGCTTTCTTCATATTGCTTTTGTTTCTTTTTTTTTCAGGAACACCAGCTTTAAAGCATTCTTTGTTTACATACACCGCTTTGCAAAAGTATCCGTAACCCTGTCCACATTTTCTCACGCAGCAACCACAAACATCAGTGAATTTTATGTACATTTTTTTGAGCAGCACATTTGTGCTGTATATGAGTCAATACTTTTGCAGAACCACTTTTCACTGCAATTACAGCTGCAGACATTTGAATACCAACTTTGCACATCTAGAGACTGAAAATCATCCCCGTTATTCTTTGTAACACAGCTCAAAATCTGTCAGAATAGATGAAGAGCAAAAACATTGATTTTCAGGTCTTGCTAAAGATTCTCAATTGGATTTAGGTCTGGATTTTGCCTGAGCCATTCTAGCACTTATAAATATGCTTTCATCTAAACCAGGGGTCTGCAACCTGTACATTCCTAAAAGCCATATTTAACTTAAATAAAGACAGCTTAAAATTTTTCATAAATGTCTACGTCTGAAAATGTGTTGTCATTTTTAAAGAACATCTTTTTATTTCTGTTTTTAGATTTTAAAATAAAGAAAAACATAAAACTTTTTGCAGAAAAGAAGATGGATATATTTCCTTTGGGATGTTGAAATTAATGGAAAATTTTAAAAGTATATAGTTTCCAACTCAATAACAAAAAAATTGATCTAAAACAATATTACAAGTATTTTTAGTGTCTCTCTGCCAAGGAAAATCAATTTATTAAGTGGAAAAAAAACCATCTTGAACCGGAATTTGTTATTAAATTTTTATTTAAACAGTTATTAAGAGCCATTGTGGAAGGTCCAAAGAGCCACTTGCAGCCGGAGCCACAGGTTGCAGACCCCTGATCTAAACCATCCCATCATACCTCCTTCTCCCTGTTTCGAGTCATTCTGCGGCTGGAAGGTGAAACTCTGAGCCGGTCTCAAGTCTTTAGCTTCTGACAGGTTGTCTTCCAGGATCGTTCTGGATTTAGCTCCATCCATCCTTCGATAAATTCTAACAAGCTTCCCTGCCCCTACTGAAGGAAAGCATCCCCACAGCATGACGATACCACCACCATGGTTCACCATATGGATGATGCGTTTAGCGTTTGTTGCTTTTTCTTAATTCAGAGCATTTTGCATGTAGACAAGAACGTCCAGGTTTGGTCTCAGCTGACTGCCACATGTTTGCTGTGTCCCATACATGGTTTGTAGTAACTCGAAGTAATATCAACATTTTGAAGCAGTCCAGCACGAGTCCTGACTGGAACCTGTGGAGGGAGCTAAACATTAAGGGGATGGCAAGGAGGCCTTCTGATCTCAAAGACTTGGCGCTCATCAACGATGAATCACCAGAAAATATGTGAAAACATGAAAAAAACTGGTCAGAAATTATAACAAGGCTTTGATTGCTGTCAAGGCATTAAAAACATTTTCAACTGATTATTGAAAAAGGCATACAAATTACAATTATTTGTTCAAATGTAAATAAAAACTGTTTGTTTTTTCCTGAAATGATACCCATACATTGATTTTAGCTTATAGGAGATGCCTCTCTTGTTTGTTGAATAAAAATCATTTTGAATTAGTGGTGGGACCCAAGTTAAAGTTAAAAGTTAATTATAGGGTCTGTAATTAATTAATCATATTTTAATCAAAAACCATATATCTACAAAATAAACATTTTTAATTCAAAAACCTTTTTTGCTGCTAAATGATTAAATAAATAGACATAAAAGCTTTGCAACAAAGATATTTATCCTTTTTAATCTGTTATTTTGGTTCTTCATGCATCAGATTAGAGCAAAGTTCATCTTTCCAGAGTTTCAGGAACCCTGATCATTCATGGAGCTTCTTTAGAAATGTGGACTGTGGACGCTGACTTTAGCGCTGCTGCTACATGTTTAGCATTGAGATGCTAGTTTAGGCTAGCATAGCTTCTCTGGTAGGCCGACTGCTTTTAGCTCAACTTGAACACAACTAGAGTCTTTTCCAGCATCCCATCAGATCAGCTCTAGAAACAGAAATTAACTCCAGAGAGCCGAGAGAAGCAGCTTTGTCGCCCATCGATGTTGTTTGCGGTGCGTCAGATTTATCTGCGTACCAGAAACACACCAATGCAAAGGTTCTGGTTCAGGACTTTTGCGTGTAAAAAAAAAAAAAAAGAAGCAATTAAGTGCATTAAAAAAATTTAATGCATTAAAATTTATGTACTTAATTAATTGAAATTAACATGTTAAAGTCCCAGCCCAGTTTTAAATATATACCAGTTGACTCTCTTTACTAACTAGGTGTCTTCTGATGCACGGCAGGGAACGAGCAGCATTTCATTTCGGGGTATCAGAGAAGAGGGGATGGAATATAAATGTGTGTGACATTTCTCATATTTCTGTTTGTACAAACTTTCCTTCCTTTTCAAAGTTGTGCTGTACTCTGTACTCTTTCCTTCCCCTTTTGGAATTAATCGTCTAACTACCACATTTCACTTACTTTTCTCGTTTCCCGCATTCGTCTTTCATTTAATCCTGTACTTCCTGCTCCACATCCTCTGTATCTCCTCTCCTTCTTCTCCTCTTCCACCTCGTTTCTCCTGGAGGTCGTCACAAAGCAGATATTTTGCAGCTCCTGAGCGACTGATGCAGGAACGAGAGGAGGGAGGCGGAGCAGCGCAGAGATAAAAGATCCAGTGTGGGCCCTTGAGTGAATTGATAAAAATCACCTGTTTCACACATGCACACAGACATGCGTACACTTCCCAATTAAACACTTCAGTGCTTGGAGTGATCGTATCTGATCTGCAGTTTGGCAGCAGCAATCAGCACTTTTCCTATACACACACACACACACACACACACACACACACACACACACACACATGCTAATGCCCAGTTATACACATTCACATAAACTCAAACGTTTTGTCATTTCTTTTCATCTTTGTTTGCACCACTTTTCCCATTTTTTTCCTCTTTCTCCTCTTCTTTGTCTCCTTATTTGTTCATTTTTTAGCTTCTCCTATTTTGGTCTCCATCTTATCCCAAGGCGCAATAAATGCATTTTTCCTTTCCTTTCCTTTTCAGCTCGTTTCTCCTCCTCCTCCTCTTCCTTCCAGTTTTTCCCCTGCCCTGCATCTCTTCCTCTGCCTTTTCTTCCTCTCCTCTCCCCTCACTCTCCTCACATAATCTCACATCCTCCTCTCTGCTTGCTGCGTTTTTCACTGTGACAGTCTAAGTAGGTCGGCGGTGACAGCTGAGCTCCTCGCAGACTGAGAGAAGACGTTATTTCTGCTCTGTGTGGGTTTTTCCGAACATTCTCTGAACGGTTTGCGGCTCAATCTCGTTACAGGTATAACCCTGTTGAACTAGGCATCAGATCTACCTCTGGGCTGTGGTTTCTGGCTCCAAGTCAGTGGGAATCACATCTCCACATGCGTGTAAAATGTCAGTTTGAGCAAACAGTGTTTTCAGGGGCTCGTCTGATGATATGTTGTGGTCACTTCAACTCACACAGAGCAGGCTTGACTCTGATGTTCAAACTGGACTAAATCGTAATGGATGCTGCTGTGGTGGCAAAGATGAACGATCAACTTCAGAATGTAAATTTTGAAAAAATCTGATTGGTTTCCATGCATGTGAGCGCAGTTGAAACCAAAACTTTATATACACCGAATAAAAAGACACATCCACCTTTTTTTTGTCACTTTCTGAGGTTAAAACAGACCAAACTTCTCTTGTTTTAGGTCAGTTAGAATCACCAAAATTATTTCTATTTTTTTAAATGCCACAATAATGAGAAAAAGAATATGTCAGAGATTTATTTATTAATGTCTTCAGAATCAGAAGTTTACATACAGACTGATTACTGTCTCTTTAAACAATGAGGGAAAGCACGTATTATGATGTCATGGCTTTGGAAACTTGTGATAGATTAACTGACATGTTTGAGTTAACTGGAGACTCACCAGTGGATGAATTTTAAGGCCACACCTTGGAACACTCTTCTTTCTGGTTTGACACGATGGGAAAGTTAAAATAAATCAGCCAAGATGTCAGGGAAAGAATCATGGAGCGGCACCGGTCTGGTTCATCCTTGGGAACAATTTCTAGATGCTTGAAGGAGCCGTGTTCATCTGTTCAAATGATTATAAGCAAGTGTAGACATGAATGTCCAACCATCGTAGTGCTCAGGAAGGAGATGAACGTGTTTTGGTCCAAAAACTGACCCCAGAACAAAAGCCAAAGACCTCATGAAGATGAGGTTTCAGCCCATGTCCAGTAGCGACATGGGCTGAAACGCCACTCAATGAGGAAGAAACCAGTACTCCAAAAGAAAGAAACATAAAAAAGCCAGATTGCAGTTTGAAATGCACACAGGGACAAAGACCTTCGCTTCTGGAGCCTTGGCCTGTGGTCCAACGAAACAAAAGTGGAACTGTTTGGTCATAATGACCATCGGTACATTTGGAGGAAAAATGGGGGACGTTTCTGCTATCCTAACTGTGAAGCATAGGAGGGTGGCAGCATCGTGTTGCAGGGGTGCTTTGTTGCAGGAGGAACTGGTGCCCTTCATAAAATAGATGGCATCAGGAGGAAATAACATTTTCTGGAAATATTGAAGCAACATCTAAAGACATCAGCCAGGAAGTTAAAACTTGGGTCCAAATGGGTCTTCCAGATGGACAATAAGCCTCATCAGCCAAAGTGGTGACAAAGTGTCTTAAGGACAGCAAAGTAAATGCTTTGGCATGGCCATCATAAAGCCCTGATCTCAATCCTACAGAAAATTTGTGGTCAGATCTGAAAATGAGTGTATCAGCAAGGTGGTCAACAAACCAGACCCAGTTCCACCAGTTCTGTCAGAAGGAATGGGCCAGAACTCCAGCAAACTACTGGGAGAAGCTTCTGGACCCAAATCATACAGTTCAATGGCAACGCTGCCAAATACTGAGGAAATGTATGTAAACTTCTTATTATGAAGACATTACTAAATAAATCGGACATGTTCTTTCTCTCGTTGTGGCGTTTAGCACATAGAAATCATTCCCGTGATTCTAACTTACCTAAAACAAGCAAAGTTTGGTGTGATTTAACTTCACACTGTTAAAAAAAAAGATGGATGTCTTTTTATTTGGTGTTTGCAAACTTCTGCTTTCAGTGTCCTGCATGTTGTGCTTCCAGTCAGCTTTTCTTTTTCTTCTCGTGTTGACTGGAAAAAACTGGTAGGACTGATCGATAGATCATCATTTTTACAACTCTTCCTTTTCAGTTTTTTCTTAAGCTTGACATTCGGCTTCATTATATTAATTTTCATGACCAACATCTTGGAAATATTCTTAAAAAAAGAAAACAAGAAGACAAAATCTCAGGTCAGCTGAAAACTTAGAAGTATAACTGAGGATTGATGACGTTTGAACACCCAACTTGGGCATCGTTTTTTCACGCAATGGCCCACCAAATAGAAAGCAGTAATAGAAAAGTCTGCAGCTTTAGTGTCAGATGAGAAATCATGATTTTAAGCAATAGAGAGGATGATTTTAAAAGATCTTTAGGTTTCTGCTGGATCTAAAACATGAGGAAACATGCACCAAAAACACGAACCACCTTGTTTTCCGTCTGGTAAGTTGTAAAATAAAACACAACACCTTCACTTCAGTAGTTTTCTGCTTCTGTTCACTGACAGTAATTCATCACAATTCTTTGCTTATGTGAAACTTCCCAGAGTCCTCTACTTAAGAGTTTAAATGGGAAGAACTGATCTGATTAATTTAGCTGATGCGTTTCTACTCTCCTGCAGCCACTTGTCTCTGCAGCTGTGTGCTGTTTCTTTAGTGCTTTAATAAAACTGCTGCCAAAATCCTGGCACAATGAGAGCAGTCTGAATGAACCAAAACAGAAAAAGAGCCGACAGCCGAGCAACAAGGTAGAACTTCAAAAGCATCTGACGCTGAGCAGAACTGCTGCTTCGTGTCTTCGTTCTTCACAGGTTTCCTGCCCTCACTGACCCGTTTCACACTATCCTTCAAAAACATAGTGCTCGCTGTCACCATAAAGCTGCTGTAGGGTTCACTGGAATATAGTCAGCTAGATGCTCCATGTGTGGATGCGCTCATAGGTTTAACCTCTGCTCTGCTGCCAGAGTTTAACGCCATAAAACATGTGGCGAAGCTGCTCAGATGCACAGATTTCTTTATGTAACTGTATCAAGTGCTGCAGGTACTGCAGATTAGCTTCTGACCAACGTGGATGAGCCAATCAGAAGGGGAAACCAGCATGTTTTATAAGAGCCATCTGAAGAAGGGGAGTGCATGACCACACACACACACACACACACACACACACACACAAACACACACACACAAACAGAAGCAATAAATGTCACTGATTGCTCGTGTGATAATAGGCAGGTGGAGAGTCTCTTCAGTCAAGTGATGACAGCGGACTGATTTGCAGGATTTATGGAAATCTGTTGGGAGTTACTGAGTCAAGTTAATGGATCAGCAGACTGGTCAGAACCCGGTGCCCAGTTTCACGGCCCAGAAGACAGACAGAGGAGGGCACTCTTCAAAAACACAAAATCTTACCAAGTATTGTTGGTCTAGTTTGTTGTGCAAATACTTTGAGTACACTTGAAATAAGACAAAACTAACAAGTAACTTTTCAGCACGATATAGGAGCTTGTTTTAAGTCAATAAGTACTCAATACTGATGAAAAAGTTCTGGTTATAAGTGAAATAATCTGCCAGTGGAACAAGACATTTTTCCCTTGTTATAAGTTAAAATGTCTTGTCCTGCTGGCAGATTATTTCACTTATAACTAGAACGTTTTCATCAATATTATGGAATTATTGACTTAAAACCAGCTCCTATAGCTGCTGAAAAGTTTCTTATAAGTTAGTTTTGTCTTATTTCAGGTGTATTCAAGATGTTTGCTCTAGAAACCAGACCAAAAATACTTGGTAAGATTTTGTGTTTTTGCAGTGCAGGTCAGAAGTCCAGTCAGGTGTCTGATCGCCTCCACAGTGGAGCTCATTATAAACACTCGTTCAGCATTTTTAAAAATCAGAGGATAAGTAAAATTAACACAGTGAGGAAAAAAACCGTTCAAAATGAGGTTAAAGTGGTTTTAGTTTAGATGGTTTATTGGTCCTCCTTTGTCAGACGATTTGATTTGATAGAAATTTATTTGGAACGATTCTGAAATCACAAGTAAAAAGTCTGCAAAATGCTTCCTCAGTAGGAGGGACTGCTGCAAAGTCAATACCTCAATGCAGTTGGCTGGGCTTTCTAACAAATAGCATTAGATTAGCTGTGTTTAGACTGTCTTGACTTACATTTAAGATCAGATTGGACTATGTGTCATTGAATTTAACGTTTCTCTGATTGTACTGGAATTAATTTGATATAATGTGTATTTTTGTTATACTTGGAAATTGAATTTATTTGAACAAACTGAATGTAACAGGATTAGCTAAATGTAGTGAACAGTACCAGGAAAATCTGAAAGCAGAGCAACTTAAAGAGCTCAGCAGACGGAGGAACATGGCGACTGAATGGAGGAGTGTCAACAGTGCTTGGACAGCAGAGTATTTGCAGAGCTACAGATTTCCTGGCTGCCTTCTTGTCTGTCACTCTGTGTGTCTCTGTGTTTCTATGTGTGTGCACATATGAACATGAGATGCTGTAGGTTTCAGTGAGCTGACCAAGTATAAATGTGCCTCTGGGCATATCAGCGTGGTGCAGGATGGAACATTGTCACACTTACAGCTGAGTATAGATGACAGTATATGTATCTGAGGTAGAGCACAAACTGCCCAGTTATTTTTACTCCTCCATTTAAAATCTGCTTGCAGATGCAGAAGTGCAGGATGTTCTTGTCATCTCGTTTTCCCTCAGAGTTTTACCTCTCCTCTTCAACTCGTCTCTGCTACTGCTTTACACTCCTTTCCCATGATGCCTAGGTCCTTCTGTCGTACAGAGTAATGTGTTATGATGATGGAGATTACCCAAATGTAGGCATGGCTCCACATATTTCAGCCTTAACATCTGTATCGTCCAGTGTCAGTCATTTTTTAACTTATCAGTGTCAGTCTGAGATGTAAATACATCCAAGTTGGACCTATTTACCTATCGTAAATACTGGAGGGGGGTTAGCCATGTGTCAGCTGTGGGGTTGGGTTTTTTTAACGGTGTCAAAAGGGTAGGGATAGTGGTGGGCACCACTAATTAAAAACTCAGTTGTGCTAACCCTAAAGCACAAATCATGAATATTAGCCCGCTAATGCTAAAGCGCTACACCAACACAGTATTTAGCAGAAGCTAATGCTAAAGCACTAAAGTGCTAACTTTAATTCAAATTATTTTTGCCTTTGAAAGACTACAACCCTCAAGCACCAATTTAATTTGACATAATTTATATGTTCTATAATGCCCTTAGATATTGTATTTATGTTTATATCTTGTTTCATACTATCTGTGTTTTATTTTGTTCTTGTATGTTTCTTGTTTGAAATAAAGTTATTGGGGGGGGGGGGAAAGAAAGAGAGAATGTAAGGAGAGGAAACAGAACTGCTGTGTAAATAGTCTTCGTCCACTTCAAAATAAGAGGATTAATATCAACATCTGACCACTTGAAGAATTTTTAACAGTCGATAACCGAAACTTTAACACAGATGTCGAACTTTATTCAACTGAAAGTTCACAAAACAACCAAGTAAATTAGCACTTCAGAATTTATCCATGCAAGCTAGCGGCTCTGAATGTTTTCAAAGTTAGCACAATGCTAAAGCGGTAAACAAAACTTAGCGGATTAACGGAAGTGCACCCACCACTAGGTAGGAAAATATATAAATAATATTGATAAATATGAGTTCTCAACTTAACGGCAAAATTCATAAACTACTTCGATATCAGCCCAAAATGTTAACTGATGCATCCCTATTTTAATCAGTAAATGCTGCACATTTAATTTTATTTCACAAAAACTTACCTTGATGACATAGAAAGCAGAAATAAGATTTTGGTCTGACTCAGAGATTAGTGATTCTGGTAAATGCTCTAACACTGAAAGCTAAATTATTTTCTCAGTCAATCAACCAGATCCCCTGCGCTATGAAACAAGCATCATGTCTGTAAGGATACTGTGGCTCTCAAAGGTTTACACACCGCTGTTAAAATGCTAGGTTTTGGTAATTTCAAAAAACTCATTTTGAAACATTTTTTCCACATATAATTTGTTGTGTTAGAAGGAAATGAAAGGTATAAAAACTGGGTTGCATTGTTAAAGCAGATTTTGTTTTAATTTCAGCGTTCAGTCTTTTTTAGCATAAGTCTATAGCTGCAGCCCACCTTTTGACAAGCAAATATTTGCCAACTGTCCCTTACAAAAGTTCTCCAAACCTCTGATTGTGAGGACATCTCTTGTCCACAGCCTTTTTTCATTAACGCAACAAAAACCCCAATTTGCTTTAGGGATCTGAAGTAACCCCAGACTATGATGGTACCGCCACTAGTTTCACTGTGGTTATGGTGTTCTTTGGTTGTGTTTAGAGCTGTTTTTGTGCCAAATCTATGAAGTTGAAGTGTGGTCCAAAATGCCATCTGCCACAAGGTATAAGAAGATCTTAACCGTTAGATGTCTTTGGAAGAAAAGCCCGCTGTTTTACATTCCTGCTCCGTTGTCCAAACATACAGAGAAGATTTTTGTCACATGTTAAACACAACCAGCATCCGTAGCAGACATTTCTGCTGCTTCTTCCGCAATCCTCATTACCTCTTAGCTGAGCAGTTTTCCAATGTCTTGTCTTTCATCCATTTTGAAGACACCCCCACTTTTCGGTGTATCAAATCATTGAAAACTGTAGATTTATACTGTTCCAGAGAATATACAAGGCTGTGATTTTTTTTTTTATTTTATTTTTTTTTTTTTTTTTTTTTACTGTTGTCCTGACTAACCATGTTTTCATTAATGTTTTTTTTTTTTTTTTTTTTGTGCATTTTGAAGTGTCGCATTAGAAAAGGTTGATGGAAATGGCAACATTCAAAATAACTTCCACAATTCTGCAAAAAAGTTTTATGCTTGCTTGAAGTGGTTTTTGGCTTTTCTGAAAAAGAGTTGATGCGCCAAAGGGGAAATAGAAACAGATTTGCAAGAATAAGTTCTGACAAAACTAACTTTCCATCCACTGGTGGGTTTCTGCCTTCTCAGAGGTACGAAACTGAAAAATTTCTAAGTCCAAACCTCCAGCTTCATGTTTCTGTGATGTGTGGTCCATGCCAGTTTGCAACTTCTGCATCCTGTTTATTACACTCATGCATAGTGTCAAAATCTGGCAAAATTATGTTTGCGTAGCCTGTCGATTCACTCCAAACCAATGGTTGGAAACGTGTGTAATTCGCATTTTCTCTTTTTTCTTCTTCTTTCTTTTGCAACATTTTAAACGTTTGCTCAAAATTCACATGATAATTGGATGGAAACAGCTACTGATACCTTTGTACAATGAGATCATTCCAACTCTATGCAAGCTGAAATAAACAGGAAAGTTGACTCAATAAAAGCATAAAAATTAGTTACTGTGGGCTCATTTTTTACTTCACAAAATGTGGTATTTCAACAGGGGTGTGCATACTTTTGAGAGCCCCTGTACCTCTTCAAACAAACTTCAGCCATGTTTTTGAGATTTTCAGAGATTTGTGTATCTACATCCAGAATATAAAGGCACTTTCTGGTGGCTCACAGACATCTTGGATGGACTATCATTTAGTGGAAACATGAACTGTAGTTAGAATAACATCAGTACTTGGAATATTTCTTGAAAGCATTGGACACTTTATGAGCATCCTGACTGTAATGGCTTGTAGCTGTAATGTAATGGGTTGTAGCTGTGGCTTAGGCAAAGCTAGTTTTATCTCTATTTACCTGATGGCAGCCTTGAAGCAAGAATATCTGCACATTTTACACAGCCATGGGAGACGAAGAGAAGGGTTTTGCTACTTGGAGTAATCTGCAGCTGCTCCTGATCTGTCCCCAAAAGAGAGCAAATCAACAGTCAACAAATTTGAAATAAGAGCTACAACAGAGGCAAAGCTGTTGAACACTTTGAGGCATTTTTCACAGGACAAATGAAGAAAACATCACCTAAAAGTTTAAAACCATGGTATTAGCAATGCCGGAAAGTGTTTAATGTGTCAGAAGGAAGAGGTGTGGTGCAAAGTAACATCAGTCCCACTTTTTGTTGGATTGTGTGGCATATCTTAAATACAGGAATGAATCTAGTCATAAGTGCTTAAAACCTCAGCTGTATACCATAATTTCTATTACTCCTCTTCAAAATTTTCCATTTTTAACTAAATAGGATTTTGTCTCTCCTCCTCAGATATATCCATGCCCTCTACCTGGGCGCACAGAGCCGATGGCACAGGAACGGACCCTGTCGTCACTTCCACTGGAGGCTGATGTTCGAGAGCGCCGACATCACCATGCTCCGCCTGCTGGAGGCCTTCCTGAAGTCTGCGCCGCAGCTCGTCCTGCAGCTGAGCATCATGATTCACGGGAACGGCGTCCTGCCGCTTCAAGGTCAGAGCGACACCGAGTCGCCTTCACACTCTGTCAATGTTTCATGGAAGGATTTTTTATTTAGGGGAAAGATTCTATAAATATGTTGTTTAGTGAAATCTAATTCTTGTAAGTAAACATAGTTAAAATCTGTCATTTGATTTGGTTATCATAACATTATTAATATATAATTTTATAAAAATCTCAGCCCTGTATTGTTGCTAGCCTAATTTTACCCTCCAGGAATCCTATTTGGCTGCTTTGCACACCCGACTCCAGTATGCAGTTTGAGGTGGAGTC
The DNA here is from genome assembly GCA_014839685.1 of Anableps anableps. Taxonomy (NCBI): domain Eukaryota; kingdom Metazoa; phylum Chordata; class Actinopteri; order Cyprinodontiformes; family Anablepidae; genus Anableps; species Anableps anableps. The sequence continues at coordinate 36,426,337 of CM026071.1, read as the reverse complement.
AAATGTTTAAATATACCCTCCTTAGTCACTGACCCTGCAATAATCCATCGTAAAGCCTTGTAAGGTAATAATATAACAGAGTAAATATTTATAAGGTAAAATAACAACAGAATGGTTTTTAAATGGTAGATATGTGTAAAAACAAGGGAAATGTAATCAGTTTTGTTGGATCTATGCTGAAATAGAGTGGATCAGAAGTTTTTAATTTTCCATTCAACACTGGTCTGATCAAGTGCATTTGTCAATTAGATTTCATTAGTTATGTCATCTTTATCATAATGACCATTCCTGTATATACAAAGATATATTATTTTGCATATAATGAAATACTAGTTTATGTTTGTTAGAATAGTTATCTGCTTGGTGTTAATAGAATAGAATAGAATCAAATAGAATTGAAATGTGCTTTATTGTCCTATAGTGGGGAAATTCAGTGTAACAGCAGCAAAGTGACAGGTAGTTGAAGTATCTGGTTCACACAAAGATAAAAGGATAAATAATATATTAAAGAAAAAATAAATTAAGAATAACTTACTGTACAGTAAGGGCAAAATTTCGACAGAAAATGCTGTGCAGTTATTAAAAATAGCATAGTTTAAACCAAAGGAATGTGCAACTTGTGCATTAAAAACAACAGACTATTTACAACAAGTGAAAATAAAAACTGTGCAAACAGCAGATATGCATGTACCAGCAGAAATGTTATTTGAACTTAGTGAAACTGTGCAAATAACAGTCCAAATATCAGCAGGGATGTGAAAACTTATTGAGTTTGTTGGGAGCAATGATGGTCATAGAGTCTAACAGCTGCTGGGAGGAAGGACCTGCGATAATTCTCTTTTGTAAACCCAGGATTGACTGATATTTGTGGATTAATTTGGTCAATTTAGAATAAATTTGGTCAATCTAATAATAATGCCATATTGTTGACTGTTAACATGCTTTGACCTACAGACAAAAAAGAAAGTTAACTAAGTGAAGCACCTGGAAGGAATGGAAGAAGGTTCTTAATGTAAGCATAATTTGGTACACATGCCTGTATGTTGTATTGGATTTGGTGATGTGTACAAGCCATTGCATCAGACTGAAGTTTTTAGTAAAATATTCTGTGAACTATTACATATTTTTACCAGTTCTCAGCTCCTGTTATGATGCTCTTATAATGCCAGAGGGGAAGACAAGGTTATCTCCAGCAGTAGCAATTTAAAAACAATCCAATTTTATTTGTCATATATTTTATGATCCAGTAACATAAACTCTAAAATCTTCATTAAAAAGGTTTTCACAGGATAGATGATGCTTAAAGGTGTGTGTGTGTGTGTGTGTGTGTGTGTGTGTGTGTGTGTGTGTGTGTGTGTGTGTGTGTGTGTGTGTGTGTGTGTGTAGTATTTTCAGTGAACTGTTTAGGACCTTTTCTGGTATCTTTACTAACCCTCTGAAGACCAGTAGGCCTTATGGGAAGTAGGCCTTTTTTAGGGTCAGGGGTTAGATTTAGAGATATAGTGTGAACTAAGGCCCCATCCACATGGAGGTAAACAAGGTACATTTTCATAAATCTAATCTCTTTCCCGTGTGGATGGGAAATAAGTTTTGGTTAAGGTTAGGGTTAGCAATAGACTGGTAATGGTTAGGATTAGGGGTGTTGGGAGGGTTAGGGGTAGGGTTAGGCATGGATGTCAATATAAAGCCCTAAACTGGGTAGAAATACAAACATGTTTGTGTGTGTGTGTGTGTGTGTGTGTGTGTGTGTGTGTGTGTGTGTGTGTGTGTGTGTGTGTGCTGAAGGCAGATATCGGTAGCAGAGTCTATGCTTTATTCATGCCACTCTTACAAGAAGCAGATTGTTCTTTGATGAATAAAACAAAACAGCGCTCCTTTCTCCGGGTTCATACTCACACACTTGGCGGCAGCAGCAGAGCACCAGTACCTGCTCATGCCTTTCGTGACTTCGTAAAATCTACAAACGCAAATCTTTGAGCTGTGAAGGCCCAAATATATATATTTGTCTTCCAAATATATATATTTGTCTTTTATTAACTATTTATAAGCAGATAATTTATGTGACATTTATAGAAAATGCCTGTTTTCCATTTACAATCATAAATATTTGGAATTATGCAAATCTAAATTAAATCTAATTACATTAAACATTTTAGTTAAAACAGAAAAATGTATCCTCCGTGAACCGTCTTGTTTTTCATTCATCTTCATGTGTATCACAGCATCTTAAATGGCAGAGATCTCCACACTCTGAAGATAAACCTTGTGCCCACTGACCATAACAGCTTTGCATGGATAGTGACATGCCTGGCTGACAGTGGAGTAAATCAGTCCAGCTCTGTGTTTCTCCAGGAAAGGCAGTAAATGTGCTCTGACAGTCACTTGCAGCGCACTCGGGTCCCTCCGAGAACGTTACGGCATGCAGCTCTACCAAACATGCCCCTACTGTCTGTGGAGGAGGTCCTGTTGAAATGGAACTTGACATTACAGTTTGTCAGGTCTGACTTTAACTGGACACTTTAAAAATCTTTTCAAGTGCAGCTTATTGGATAAAACCAAAACAACGATAAAAAAAATATATAAAAATACATTGCAATAACATAGATTGAGGAACATAAACTGAACTTAATAGATTTAAGGAGAGCTACATTATTTACAACTAAGGCCTGTCTTCATAAAATCAATAGTCACAGACTAGCAGTCAGCAGACATATCCAAAGGGGTGAGGCAAAATCCGTGGCCATTCGATTTTCATCTTTCAACAAACAAGAACCTCTCCTGAGACAGCCGTCTCCATCCACAAACGGTCTACCCAACATAAACTCCTCCCCTCCCCAACCCTGACATGATTTATTTATCTCACCTGTTCATTAATGACCAAACATCATAAGCTGATGGACAAAAACGACTAATTATACAAATAATAAATCATGCAACAAATATTGATAAATATGCAGCAATATTTTAGCCATGAAAATACACACAGTGACAAAGGAGAAGATATACAGTGCAAAAGGACACCATGTACCAACTGGGAGTTGGGTTCACTTATGACAAGAAAGCAGAATTTTGAGTGAAATCTGGAATGATATATATATATATATATATATAAAATTCCCTTCTCACCCTCCACGGGTGGTCTTTCTCAACCTCTGAGCTCGGGTCCTCTACCAGAGGCCTGGGAGCTTGAGGGTTCTGCGTAGTATCTTGGCTGTGCCGAGAACTGCGCATTTCTGGACTGAGATGTCTGATGTTGTTCCTGGGATCTGTTTTAGCCACTGCTCCAGTTTGGGGGTGACTGCCCCGAGGGCCCCGATGACCACAGGCACCACTGTGGTCTTCACCTTCCAGGCCTTCTCCAGTTCCTCTCTGAGGCCCTGGTATTTCTCCAGTTTCTCGTGTTCCTTTTTCCTGATGTTGCAATCGCTTGGTATTGCTACTTCCACCACAACGGCTTTCCTCTGTTGTTTATCCACCACCACGATGTCCGGTTGGTTCGCCATTACCATTTTGTCTGTCTGGATCTGGAAGTCCCACAGGATCTTAGCTCGGTCATTCTCCACCACCTTTGGGGGTGTGCCCCACTTTGATCTCGGGGCTTCCAGTCCATATCCTGCACAGATGTTTCTGTACACTATGCCCGCTACTTGGTTATGATGTTCCATGTACGCTTTCCCTGCCAGCATCTTGCACCCTGCTGTTATGTGTTGGACTGTCTCAGTGGCCTCCTTGCACAATCTACACCTCGGATCTTGTCTGGTGTGGTAGATCTGAGCCTCTATTGCTCTGGTGTTTAGGGCCTGTTCCTGTGCAGCCAGGATGAGTGCCTCTGTGCTGTCCTTGAGTCCAGCTTTTTCCAGCCATTGGTAGGATTTCCTGATATCAGCCACTTCAGTTATTTGTCGGTGGTACATCCCATGTAGGGGCTTATCCTCCCATGATGGTTCCTCCAGCACCTCATCCTCTGGTCCCCATTGTTTGAGACATTCGCTGAGCACATCGTTGGCTGAGGCTTTGACCTTGATGTATTTATGGATCTTGGATGTTTCATCCTGGACAGTGGCTCTCACACTCGCGTATATATATATATATATATATATATATATATATATATATATATATATATATATATATATATATATATATATATATATAATTTCTTCAGGCATCTAAAATATTTGGCATAGCTAGAAATTCAACTGGAATGTAAGATTCCGGATATCTATGATTTGTTTACTTTTATTGTTCATTAGATTCCTACTTGTTTATTCGTCTTGTGTGGATTTTATTTCCAGTTCAAAATAAATGCATGAATTGGCAAATAAATCCATGTGCATCTTAAGCAAACAAAAAACTGTAATAACACATTAGTAAATATGTTGTCAAATAAATACATTGGCAATCAGATAAATAAGCAAGTAAATAAAATAGTTAGCAAACTAAGATTTGCAAACAAAAAAATGAATAAATACATTTCTAAAAAAGTCATTAATTAGGAAATAGGTTGGTCAATAATTGGGTTAGCAAATAAATAAATTCCAGACAAACTGATAGATAAATACTGATAAATACAGAAAGAAGTTTGTAAATAAAGAATTTGTAATAAATTTGCTAATAAACAACGAAATGTAGTAGCAATATGGTCACAAACAAAAAATTGAACTAAAGCTTTAACAAATACATACATTTGCAAAGGAATAAATAAATAGCATAGTAAATAAATTAGTTTGCAAATACATTTGTACTAGAAGAAAGTTGCACACACACCTGCTGATGAAGGTGCAGGGCTACAAATGGTTGCTGTTTTTGAAAAGAGAGGACCCTGCAAACTTAATCTGCACCATATTTATTAACAACATATTGATTCAACCTTTTCTGCAGGTTAATGGTTTGAACAGCAAGAAAAGACACCCATGTACACAAAACTTAACAGTTACTCAACAACTAAAAATAAATGCAATGACTCTGCTGAAGTTTAAACCTCAGACTTCCACTTATCACTGTATCCAAATAATATTTGTAAATTTTCCATTCAAGGTGATAGATTCCATTGCCATCTATTCATTATAACACAATATGAAAAACAGGGAAATGCTATGGATAAACTAAAGCATTTGAAACATTAGATTTTCAGAACTTATTTGTAAACAGATAAATATCTGTTGTTTCTGTGAATACAATCTTGGAAGAGATTAGAATTAGAATTTAAAACTTTGGAAGTTTTGAGATGTTGTGAAAAAAACTGATTTAAAGAAATCAATCCTTAACGTCAAGAAAAAACCTTCAGAGAAGCAATTTTCAATTTGAGAAAATGATTTTAAACCAGCAAAATAACATTAAATTGCAACGTTCAGGTGCCTCTGCTTTAATTCATCGCCATCTCAGCGTGATTCATGGCTAATTTCAGACGAGCTTACTTGATTAAAACACATGAATGTTTAATGTATTAAATTGTTCTCTGGGCAGCTCATGGTGGGCCACAGCGTTTCATTGGCAAGCTGGTGATCATTCAGCTCACTACAACATGTCATGATCTTCACTGTTCCTGTCAAGTCTCTTGTTGCTCCACCACTCTGCCCCTCCCACCTCTGTTGTCTACTGAATGTTGATTAATGCCACTTGTCCCACTGCCTGTAAGAACTCCTGCGTGAGATTATGTATCATCATCCATGTCTCAGCCTTAGAGTGTTTTTATGTTCGTGTCCATGATCATGTACCTGATTTGTTTTCTGCCTCCTGACCATCAGCTCTGCCTGACCCCTGCCTGTGCTGTAAGTTACTCTGATTCTGGGTCTGAACCTTGCTTCACGTACCAGGGCCCTGATTACTGCCTTATGGATACTATATTTGTTCTGTCTGCTCTTTCTGCCCTGTTGCCAACCTGGACTGATTCCTTGAATTTTGATTATTGGACTGTGGACACTGAACCTCCTTCATGGTTAGCTTTGATCATTGGATTAGTGTGTAATCATGCTCACCCTGCTGCTGGAGTTTCTGCACTCTGTGACATCATCGTCCCTGGTTTCCAGCATATAGAGGATTCCCCTCTATACGGTCCTGTGGGTGAAACAATCCCCAATAAAAGGAGACGCTCCATTGCTCTACTGTTACATCGCATAGGATTCAAGTCTATTGAAGTCTGAATCTCTGAAGAGTATCGCCCAGTCGAGTAACTCTTCAATTTCTGATTACGCAATACTTTCTGTTTACTTTGCCCGTCACTCATCAAGCTATCTCCTTCAGAGTCTGACCAGAAACCTGTCCCAAAGACACAGCTGCTGTCAATCTTGCAGATTCTGACATTTGTCAATAAAACTCGTTTAAACATTCCTGAGTTGTGGTTGTCGTTCTGGGTCCAAACCGTACTTTTTTCCTGACGCAAACTAGTTAAGTTCAAGCTAACCGTGCAAAATAAAGCTGTTCTGAGAAGAAACTGCAAAATTCCACGCTGGGCCTTTTTAAAGAGCCAAGGTGACAAACAGTTAATACTATAGAGTAATCTCTGTTTGGTTGAAATTTGGTATACATAACTATACACTAACACAATCAAAAGATGCTCAAAATGCAAAATCTTAACTGCTCATCAAATTTTCTCTTTTCTGTCCTGAAATCAATGTAAATCTAAGAAGATCTTAACAATAATTCAAAACATTAAATTAATATTTTGCTGTTTCCTACCTATAATCCATTTTTATTAATTTTTCCATCTCACTTCCTGTTTCACCAGGCCTCTCGGCTTCAGCATCACTGGTTTCACTGGCCTGGATGATCGCCTCCTACCAGAAGGTTCTCCGGGACTCTCGTGATGATAAGCTGCCCATGTCGTACAAGGCCGTGATCGCCCAGATGCTGTGGCACTTCTTCACCATCGGGGCGAGGACTGTGGCTTTCGCCCTTTTTGCCTCTGTCTTCCAGCTCTACTTTGGCATATTCATCGTCAGCCACTGGTGTGTAATCTTTGATCAAACTCAAAATATTTGCATCTAGACTGGGATGCTTCCTTTGAGATAATCATCAGTACTTGTGTTTGTGACTTGAAATAGAAAAACAAATCTCTCTAAAAAAAAAAAAAAAGAAAAAAAACCTCTGTATCCATGTACAGACGTGCATACTGGAGGAAATAGAGTGCTTTGCAAAAGTATTCATACCTCTAACAGCTTTACACATCTAGAGCTAGATGGAGAATGTCTTTGAATATCAGTTTTCAAGTCTTACCACTAATTCTCAGTAACTTTAGGTATGGACTTTGACTGGACCATTCCTTTATACCTCTGGTTGTATGCATAGGCTACCCTATGCATACACCTGGTAGTCTTTTTCAGCCTCTAACAGGTTTTCTACCAACACATTTAGCTCCATCCAGAAGCTCATCATCACTTACTAGCTTCATTGTCCCTCCTTAATAAAAGTATTCCCACAGCATGATACAGTCCCCACCATGTTTCAGTTAGGGGATGGTAATTTTGGGCTGACATGCAATGTTAGTTTTTCCATGACAAGTTCAGTTCTGGTCTCATCTGACCAGAGGACCTTCTTCCAGATGTTTGCTGTGCCCCCTGCATGCCTTGCAGCAAACTGCAAAGAGAACGCCACCCTTCCACAAAGGCCATAGATGGAGCTCTGTGGGATGTTAGAACTTGGGATGTTGATTTAGAAACTAACTCTGCTTTAAACTTCTCCAGTACATCTGTGTCCACACAGCTGAGACTTAAACCGGCAAACCATCTAGCTAAAACAATCTTCTAAGACTTTATAACTTCTTGAAACAACAAAGCTGTTTTTATGCAAACAAATCAGGATTAGTCAGTCCCAGTCAAATGATTACATGTAACTTTACCTCAGTTAATGTGTTTTAGGTGCGTGATGACCTTCTGGATTATCCAGGGTGAGACTGACTTCTGCATGTCCAAGTGGGAAGAAATCATCTACAACATGGTCGTGGGTATCATCTACATCTTTTGCTGGTTCAATGTCAAAGAAGGGCCCAGTCGCTTCCGTATGGCTCTGTATTACTCCGTGACACTGGCTGAGAATGTGGCGCTGACCGCTGCCTGGTATACCTACCGTGGCCCCCAAACTAGCGACTCATCAGCCCTGGTAGTGGTGTGCCTGGTGGCCTGCAGCTTTGCCCTGGGAACCTTCTTTATGTTGGTGTACTACTGCTGGCTACACCCAGATGGGCCTGTTCTGGGCTCCCAGTGGGGAGGATGTGTAGATGAGGGTGTCGTAGGAACAGGGGGGATGGTGGGAGTTATTGACGCTTGCCTTACTCCATCCCAAGGATCTCAAACGGATATGGTCATTACCAGTCCTCCACGGACTTTGCCCAGGACTAAAGATAAAGACACAGGGGAGCCAGTTCCTGGGGAAAGGGAAAGAGACAAAGACAGCTGTCTGCCTGTCTTCCAGGTACGCCCCTCCCCTTCCTCCTCTCCCGCTCTGCTTCACAGGACCTCCTCCACATCCCGTGCACAGGAGGGTCCGGTGATCAGGATTGACCTCCCAAGAAAGCGATACCCAGCTTGGGATGCACACTTTATCGACCGGCGCCTCCGCAAAACCATCCTGCTTCTGGAAACCACCTCGGCCATAAGTCCACGGATACAGTATAGGAGCAGCTTGATGGGCAGCAAAGAGGTGTTAGAATATGAGACAACTGTTTAAGCCAACAGGGGCTTTTAAACTACAAAGTGCAGTCTGGGTCCAAGGCTCAGCCCGGAATCAGTCTTCAACCCAGGAATACCTGTGCCGGGAGTAGCATGAAAAGAAGACAGAGTGTCAGGCGACTCTCATTAGGAAAGAGGTTGTCAAACTGCGATTGTGAAATGTGAACCTCAATGTGGGACCAAAGCTGTTGAAAAACATATAGCAAGAATGACCTGTGGGAAGTTAACGGAGTAAAACTGAACCAGGCTTGTCTCATTTTCTAACACTTCAAACAAGAGGAACTTAATCTTACACCTGGGACCAGTAAGTGTTAGATTTTGTTTCAACCTGGATGGTCAGGATAACAAGTAAAAGGACACCAGAGAAATAAAGCTTGAGATAATTAAAAAAAAACTGTCTGCCACATGAACTGGAGCCTCAGGCCACAGAGACAGAACAGAAATGTATGACATGTTGAAGAAACAGATTGTCAGAGTGTTCATGGGACATGCAATCATTTTGGGTTTGGGTAAAATACATAAATCTACAGCCTATGGGATTTGGCATTTGCAGATGCTGAGTCATTGTCTACAACCAAATTCATCCCAGGTTTAGCCAAGATAAACAGACACCTCTTACCTCCAAATTACAAATCACTCACTTCGGCATGCTTCAGAGAATTACAATGACTTGAAAGAATGCACACAGACGAGTCAGTCAATTTATTGCAAGGGTTGCTTTTTTCTTTCCATCCCATCATGTCCCCAAAAGGTTGCATGTGCCTCACAAATCTTTGGTAATTGCGTTCTTTAAACATTTTGTCAGTGGCGTCTAAAGGAAAAAGCTGCTCGAATTCCCCAGCAGAGCCTTGGCTTTCATCTGATGAAGAATCATAACTCGGTCTAAGCTCAGATGGTCCATGAAACGTAGGCCTGCAATACAACTGATACCAATTCACCCATCCATTTGTGCCACAATTGCAGCCATAGCACAAGTCATGCTGTTTACATCCTAGCTGCACTGTCAACCCCTACCCAACAGACTTGCTTGGAAAGCTCAATGAGGATCTGATTTGTAGATGTACGTGAACAGCTTCTCCAACGACTACCAACGTATGGCATGCTGTAAATCGCGAGAAACAGGTCTGTGATGTACAGTTGAATAAATGCAGATGTCCAATACTGTATAAGATGTTAAAATAAGCTGTAGTTAGGTGATGAATGCCTTTTGTGAGTAAGGAAGCTTCATTTACTCATAAGAGTCTAAATGTTGTCCAAAGTGGTTCACTTTTTTCTAAAAATCATATTATGTAGGATATGGAAGATATCATGATCTATTTCAGTATATTATGAACTGGTTTTTAAGGGTTTGATTTTGAGGGCAAAAATAAAAACAAATATAACACCTGTTTAAAGTTAACCGACAAAGAGTACAGAAATGTTTTTGCAAACTAAGTAGTTGCAATAGTTGCTGTCTTCTGTAACAAAAAGGATATACCCGCTGCAACCATCTAAGTTCTTTTGTTGGGTTTGGGCAACCGTCTAAGTTCTTTTGTTGGGTTTGGTTTGGTTTCTTTGGAGGGCTATCATGTTTTGAGATTAAGAAGGTTCTGTCTCCCCCTTCTGGCAGAGAGAGAGCAGTAATTGTATAAATAAGTCTGGGTGCATAGAGTGTATATCATGGTTGGATGTAGCAACTCAATCAAGAAGTTTTACAGCAGTGGAGAAAGTTGCTAAAAGTGTAACAGCACTAATGGGTGAATCTGGCTCCAATAGTTTCCAATTCAAAAACCTTATTTTTGATTTTTTTTTTTTTTTTTTTTTTTTTTTTTTTTTTTTTTTTTTTTTTTTTTTCATTTTATGGTCTCCTATTTGTGGTCCTTAATTGAGTCCAAGTTAAGACTGAGAGATAGGAATTACTTTCAGGTCTTAAGGTAAATAGGCTCCCAAATTAAAGAACTTTAAACTAAAAGCTGCAAACCAACAGGTGATGCCCAGAGGCTATATCCATTTATTATATAGTCTGTGATTGGTGTTGTATGGAGGACTCATCTTTCCTCTGAGAGCATGACTTTGGGCAGAAATCTATTTTTTCACTATTAGGCATGGGCCGGTATGAGATACTCACAGTCTGATAACCTCAGTAAAAATACCTGACTATAATTTGATTTAATTGCTTTTATTTAAAATAGGAATAATTGTGTGAGTTTCTATTGGTGCAAAAGTTTGATATTGATCATAACTACTGTTATAATAATGGTAGCGTTCATTCTGCACATGGAACCATGGACCAGATCTTTAACCTAGCATAGTTCCTTGGTGGGTCATAAGAGTTTGGTTGTCTGGTCCACATGTGTTTTGTGGATCTGAAGAACGCAGATCCAGGTACTCCTGCAGTACCTTTTGTGAAGGTACTGCAGTAGCATGAGGTGCCTGGTTTCCTTTGAAGGGCTATCTGGTCATTTTATATCAAAACCAATGCTGTGTCCACATACTTGGCACAAAAAAGCTCATTCCCACTGCAAGTTGAACTCCACGAGGACCCCCCATTGACACCAGTCCTAACCCCCTACTCTTTGGAAGTTTCCCAAGCATGTACCCCTTGAATGAGACCCCAGAGCAGATCTAGAAGCACCAAGAAGATTGGGTATATTTCCAAACCACAAAATATGTCCTTCTTGTAAACAAGAAAAAAGTGTAATATCCTTCCTTCACCCAGCACAGCAACAAGTGGGGAAGAGGCAGCACTACATCTCATTCATACAGTTGGAGGAAACTTTTGCCACTCTAGTGCTTTCTGTGGCAGCACAGTAAAAGGACTTTAAACTGTAAGAACAATTGTGTCTTGGCCGTTTAAAAACCCTGGTATACCTTAATATTGGTTTCCGGCCCATGCCTGATCAAATTAGACTCCATGCTCTGAGGCAACAATCATCAGTGAACAACCAGTTCAGGACTTTTGGTTTTGTCCATTTTTCTTATTTAGTAGCACAAATGTCAGCTAGTGAATAAACAGTAGATGTTGCTTTTTCTTGCAATTCGATGGATGAAGAGACAGGCAGCAGTGAAGACTGAAGAAAAATGATTGAATCAATGCATCTCTGTTCTCAGTTTTCTTCTGTGGGCAATGAAAACCACAGGTGTTGGGAGTACATTGCTGGTTGTTGATCCATTAAATACTCAAGAGCTCTGATTTTTTTCATACCTTCATCAGACTTTTTCTGTGTTAGTTTAACTGGAGGCTTGACAAATATGGAGATGGATCCTCAACCCATTACGTTTGTGTTTTGACTGATAACCAAAGTTTGTGAAAACTTAGTTGGAAAACATTTGAATGCGAAATCAAATGGCCCTCAAGCTCTTGCTAACTAGGATGCAGCTTCAAAGGTCAAAGTTTAGTAACACCACTGACAGAGTGTTGCCAAATGTCACTATCAGTTAGAGGTTGAAAGATCTTGCCTGGTCAGCTTCTCTTTCATCTTGAACAAGCGATTTCTCCCCAGCAGCCTCTCTTTGAACTTCGATTTAGTTTTGTGTCTGAAGCCTTTAGGTGTGGTTTCCATCTTTGAGTTGGTCTGACTTGATAAAAAGTGAAGGTCTCTTTCTGTCTGTTTGAGAAAAACCTACAGCAATGTAGTGATTATATGTAAAGTGGTAACATTAGTGGGTGTTTTTTTCTTATAAACAAACATCCTTGTGCATGCCACCAGTTGAACTGGGTTTTTTTAGCTTCGTTGTTGTAACACCAAGATGTTGAGGCTCAGTAAGGATGTAGAAGAACTAAGTGTTTGAGAGGGTTCTGAGTACACAGCTGTTTGATACAGGTACCAAGGAACACCATAATACAGCTATGAAGTTCCTCAATATATTAGAAGACAACAAAAGACACCACATTTAGAGGAGATTTCCGTTGCTGACACGTTGTATCCAAAGCACTCTGAGAAATGTCAAAAAAGACTCAAATGCCGGTGCATTGTGACCCTCAGAGCATCTTCTGTTCTTGCTTTATAATGTCCTCAGTATAGCTATACTTCTCTCTCGTCTGGAGATCTCACGTTGGGTTACAGGAAGGACCTGGATCACCACTGGTTGCTTATTAAGATATGCTCCCCGAGTTTGTCCCAGCTGTTTGTATCATTTGTTGAGTGCGCCGTTTGTTGCTGCACATGCTGCTGTTTCCTTATGTGTTCAAAGGATTGCTGCAAATGATTTCCTTGAGTGTTCAGAGGAACATAAAGAAAACCCTGTCTGTGTTAGAGGTGCTCTGATTCTTACATAATGGCTCTCTGGTAAAGATGTGTAAAGCAGTCTTAATGTTTCATTGAAGCTGCTTAATTTCACTCCAGGTCTTTGCACTTACTCTTTTACTTTAATGTTTCAGAAGGTTGGAGCATGCAGAGACAGGAATCTTAAACTGTTTCAGACCTCAACCCACAGGGTTATTAACTGGGTTGATATCTGGGAACTGAGAGGCCCATGGAGAAGGATTTTACTCTGAGTGAACCCTTTATGTTGATTTGACCATACCTTCTGGATCAGTATCCAAGTGTTCAACATGCCAAGCAATCTTGTAGTATTCCAAGATGTTCGGAAGAGAAACAAACTCAGGCCCACAGCATTACAGGTCTTTCACCATTCTTAACACTGAGCATGAGAGGGTTTTCCACATATTGATCCTTTGTTTCATGCCTGTACAACCTGGAATGTTGCTGAAAAGCTCAACCTCATAGGGATGAGCAAACTCCACATAATTATATTTGTGGTGGTGGAACAGTAACAGCTTTTACCTGACATGCCCCCAAAACAACCAGTAAGCATGTAGATGGCATCTAACGGTGGTTATAAAGACATCTTGAATGTGTACTTATGTCCCTTATCACCCTCCTGACTGTGTGGGGACAAAATAAACTCATCCAGCCCTGTTAGTTGAAGTGGCAGTTGTTTAGGTGAGTTTTTTTAGAAGCCATATCCTGACTTGCATGTATGTTATGAATCTAATGCCATATTCATACTGCCAAAAAAAAAAAAACAAGATACCATGAATTTGTAATTAAATCTTCCCAGACACACTGGTCAACTTCAAAGGTATTATTTCATAGAGATTTTAAGGGTGCCAATAAAGGTGGCCACTATGATATAGGAAAAAACTTTCTTTTTTTACTTTTGTTTTAAAAATAATCTTTATTGGTGTAGATTTCACCCTTCACTGAATAAATGTTCTCATGTTAAAGGTTGGATTCTTCTAAGTTTGTTAGTATGAGATTAGCTTTCTGAAATAAGATATTTATTTTAAGACTTTTGACACATCTTTACCAGGGGGGATGCCAATAAGTGGGAAAGGTATCAACCAGGAGTGGTCCGGAACATTCAGGAAAGCAAATAAAAGCAAATGACAGCTACTAATAACGCAGTTTGGTGATGCAGACTGTGTCCTTCCTGAACCCACCTTAGTCCACTGGTGACACACACAGAGATGTTAATGGTGCTGAAAACAATGACTTTTTGTTACAAATGATCATGACATATTTAACGTGATAGGCTAATGTACGGCTCATGCATACATAAACCACCCAGTCACAGGCCAAGGTACACTTTGCTTTCTCTGATTGGGTCATGCAGCAGTTTTTCTGTCGTTAAGCTAAGATTACAGTTGATATTAATGTGCTGATTATATATTGACTTGAACAAAAACATGTTTAAATGTTAACGAGTTACAAAACTCAAATCATCTTTTGTTAATTAATGCAAGGAGTTTATGTTGATTTATTTTTGTATTTGTTTTATATCTATTTATCTATTGTTTACTCACTTGGTGGCCATGTCTTTGGTATGACTCTTTTATTAAGATGTAAAATATGAAAATAGTTTGGTTTTTTTACTCATTCTATATTTCTGTAAATATCAGAGTGATACTATTCTAGGATGTGCGTGTACAAGTATGTGTGCTTTGGTATGTAAGTATGTTGTGTATGTAAAGTATGTGTGTACTGTAAGGATGTGCTCTCAGTTTCCTCTTCTACTTTGTTTTTGATAATGCCGCTTAAACATCCTTTGAGTGAGCAAGCAGAAAAATAAACCTGTGGTGAAAATTATCTATGACGATGTTAAAAAAAAAAAAGAAGAAAAACAAAGAACTCAACAAGCTGTGCTGATTACTGTAGGTGGGAAAAATACTGTAGTAAACATGGCTCAACAGCCATCAGAATAAACCCAACAGGCCTGTGTTTGTGTCTTCTTTGATGCATGACAGCTGGAAGCCAATGAATTATTTAACTTCTACTTTATTCACAAGTTACAGAGATTATTTTTAGTTTCTGAAAGTGGATATTTTATTGTTTAGGAAAAATAGGTATAATTTTTGTATTTGTGTCATGCACCACATTATGACGAACTTCTTGTAGTGCAGATGCCATACAAGAATCACATGCAAGCAAGCTGATGCTAAAATCAAAAGTTCCTTTTTCAGGTTATTTGCTATAAATGTGTGGAGATGTGTATATCCTACCTTTTAAGAAAAAGTGAAAAAGACAGAAGAATTTTCTTTTTAACACAGCAAAAATGATAAAGCTAAGTATATTGTTCACTGAAGGTGCTATCTTTATGTTTCTGTGCAAATTGGGACATTTTTGTGTACATTTGTTTAATTCTGCATTATTATTCTGCAGAGCGGAGCTACAGAGTGACTAGTGCTTTCACATGTTATTGCCATAAAAGTATCTATTATCAGAAAAAAGCTTTTTAAAAATTGTTGCTTGTCACTTTAATGAAAAAAGGGATCCCAAAAAGTTGCTAAATACAGCAGCAAAGTCATTAAGTTGGCAACAGTACAGTCCTGCTTAAAGCTGCAGTATGTAAATTTTACAAAAGTATGTTTTTTACATTTTTGTAAAAACTGTCACCATGTTATGATAGTTTGATATGAGACAGATAATCGGGGGGAAAAATGGAGCTCCTCCACTTCCTCTCTGAGCTGCTATTACCATCTAAAGAAATGTGCCACTCCCGACCTAAAACAACCAATCAGAGCCAGGAGGAGGGGCTTAGCGCTGTCAATCACCCTCGTGTACGCGCTGCTAAATGTGCGAATGGTGAAGAAACAATTTACCGTTCCAGGAAAACTGTTTATCTACCGTCATCGGTGGCCATGCTAACTAGCCTTAGCCTTAGCATTAATCGTAGGCTATGTTGTGGTGAACCAGCTGTTTTGTTTTTCAAAATTTGTCAGTGGGCGGGGCTATGCTTTCACAGGGGGTTTAGTTGGACATTAAGTAAATGTAATTAGAATGACTGTTGTTAATGTGTGAACTTGCACCTCAAATAAAGTAACTAGAAGAGTACAGTGGAGCCCACCTATTCGCAGTTCAGTATTCAGTCATTTCTGTGGAACGTAGCTCCAAGTTATTTGTGGAAAATTTTTTAGTAGAGCAAATCTAAAATATTCAAAAGTAAATGCAGCTTGGAAAGCTAAAATGACAAGGTGTAATGCTACTTCACTTTCTGCTGGCTGGAGTTTGCAAAGCGGCCAATCCAGGAACACCATTCATTTTCCTTGGCTCTGATTGGCTGAATCCCCAAGAACAGGGATAAGGAATACCGTAGATATTAGGTTCCATGGTAGTGCTAAGATGGTTTTCACTGTGTCTATCAATGCATACTAAGGTATATTTGGTGTTTTATTTATTACTTAATATTAAAAAAAGCATTTTTGCTTTTTTGAGTGTGCTTCTGCAGGATTGAAGGTATCACAGGGCAACACACAGAGACGCACAGCCATGCACATACCTAAGGGCAAGAGTGGGTCTCAAGTATTTGTGGACTTTGTAGCCACTAACCCCCATGAATACTGGGGGGGCACTGTATTTTGATCAACTGTGACCATTTTATTCCAAGTAACCTTGAATCTGCTCAGTTAATGTGCTCTTTTTGACTTGTTGTTGGATTCAACACTATACATTTAAAGTACAAAGGATTATGAGAACCTCTACAGTCCATCCAACCAGCCATCCAGGACATATCTGGCCATCTCTAGTCTAAAATCTGAATTATTTAGACTGCTCAGACCTGGAAAAGTCATTTCTACACTGAACACAGATCTTTGAAATGCAGTTTGAAATTTATAAAACCTTAATTCCATTTGGGAGAACATTAAATGTAAGTTTTTAATGCTTACTGGCATTAGAGCCATACTGAATTCTAAAAAAAAAAAAAGCCTAAAATTCAAAAATACATAAAATGGACTAAATAATTTTGCATGGATTACAGATACTTTAAAACAAAGTTTGTTGTTTGTAAAGTCTCTATTATACACAAACGAGAGGGATTCTTGGTGTGTTTATAAATATTATTGACCTCTATATCAGTTTAATCTATCTGTGTCTTTCATTGTCATAATTTTGTCCATCCATCCACCAGTTTTCATGCTTTATCCAATAAAGGTCATGAGGGGGTTGATGCCGGTCTCCAGTGATTACTGGGAAAAAGGCGGGGTTTATCACAGGGCAGTATTAAGACACATAAGACAGACCATCATAATATCAAACAAATAGCTTTTAGTTTTTAATATTTCTAAATTAAACTGCCTAAAAACAGCTGTCTTGCAAAATGGGTTTCTGTTGGGGGTGTTGGTGTATGTTTGTTTGTCCATGGAGCGGCAGAAGAAGGGGCTCGCCTGGCGTGCTATTTGTGCAAGAGCCAGCTCTGGATACATGTTTGAAAATGTTATCAATTTGGTTCAGTTCACCTTACTTATATAGCACCAATTCACAACACACATCATCTTAAATGAATTACACTTCCTGTTTTTTATTTATAGTAGGGTCTGCAGTTTTTGACAAACTAGAAAAATAAAAATAAATCCCTTTTTTTATTTGCTGACTACTCACTATGAACGTGGAATAATATAAAACAGGCATCTGTGAATTGTGTAAAAAATGTACCTCTGTTCACACCTACTGACCACTTCAAAAAATTGAAATTATCGTTATGAAGGTAAAAACCTGGATTATTTTGTGGCCATGTCTACAGCGTTTTCATGGAATAGATGAACCTCAGTAGGTTCTTCTTAGGCATGTCGTCTGGAAAAATGCATAGAAGTAGCAGACGAATGGATTTCTGCATTGTAAAATGGATTGTTGGATGGATGGATGGATGGATGGATGGATGGAGGACTGAGCACATTTAGCAGCAGAGCCATGAGGAATCACAGGGGCAGTAGCCCAGGGCCCTGAGTTTTAAGGACCAAGCATTGTGTTTTATGTAAAAAATCATAGACCAATTTCAGTTGTGGTGTTTTAATACTGTTAATACTGGACCAGTAAACTAAGAGCTTTACTTTTTTGGCTCAGTTCTTTCCTCACTATGAGAGACTGGAGCAACGCCAGCATTACTGCAGACAAAGCCCCAATCTGTCTCTCCATCCCCGCCCCATCCTACCATCACTTGTGAACAAGACACCAACAAGCTTGACCTGGCAACGCATGCCTTAGCCCAAAATACTTTTCATTTTACTCAGAGTTAAAGCAAAGCTCTATCATGTTATATTAGAGTTACATTCCCCTTTAGGCATTTATTTAGCAAAGGATAGACTTCCTGATGTTCCGTGATAAAACCGTTCTGGACACATCGGCTCCTTGCAAAGTTCAGTCCGAAGCAGGTCTCCTGATATTTTCCTTTGTTCAAAGAGACAAATGAAAAACAAGAAAGCTCAAAAGATAAATTTCTCGTCTCAGTTTATAGTTGCCTAGATAACCGGATGATCATTAAGCAATTAGCTCTCCATATACTACTAGTGTCCCATAAAGCACAGCTTCCCCTCTTTTTCTTTTCACTATGCTGCCTCCATAATTTAACCTTCATCACTGTGCTGCCCTCTTTTGGCCAAACCTGTTTACTGAAATCACACACTCATGGTTTCCATGAGGTGTGAATCCAAAGAAATTTACGTCAGTCTTCAACTCCCTGCTCTTCCAAATGTTGCTGCAACCACCAATTATAAATGCTTTTATCTTATTTTGTTCACTGAGTAATAATAGTAGCATGATTGTACCCTTAAGGGATTAAAAAATGCAGCATACAGATAGTTACGCCGGTGTTTCTGTAATCTGCATCATCTCCTCTTTGGCTGCAGGTAGCAAATGTTTACATTTTTTCATTTTCACTGAAATAATCAGAGCAGGTGTTGTGTTTAGAGCTTGACATCATCCCAACAGACAGAAGGACTCAAACACAGCAATAGGTGCAGCTCTGTTTATTTTATATTCTTCTACATGTCGCCCCAAGGCAGTTGTTTGCACCCATAGTAGAGAGGCTTTAAAGTAAATTATCTTTCTGTTGCAACAGTCTTACATTGCACTGCAAACAGAAAGAAAACAACCTTTAATTTTTTTATATCTATGCTATGGAAAAGAAAAATTTGTTTGATCAAAGCCACATTTAATGGCACCCTTAACAATTCCTATAAAACAAATGTAACAGTTTTTTAAAATGGTTATTTAGTTATATTTGTACTTATGTGTCAAGTAATTTTAAATCCATGACTTTCTGTTTCCCTGGAGTTTAAGTCTGATGTGACTCAGAGGCTAATCTCTATTAACCACTCTTCACCTTGGGAAAGACAAGAGAACATGGTATGAATGAAAGGCAATGTTTTCATCTTTATAAGTTGGAAAATAGCCAATGTCCTCAACTCGCCTATGTTTGCTGTCTGAGCAATCATTCAATAGTCAAAAGGTTTAAAACAACTGGAACTGTGACAAACAAGGCTGGGTGAGGAATAAAGCTGATCTTGCCACCATACACAGTGAGGAGGAGGGTAATGGTGGTGAGAAAATAAAACAAAAGCTCTATGGTAGAGAGTTGCAGCAAAATGTGGCATCACCATAACAACCATTTATTTCATTCACTGTGGAGGGTTCTGTAACAGCACAGACAAGCACAACATTTCAGTGCTGGTCTCTAACGTCACTGTGCTTCTGCAGGATTGAAGGTATCACAGGGCAACACACAGAGACGCACAGCCATGCACATACCTAAGGGCAAGTTAGAGACCAATTAATCTAACAGTCATGTTTTTAGACTGTGGGAAGAAGCCGGAGTACCCACAGAAACAACATGCATCCAGGTGGAGAACATGCAAACTCCATGCAGAGAGACCCCAAGCCGGGATTCAAACCCAGCACCTTCTTGCTGCAAGGCTACAGCGCTACCACCTGCTCCATCAAGCAGCCCTCCTTCCAGATGACCCTGACAATGAATGTTCAACATAAGCTACATCCAGAACAGCATTAGAGACATAAATCTGCAAGACGTGCATTCGTGGAGTGATTGTTGTTAACGGCACATGTGCAGACGTGACCTGGTGGGCGGGGCTATCAGTCAGCCCTCTCTCACAGCAGCAACAGAGCAAAAGGGGAAACTGGCTGGTTTTCAGACCTTCGCAGAGGTAGATAAGCTCAGTGGATAAGATCCGTTTCTCATGAAAGTCGATTGCCAATCTCCCAAAATTAAGAACATAGGGGCCAATTTATCAGTTCACCCCTATTTTTTACACTTTTATTTCAAAAATGTTATTCATTTAATTAGATTTCTTCCAAGTGTTAGTGTAATGCAGAGGACATGTATACATATTGGATATCTATTTTCTTAAACAGTTTAAATATTGACTTTTAAGTACTAGCAGCATGTTTTGGAAAGGCTGGTTTGGCCTGGAGTGCTCCACCTTCATTGTGTTTATTTTCCTGTTTGCTGTTGTTGACTAATGTCAAAGCTGGGATGAAAACGGAAGTTTTATTGTAACTAAAAGCCCATTAAGCTACACGCCTTTGCAAATCAGCGTAGGCTAACCATACTAAAGTGTGTTGGTATCAATATATCACACCTG
The DNA here is from genome assembly GCA_014839685.1 of Anableps anableps. Taxonomy (NCBI): domain Eukaryota; kingdom Metazoa; phylum Chordata; class Actinopteri; order Cyprinodontiformes; family Anablepidae; genus Anableps; species Anableps anableps. The sequence continues at coordinate 36,405,814 of CM026071.1, read as the reverse complement.
TCCAAGCACAAATTTACTTATAAAATTATAACAAAAAGGCAATTTTGAGCTGTATAATTTGTGTGTTTTATCAGAGAAGAGAGAATGGATGTTATCAGTCATTGGTGGAGTTTCCTTTCGGACAGGAAGTGGACTTCCTTTGCTTCCTGCTCTCCCCTCATGCCCCGAGTGTTTATGTGTGTGATTCTGTCCCAGGAGAGCAGTGTAGCAGTGTAGATAATCAGTGTAGAAATAGACAGGACAAATATGACACACTTGCGTTAAATTTACTCAAACTTATAGGAACAAAGAGGCAGAAACGGGGAGAACAACTGAGAGACAGGAGTCAAGACCCACAACAACTAAACACAAGCTGAGTAGAAACTGTGACCAGGTTCAGGACTTTCTGACCCACTGCAGAACCAGAAGGGAGCCGCCATAATGGACTATGAACCAAAGAAACCAAAGAAGGTAGACAAACTTATTTTATTTTCAATTCTTTATGTTATTAAGATCAAATGACTTGAGGCTACTTTAATGTCCAAATTGGAAATCATCGTTTTGGAGTTGAAAACCAGTTGATTTCGCTTAAGATTCCTTAAAAGAGCAGAAAGTAACCTGAATGCTCAGCGCAGATTGGGTTATTCTTGTCTCTTTGTCAAACCATTTTTAAAAAGACTATTGATAATGATGATAAATATTGTTTCTACCACAGTCATATTCAAGAAATTAAAATATGCTTCCTGATGAGGCTCATTTGTCAGATTAAAAGTACCTTTTGAAAATAATATTTAAGGTGGTATGAAACGTACTTTTCATTAAGGCTCCATTTCTGTATTAATTTCTGTATTTTTTTTAATTATTGGTCTGAAGTAATATTGTAATTTTAAATGTCATGTTTCATTACCTGTAAGTGAAACATCATCATAATTAACAGAAATAAAGGCTAGAAGACATCAGTCTGTGTGTAATTAAAATATATAATGTATTTTCACTTAGCGATAAAGTTCCTAAAATGAACTGATTTTTTAATAATATTGTAATTTATTGAATGGGTCTGTATGTAAATTTAGACACTTGAGTCTTTCGGATTTCCTGGATACAGTTGCAAACAGTTTTATTTAATACAGCTCAGTTTAATTCAGTTCAGTTTATTTACATAGTGCCAAATCACAACAAATATCTAAAGGCACAAGACAAACAGGTCCAATTCATATCCTGCTACACAGTCAGATTCCGTCCAAATGCAGTTCATATTATATAGTCAGATTCATGACCAAATGCAGTTCAGCTAAATCTTTATTATTAAATGACTGAATGGACATCAGCAAGGATATGGTGACAGTGGACAGACAATTACATCAGATGTAATGCCAGACAATCCAAGAACTTCTCTGTTTTTCTTCCAAGGCTTTTATATCCCCCATTAAGCGTCTGGTCTGCTCCAGATCTGGTCGCAGGGCTGTAGATCGAGGCAGTATTTACCGCCGGCCGCTCCACACCGTCCCTCTCTACCCACCAGATTACCTCATCCATCCTGAGAGGCTCATCTTTGACTATGTGGAAAAGGAAGTAAAGGTAAACTGATGAAGAGCAGAACCGAGAGAAATGGTAAATAAAGAACGTTGCCTAACTGCTCAATGTTTGACTTCTTCTCTTAGTTCCTTGGTCACCTGACCTGGGTGTCAGTTTCACTAAATCCATCGAGCAGAGATGAACTTCTACAGCTGCTGGACACAGCCAGGGTTGGTAGTTATAACTGATCTATAACTCACTGTGCCAGCTAACATTACAAATGAGTTTTTTATTCATTTATGCCGTTAAATCTTTAGTCTGCAGAAACTCCCAGCACCGTCAGCACTGCCAGTATTCTAACGTAGCTCAGGAACACAGCAGGTCTGGTTATATTCTTTAGGTTGGGCATCCTTTACAACAAATTAAGGCCAGATGAAGGCTCTGAGGCCTTTGCATGACTTGTGGAGACAAAATTGGAAAACCTCATTTCAGTTTGAAGGCAATCTTGATGCCACAACCCTCTTAGTTCTCACAGACCTGGGATGTTTCTTTTCTTTTTCCACAATACTTAGAATTTCTGTCTATACTGTGTATATAGTAGGTTTCTGCACCTCCACCATTAGATTCAGCCTTGCTGTGAAGGAGGAAACACTAGCTGCGTTTCTATTAACCTTGGAACTGTGCAAACTGAAATTACGAAAATAAATTTGCTTGATGGAAACACGCAATTCAAGAAAAAGTTTTGACACTAGGATGAGGTGGGTTTCTGGCCGTATCGAAATTGGTTTATTTTGCAAAACTGCAATGGAAACACTTTTTTCGCATCACAGGAGTCATATGATCACCAACCGGATGTTGCCATTGGCACAAACCATGAAGAAGATGGAAACAGGAAGGAGCTGGGGCTCATGGCGTGGCATGTTTTTCGATGACTTATTGCGTGAACAAGCTTTTTCACGTGTGATTTTAATTTAATTTTTTATTTAATGGAAACTCCGCAATTGTGAAATTGTGTTTTTTCGACATTAGCACAAAATCGACAGAGATTTGCGCCCCTTTGTGATGGAAACGCAGCTAGTATTTTCATCAGGTGCAGGAGGGGATGCACCTGAGAGGGATTCTGAAAAGTTTGCAGTCAAGTGCAATAATTGTTGAACGGTACAGGGATCTATGTGGAAAGAGTTAGTGCAATCAAAATGAATTATGCACAAAGATCAAAATGTGTTTTTCCCTATGAGCAGTGACAGCCAAAAAAAATTAATTTAGCATTTAAAATTCACAACTTTGTGTTTTCGTCTCCCAGCAACCAGCAAAGCTAAGCCCATGCCCAAAATGGAGGTGTGTGTGCTTCTGCCCTGCTTGAAGGCACACTGTCTGATTTAAGCAAAGAGCCTGATCATGTTTCAGTATTTATTGGAGTGGAGAACTTGGATTGTTTTATTCCAGTGTCTTGATGAGATCCTTTTGGTTGCAGCCAGAGTAGTGGTAAGATAGGCCAGCCCTAAATTCTCTTATGACCAAATCATGATAGTGATGATTACCCTGATATGCTTCTATCTCAAAAGTGAACCCTAATGACTTCCCACAGAAGTTTTCTGAATGCTGAAAACAATCAGCAAACTCACACATCCATCTGGTGTAATAAGGAGAACATCCTTACCAAGACTCTCGAGACCCTCTTCAGCCTGGCTGATTTCTAACGTTATGTTACTATTTTAACAAGAATGGGGCCTTACCCTTTAACTCCGTGTTTGTCAGTAGCAGCTGAAGGTGCTGCCTCTGAAGACAAGCGTCGATCAGGATTGTATTCTAAGTCTGTCTGCACGCTGTCTGCTGCTGACATGGAGAAACAACGAGAAGCTGCTGATGAGGATCCCCACACATGAGATCGCTGCTGCCTCCTACCTGCGAGATGATGCGCTACACCTTCTGGTCCTCAAGACAGGTAAAGCAAATGTGACTACTGTCACAATAAGAGTCGGCTCAAGGAGAGCCCCCAAACCAACAGGGGCCCTCAATAAATGCTTAAATTTTAACACTGACCATAGATCTAAAATTCTTATGGTTGTTTATTGAGAATGAAAATACTTTTAAATCAGATTTGGTTTCACTGTGGATAAATTAAAAGATTTTAAATAGCTGACAACTAACCATTTTAAAGAATTTGCGAGTTTATTTTGTACAAGCACAAAGACTAATCTTCATTGTCTGATTTTTGTGTTAGAGTTTTACAGGTTGACACTACAAGTTTAAGCTTCTCTTGTGTTTGAGCTCTGCTTGTTCAAAAATACATCTCAGCAGATAATAACCAATTATCTGTGATTTCTTTTCAACCTGCACCTCCTCTCCCAGATTCTGGCTAAATCTGTCTTTAAAAGGTTGTTATACACTAAAGTGCTCAACAGGAAGTATTGTGACCAGGGCTGACCCAAGCTTGTATGGGGCCTTGAGCAGAATTTGATTTTGGGCCCCTCTTCCTGTTAAGACCATCACCTTTGGTTGGTCATGCATTTACAAAATTTTGCAGCCCGTAGAAGGCAACATGTGAGGCTGGTTGAATGTCAGCAGGAATTAATCTGCAGGTATCTGACTAACTGAAACCCAAAAAGGTAATTGGAAAACCGTTGTGATCTATTTGGAGGTACCAGTTAACTACACACTTGAGAGAAGATAAAAACCGAACTGTGTACCCTTTTACTGCAACCATAAACACCCTATATACCCGCAACAACTACGATGAATTTAATGTTTGGGATGATGAAAAGCCTCTAATAAATCAGTATGTGATTCCAACTTCAGAGGGGTGTTCCAGTTGATTTTTTTTTTTCAGCTTTGAACATGGAAATTCTTGCTTTCTTGTCACAGTAAAGGCCTCATTAAGCATAAATATCTCAATAAACTAATTTTGGCCCTGCAATTAATGATCAATACAATTATCACCATTATCACAAACAGGATAACTGTTATCAGATTATCTAAATATCTTTGAGAAGTGGATGGTAAACATGCTCTCAAAGGGAAACACTCCATCACTGTGTTGCTGTCAGATGTCCTGATGATTTTTTTTCTGGTCCTGATGGTTTTGATGTCTCATTAGGCTGCATGCTAACAAATGTAGCATAGTTTTCTTCTGTCATGCGTCCCCTGAGAGCCATTAGCATGCACATCAGCTGCACAATCTGCAGCATTGCTTCAAAACTGAGCTATTTTGGCATCAGTTCTAATTCACTTCAGAAATACTTTATTAATCCTAGAGAGAAAATTAAATGTTGTAACTCATACCATTTTTCTTCAAAGAGTTGATGTAGATGCTGATGGCTGTACCAGTTTGTATTACAGTTAATCTGAAGAAACCTCTGACTGAAGACACTGTTGTTTCATGACAGTCTCATAAAGACGATGTTCAGGGTTGTCCATAATTTTCTTGATTGTATGAAGAATCCTTCTTTGTACCATAATCTCCAGAGGTTCCTGGGTGTAAAACTATCTCACTTAGACACATGGCCCTGCCCTGTGGCAAGTCAGGAGCTGGAATAGCGACTGTGGCCGCGGCAAACATAGAACGATAGCGTTACTCAGCTTTACAAATGTGTGATTTATCTGCAATATGGACATGGAGTGGAATGGGTCTCCTCTGCTTGGACTATTGCTGGGTTGCTGATGACGTAGTGTCAACGTCAGGAAATGCAGATGGGGGGCAGGAAGTAAATGTAGTTGTTCACAGCCCCGTTTCATTCTGCTGATTCAGCATCAAAATGTCTAAATTGTGTGCCATGTACAGTTGTTGCAACCACTCTAATGGGGAGAAAGATAAATGTTTTTCTTGTGTTCTGAAAGTAGCGTGTCACAAGGAAGTTAATTTTAAAAAACTTACAGAAAAAAGTCGGTCAACAATCTACGGCTAAAAACAGGAGGTGCGGAAACGGGCAATGCAAGAGTTTGCAGCGACCACTTTCTAACAGGTTAGGATGGTGTCGTTATTAAATCGTATTTTCAAATATTTTATCAGACAATTACTTGGACAGACAAGCGTTGTTTTTAATGGGGTTTCTCAAGACCTCTGCAAATGGTTGACCTACATTGGAGAAATGCAGTGATTCAACATCAACATATGCATACAACCCCAGCACAAATTTGGGTTTACAGAAGCTAACTAAATTATTTACAAGTAGATCCAAGAACATAGAAATAACAGGGGTTAACTTGTTGTTAGCATTAGCGATAGCATTGTTATCATAGGCTAATTACTTAAAACAGCACAACTCACTACTCACCCAGGCAGAAACAAAGCAACAGCAATTTCTTTGGATTTCTTTACTATTTTCTTTGGATGCTACATGGTTGACCCAACCTGAAACAAAATAATTGTATGCTTTGAGACTTTTGAAAGCTTTCATCTGGCTTGCCATACAATACGAGGTCTGCAGTACCAGATAGTTTATGTCAGTCACCTTCACCCCGGGGAAATCCTCCAGATTATATTGTTAGACTGTTTTATTAAGACTATAAGGGTCATATCCTAAATGTACACTTTTTTTTTTTTTTTTTTTTTTTTTTTTTTTTGTAATATCTCGTCTGTGCCAGCCCATTTAAGGCATTAGCGTACTCGCTGTCATCCATTTCGCTGTGTTTTGAACCGGAGCAAATCACTTTGTGCCCCCATCTGAATTCCCGCGTCTTCTGGGTCACATGACTGCAACGCAGCAATTGGCGACAGTATGGCGTTAAACGGACAACTGTGTCAGACTGACTGCAGCGTTCAGGAAGCGGAAGAGGCTCACGGCAGCACTCGCTGCTTGCTCAGGACAGAACAGAGCTGTCGAGCGTTGTCGCCATAAAAGTCTCCAACAACACAGAAAATAGATGTCGCTAGATTTGTCACTTGTTGGTTTTTTTTTGTGTGTGTTTTGTTTTGGGGTTTTTTTGTTTTTTTTTTTTTAAATAAAAAGTCGCTAGAGGGGTCTGGAAAGTTGTTAAATATAATAACAAAGCAACAGTGCATCTTTTGTCCTGACCTCAGCCCCACACCTGGCCACAACCCTCAGTGTGGCCCTGCCCACTTTGCGGGAATTTTTCACAATTTGTCAGGGGGCTGGGTTATGTTTTCACAGGGGGCTACACTTTAACATGAAAGTCAATGAACACTGTAAGGCTTTTTTGGGGGGCGTTACTTCAGGTAGAAGAGTCTCAACTTGATTGGACCAAACCAGTCACAGTTGGTCTCTTTTCTTTACAAGAGCAACATAGGCAATACCAAAGATAAAGATAGCATTAACTTCTATATTTTTACAAAATCAATCAAAAAAGTACAAGAGTTATCCGACATTAGAAACTCTTGTGATGAAGAGATTGTTTTTGTTTTAAAATCTGCCTCCTGCAGGTCTAAATGTGGATTCTGTGGTTGCTGACGATGACAGCCTGGACAGGAAGAAAACACAAGGCATCGATGGGCGACGACAAACCATGAGCTGCAATGCCGAGTCGCGACCAGCAGGAGGCACAATGGAGCGCAGACATACCATCTGTGGAGTTGACTGGAGGCCATCGCTCTCCAGAAGTAACCATGATAAAAACCAAAATGTGGAGAGAGGAGGGGGCGAGAGGGCAGGGGGAGGTAGTTTAGAGAGAAGGAGAGTCGGGGGGAGCTGGGAGAGGAGGCAGCAAACAAGAAAAACAGGTGGGAGCTGGGAGAACCGCAGAGCAAGACCTATGAGTGGGAACTGGGGGGTGGGAGGTGGAGGAGGAAGCTGGGAGAGGAGGCATGGAGGTGGTGGAGGAGCTGGGAGCTGGGAGAGGAGGGCAGGAGGTGGTGGAGGGAGCTGGGAGCGGCGACAAGCCTGCACTGGAAGCTGGGAAAGAGGGAAAAGCTACGGCAGCTGGGAAAGAAGGAACTACAACCCGCTGGAACCCACACCCTGTCCTGATGCCTACTGCAACCTGGTCATCCTGGCTGTGGAGAACAGGGTGAGGAGTTTTCCTTGGAAGCAGAACAATGCAGATGATGCTTATTAGTCAACATAAACTCACAGATTTATGTTTAAGCTAATTATCTGTAACAGGTTTCTTGGTGTTTATGGGTGCAGGATGCTGCAGAGGAGTATTGCTCCCTCATTTGCCAGATGTTCCAGATCATTTACGGCCACCAGACCATTGAATGTGTTGACAGGGCTGGATTTCACCACACCATGCCACATCGATATTGGCTTCAAAGGAGTGAGTGTCACAAAGAAATAGACTTGAAATATTTCACTCTATGTGTAATGAATCTATATATAAGATATGAATTTCACTTTCTGAAATGAGTGATGAAAAGACTGAACTTTTTTACATTTGAGATGTACATGTATGTACTACATTTCCACTGCTAACATAAGAGATTTAGGAACTTCACCATCCCTCAAGAAGGTTAGAATGAAGTTAGGGACCAAATCGGGTTTTGCTAGATCACAGGATCTCTTTGTCCACCATAGCCTAGTGTGTGTCCAGACAGCAGAACAGTGAGCAGCACAATTATACACTATTAAATGCACTTTTTATCCATGACTAATTGAACAAGTTGGCCTAAAGATGTTGTAATTTTTCTATTGACCTACAAGTTGTTTAAAACCTCATAATTACTTCAGAAATTGGATATGTTTATTATATTTTTCACCTACAGAGGTCAGCATTTTCTATTTTTTTTCTGAAGTCAAGGTAGTGTAGACTACAGGTGTGTGATACTGCATATTTTGGTATCGATTTGATACCAAGTAAATAAAGGGCCAGTATCACCGATACTGATACCAATACCGATACTTTTATTATTCAGTTTGATATATAGTCAAATTTGTGGCCTTCAGGTGTTTTTATAACCAATTACATTTGGAACAGCAAGCAAGCAACAAACATTACATTTTGTCATATCTCATCATCACGGCCATCAAGAATAATCATCATCAAATATTGTAATGAAGACTAAAATTAATCAATATTCAAGGTATTATTAATCAAAGGCAGCTCTTAAACAGGTGGGTTTTTAGCCTTGATTTAAAGGAGCTCGGTGTTTCGGCTGTTTTGCCGTTTTCTGGTAGTTTGTTCCAGATTAGAGGAACATAGAAACTGAATGCTGCTTTTCCATGTTTGGTTCTGGTTCTGGGAATGCAGAGCAGACCAGAACCAGAAGACCTGAGTGGTCTGGAAGGTTGATACAGTGATAACAGGTCTTCAATGTACTGTAATGCTAAGCCGTTCAGTGATTTATAAACTAACATAAGTATTTTAAAGTTTATTCTCTGAGCTCCAGGGAGCCAGTGGAAGGACTTTAGAACAGGAGTGATGTGCTCTATCTTCCTGGTTTTAGTGAGAATATGAGCAACAGCGTTCTTGATCAGCTGCAGCTGTCTGATTGATTTTTTAGGCAGACCTGTAAAGACCCTGTTGCAGTAATCAATGCGATTAAAGATAAATGCATCATGGATGAGTTTCTCAAGGTTTTGTTGGGACATTCATTCTTTATTCCTGGAAATGTTCTTCAGGTGATAGAAGACCAACTTTGTACTTGTCTTTATGTGTCTCTGAAGGTTCAGATCAATGAACAGCAAAGCAAAACAAAAAAATAATGATTAACCTACAAATCAACCTTGTAAATAACCCAGTCATATAAAGTAATCCAAGAACAAATTTTAACAGACTTCAAAGTAATACAGTAAAGAATAAATAGCTCTGACAATAGTAAAACTTAAAACTTTATTGATTGCTGTGTTTCTGTACAGGTAACAGCTGCCTGACTGACATGTCCTACAGTTATGATCCAGAGTTTAGCTGCTGCAGCTCTTTGTAAGTAACATGGTTGTAGAAGGACAACTACTACTACTTTCAGTATGTTCGTATGTGATACAGTGCTTTGATTATATTGCTGCAACCTTCTAGCAGGCTGTCCTTCCTTCTCTTTAAGTGATGGCTCCCAGGAGGCTTTTGAGTTCTACTACAACGAGACGTACAGCGAGAGCTCCTCTATCTCGCTGCAGGACTCCCATCGCAGCTTGGCATCAGCTAGTGATGGAGCAGACAGCAACCTCGCCCTGCTGCTGATGCAAGAGTACATGATTACAGTGAGTGTGGACAACAATTGCAATCTTCACAAGCACACAATAATGTTCAGCCTCTGCAAGGCAGACCTGGTTTGGCTCCAATAAGTTTCGAAAGAAAAAAAACAGACACTATGGAAGGAAACTGAATCACCAGCATATAAAATAAATAAATCGTCTGACTTTGTTCCCAGTGCAACGATGTGTCTGTGTTTATGTCTATGTACAGCTGAGGAATAAGTTGAATCCATCGGAGCTGCAGCAGTTTGCAGTGCTGCTGAGAGAATACAGGCTGGGTTCAAACATCGACCACTTCTGCTCCGAGCTGCTGCAACTGTACGGAGACGAGCGCAAATTCCTGCTGCTGGGTGAGAGACCGAGACTGACTTAACGTCTGTGGTGTAACACAACCTGCTGCTGGTAGTGTGTCTGTGGTAAAAGAAGCTAGAGGTGAATTAAATCCTGAAACTTTAAATTTAATCCATTAAACCGTATGCGGGCTCACAAGAAGAGGGCTTTAGACAAGTTATAGCTTCAAACTCTGATAGGTGTGGAGGATTTATACAAAGCCAAATAAGTAAATATTTCAGTTAAGATGCTGGGAATAGCACTGAAAAGTACGCAAAGGCAAGCAGAGAGAAAAAGGAGGGTAATGTAGAATATTTTCCTCCACATTCTTTTGTTCAACAATGAAATGATGGAGGTTTATAAGAATGGCTCTGTATGAATTTAGGCTTGCAGTAAGAACAAAGCAGGCAGACTGAAAATGTCAGTGTCTTAATGATGGAAATAAAAGAAGTCATCATTTGAAAAAGTCTCCTTTTTTTGAAAAGCTTTATTTGCTGTAAAAAAAAATTCTGGTCTAGGAATCTTGCTTTGTTTCACTTTGTCTGATTGCTGCTGACTTATTTACATGTTTATCCTTTGTTTTTCAGGCATGCGGCCGTTTATTCCAGACAAAGACGTCGGGGTGTTTGAAGCTTTCCTTGAAAGTATCGGGATCCGAGAGGGCGGGATCTTAACTGACAGCTTTGGACGTATTAAACGCAGCATGAGCAACACCTCGGCCACTGCCGTGAGAGGGTACGTGAAGTGAAGACTGGAGTTTGTGATTATTCTCAAAGAGGGGTTATACAGGTGCATCACAATAAAATAGAATATCATTGAAAAATTGATTTGTTTCCAATAATTCAGTTAAAAAATCATGCCATATTGGTTAATTATACAAAGAGTGATCTATTTCAAGAGCCTATTTCTGTTCATGTTGATGATTAAGACATATAACAACTGAAAACACAAAATTTGGTTTCTCTAAAAAAAATTATATTACATAAGACCAAAAAAAACATTTTTAATACTGAAACTGACCTAAGCTATTATAGAGAAGCATACTGACTTGACAGTTAGTCAGAATTATAAGCCTCACCAAACCATTGTTAAAAACACCTGTATTCTAACAATAATGGGAAGTTGAGTGGAAGGAAAAAGTGTGATAGAATTTTATTTGCCAAGTTTGTGCACATAAACAAGGAATTTGATTTTAGTTCCACTATGCCCTTAAAGAACACATTTTAAAATAAAGATATAAAAAGGGAGAAAATTTGTTGTTGTTTTTTTTTTTTTTTTTTTTTTTTTTTTTTTTTTTTTTTTTTTGGGTGGGGGGTTGTAAATGTGTACATATATACAGTGTTTTTACAAAAGAAGAAGATAAGATGCATAAGAAATAGGGATAATTAAAGCCCTGACTCAAAGGCTATTCAAGAGTACAGTGGAGATTCACAATGCACAGAGTACATCCATCATGCAGTAATCCATACATAGAAATCCCAGACTAAATGTGGAATGCATATACTGTACAGTACATGGACATATTTTTCTTTTGTTGTAACAATGGTTCTTGGAAAGCATGTTTATTTCCCTTTAATTGATGCCACAGTTGTACAGGAAACTTTTTTCTGGGTTGAGCAGAGTAGGTGAATATGTGGGTTGCTCCCATTCAAAGTTCTCTCTGCCAAACATACATTTCCTTCATTTCCTCAACTTTATCCATTTATCAACTTTAATTGTTTGATTTCAACCAGTGAAATAAATAAACTTTTGAATGATATTCTTATTTAATGAGATGTACCTGTAGTTTACTTGGGTTTTGTTAGTTTAGATCCTACATTTTGCTTGAGTTTAGTTCATCTATCTATACTACAAGAACAAAAACCAAAGCCATCCTGTCAATAAGTTAACAGCCATTCTTCTCTCAGTAGGTACGACAACAGCTCTCTAGCAACAGGGTCTCAGGAATTTAACCGACGCATCACTGACATCACCCACGACATCCAGACGCTGGGCTTCCAGGACACACATGGAGACATCGAGGAGGAAGACTACTACCTTTGATGAAGGCACAGAGGGAAAGACTTTGAGATTTTCTCTAGCACTAGTGCGGCCCAGTAGGGCCAGGGGCCCAGAGGAGACCCCTGCTGAAAATCTGAAAACTGATTGGCCCTTGAAGTGGTGGCTTAGTCTGAAGATGAGAAAAAGTTACAAACTTAATCCTAAAGAAATTCTTAGCATTCAACCTTGTCTTTATCTTTTGTAAAAACACTGGAGATGTATATATATATATTTTTTTTTTTTTTAAAAACTTTTATTTCCCCACAATTCTTTCTATTTATATTTAAAATGTTTTCATTGAAAGCAAAGAGGAAGCTTGGTGAATAAAGCTGATTCTGATTCTAAATTCAAATGATTATGTCTTGAGATCTTGAGGTAATATGTGAATTATTTTGAGGTTTAATAAAAGGGCATTTATGATAAACTAGTCTGAGACATTCAGACAGCATGTGCAAACAACTAAATGAAATCAGAAAGAGTTACAGTAAAAATACAGTAAAAGGCTTTGGTTGAAAATGCTAAATATTCCATATGCTTAGCTTTGTGATTTGCTCTCCCTACCTGGCTCCTAATCAAGAAAAACCCTTCATCTGACTCGTCTGAGAATAAAAGTTTAATTTTATCACTTTGTTTTATTCAGCTACAGCCATTAAAGGAAACAGAAATGGTCTGAAAGTTCTCTTTGCAGCAAAATAGTAATAAATGTTTTTTTATTCAAGTGGTGGCAAAGAGGTTATTGAATACATGGAAACATGCATGAAAAGGCTAAGAGTTAATAAACTAGATGCAGTTTTTAAGGATACCGGGAAATAAATACATTTGTCATTTCTTCCATGGTTAGTTTTAGTAGGTTTTGGCTGACTTTACTCTGAAGGTTTTTGTTTACAGCCGAGTGTAATCATACAAAGTGTTGAAATCTCAATCTACCTACACCTGCTGAGCATTACTCCCCCCAAGTGGTCCATATAAGCAACTGCACCAATAAGCTTACTTTCATTTCGTAATTGAAATCAGTGTTGCTCTGTAGGACGCAACGTTTAACTGGATACCTTTAAGAATCACAAATGCTGTTGGCTCTGTACAATGTTTATTTTTATTTTGTCATTTTATCTGAACGTATAGTATATTATAGTGATTTTAATGGTTTTCTGTACAGCTTTGAATGTCTCAAGGGACAATTACTGCTGCAAAACATCTGTATTTGGAGCATTTGTAAGGTTAAACACAGGCAACGTCTTGTTTAATATTCTTCTCCTCCAACCTCCTCATAGTCCTTCATTACACTACACTTTATGACTACACTTTTAAACGACACTTTATGATGTTCCAGTTGAATTGCTTTTTAGCCTGGATTTAAAGGAACTCGGTGTGTTTCAGCATTTTTACAGTTTTCTGGAAGTTTGTTCCAGATTAGTGGAACATAAAAACCGAATGCTGTTTCTCCATGTTTGGTTCTGACTCTGGGGATGCAGAGGAGACTAAACAATTATTCCAACGGAATAATGAAGCTACAGTTTCACTCTAGCCATCTTTCCAAACAAAATCTAAAGTACTAGGATGAGAAAACAGAGCTAAAGCTAGTTTTCTCCCATGAAGAGACCGTTAACCGTCTGGAGCAAGATCAACAAGCTAGGCCGCGCTCCTTATACCAGCTCTTTACACCAACCAATGAGATTAAACCCTTCGGTGAGCCGGGTTTAATCCCATTGGTTGGATGTCATGTAATACCCATTCTTATTGGTTAAAATCAAATCATATATGGTGACGACACAACACGAGCGCTTTCGAAAAGACAGGAAGTCCGCCTGTTTTAAAATCACTTTAACCTGTTATCTGCGTTTATTCACGTACGGGGTTCTACAGTTGTTACAGTGCATCACTTTTATAGGAAGGCACATTACGGTTTCATTTTTATGGATGTTAGCTAATCGCTGACATAGAGGACCAGACGCAGCGTGAGTGTCAGGCGGTATCGTACGTCAACGTCGCGGCCATATTGTGAGTGGCAGTTTTAAAACTGCAGAAATCTGCACAAATGTGTCCTGTTCTATTTTGAGTCAAACTGCCCCACTGTGTTATGTATGATACTTTATACTGAAAAGGGTATAGTTCCCAACATGCCATTTCTAATTAATGTTAATAAAACTCAATTGTCTTTGTCTTTTGAAAACTGGTACTGAAAATTGATGTTAATGATTCGCAAACATCCAATAAAACGAAGTCATAACGTGCCTTCAAAAAATGATGCATTATAATGACTGTACAACCCTGTAAGTGAATTAATACAGACGCAACATAATTTAGAACAGGCACTGGTTTTTCGAGAGACCTCGTGGTGTGTGGTAACATTATGATGTCGCAATTTGATTTAATCTTAACCAATAGGAATAAGCGTCACGTGACATCCAACCAATAGGATTAAACTCTGCCTTGGGGAGCTGGTATAAAAAACACCGCCTAACTTCCTGCAGATTATCAGTTTCCTCTCTTGCAACAGACTCTTAACAGTCTCTCCGTGGGAGAAAACTACTTTTTGTCTTTTTTCCCCTCATCCCAGCACTTCATTTTTTTTTGGAAACATGGTGAGTGTGGAACTATAGCTTCATCAGTCCGTTGTATAAATAGCTGTCGTTTTTGAGTCGTCTCATTTGAGCTTGGAACGATGGTTAAACCAGAGGCTGAAAAACTTCAGTATTTAAAGATTAAAAGATGTTATGATTTGTATGGGCTTAAAAATGAGCCTGATGAAGGCACGATTTATTTTATTTTAAGTGGCCAGGCTTCAACCTAAATTCAGGTTGAGTCATGGGCGTGTTTTCCGGCTGTTCTCTAGCCTTTTTTTTTTCAGGGTCGCAAAGCATGACGCATTCCTCTGTTTCAGCGCCTTTTTGAAGAGGCCTCCCGGGCCTCTGCTGAAACCACAGGCTCTGCCTTTTGTAACAAAAGCTTAATGCTCTGCTTCACGGCTCTTTTCATGGTTGAACTGGCAGATGGCGTTGCCCAACTTCCATATTGACCTATTTAATCCGCTGCAGCTGTACTGGTCCCTTCCACCACCCCAATTTTTTTTTTTTTTTTTTTTTTTTTTTTTTTTTTTTTTTTTTTTTTTATTAATAATGACCGTGATAATCATCTGGTTCTTTTCAGTTCCTCATAAGAACACTTATGTCATTTTTCTGCTGATAAGTGAGAAGCAGTCTGCACACCATGACCTTGACGCTATTGAGTTTAATAGAACAGGAAGCCTGGCTTTCAGTTTTCTTTAAAAATAAAACATGAGTATTAATATTTTTTTTTTTTTTTTTTTTTTTTTTCCCCCCCTCTTCCTCACAGCGTGAATGTATCTCAGTCCACGTTGGTCAAGCCGGTGTCCAGATCGGCAACGCCTGCTGGGAGCTCTACTGCCTGGAGCATGGGATCCAGCCGGACGGACAGATGCCCAGCGACAAGACCATTGGAGGAGGAGATGATTCCTTCAACACCTTCTTCAGTGAGACCGGAGCAGGGAAGCACGTCCCCAGAGCCGTTTTTGTTGATTTGGAGCCCTCTGTCATCGGTAAACTTGATTCTTTGTGGTTAACGTTGAAGGTGATGAAACTTGCGATGGACTGCTCATAGGAATATAAATCTGTATTTTTCCAGATGAGGTTCGCTCTGGGACCTACCGCCAGCTGTTCCACCCTGAGCAGCTGATCACTGGGAAGGAAGATGCTGCCAATAACTACGCCCGTGGACACTACACCATTGGCAAAGAGATCATTGACCTGGTTCTGGACCGGATCCGCAAACTGGTAAGTAATGAAGAGATTAACTATAGCATTTACTGAAGCTACTGTCTTTCATTTCAATTTATTCTGTCCTCAGGCTGACCAATGCACAGGCCTGCAGGGCTTCCTGGTTTTCCACAGCTTCGGTGGAGGAACCGGTTCTGGGTTCACCTCCCTGCTCATGGAGCGTCTCTCTGTGGACTACGGAAAGAAATCCAAGCTGGAGTTCTCCGTCTACCCAGCTCCCCAGGTGTCCACTGCTGTTGTGGAGCCCTATAACTCCATCTTGACCACCCACACCACCCTGGAGCACTCTGACTGTGCTTTCATGGTGGATAACGAGGCCATCTACGATATCTGCCGCAGAAACCTCGACATCGAGCGCCCGACCTACACCAACCTGAACAGGTTGATCAGCCAGATCGTGTCCTCCATCACTGCATCTCTTCGTTTCGACGGTGCCCTGAATGTTGATCTGACTGAGTTCCAGACCAACTTGGTGCCATACCCTCGTATCCACTTCCCTCTGGCCACCTACGCCCCTGTGATCTCTGCAGAGAAGGCTTACCATGAGCAGCTCACAGTAGCTGAAATCACAAACTCCTGCTTTGAGCCAGCCAATCAGTTGGTGAAATGTGACCCCCGCCACGGCAAATACATGGCATGCTGCCTGTTGTACCGTGGTGATGTGGTGCCCAAAGATGTCAACGCTGCCATCGCCACCATCAAAACCAAGCGCTCCATCCAGTTTGTGGACTGGTGTCCCACTGGCTTCAAGGTTGGCATCAACTACCAGCCACCCACAGTGGTTCCTGGTGGCGACCTAGCCAAGGTCCAGAGGGCTGTGTGCATGCTGAGCAACACCACTGCCATTGCAGAGGCCTGGGCTCGGCTGGATCACAAGTTCGACCTGATGTACGCCAAGCGTGCGTTCGTCCACTGGTATGTGGGTGAGGGAATGGAGGAGGGAGAGTTCTCCGAGGCCAGGGAGGACATGGCAGCTCTGGAGAAGGATTATGAGGAGGTTGGCGCCGATAGCTTAGGAGAGGAGGATGAAGGTGAAGAATATTAAACAGGCATTGTCTGTATCCAACTTCCTGAATGTTAACAATAAAGATGTTCTGCTGCAGTAATTTTCCCTTGTGTTTTTTTTGTGGTGTTGTGGGTGTAATGCTGAAGAGAATCCAGTTAAGTGGTTTTCTGCAAAGCTGCTGTCTGACTTGAGGAATGAATAACATGAATATAGGAATTGAGCTGTAATTCCATTTGACCACTTGAGTGGAGGGGGGTGGTGTAGTAATACAATCTGTCACTTGCAGCTATAACTCTTGGCTCCAAACAAACGTGATGAGCTGAAGTTTAGGCCTATTGGTTTAAAGCCAAAACTGCCTCAATGCTGGCTTTAATTTTCTGCCTTGGCTTCATACTTGTGACGCTCCCAGCTGGAAAAGGCTCTCAAACCACTCAGGGCTCACTGCCTCAAGAATCTGCCATTCAGTACTGTGGAAAATAAAATTAAGGTTCTGCAGGAGATAGCCTGAGACTTGAAATTTGCTTGGGGTCCAAAAAAAAAAAAAAAAAAGTGGGTAAAAGTAGTTCAAAATAAAGTTTTCATTATGGGGGGGGAAAGTACCCTCAGCCCCCTCTACGAGGAATCAAATTCCAATCTTGAACAGTCTAGCCAAAGGAATTCAATGTTCTAGTACTAAAAAAAAAAAAATATTTTTTTTTTTTTGCTCAGCAATGCTTCTGTAAAGCTTGAGAAGGAAGCACACAGCACTCAAATCTGGCTGCATTTGAGTCCTCCCAAAATGTTGACAACCCAGGAAGAGTTGAACACATCTCTGCAGCTTCTTTACTGTTACCCACCCATTACCCCATTAAGATGGTATGTTGCCCATGGCCAAAATCAAATGGATTGTAGCATTGAGGCCAGAACTGATTAAAGCTCTGTATCGTGAGAGCTAAACAAGAACAAATTACAATTATTTTTGCCATCATAGCTCATTACATTAGTGCAATTCTTTTAATACAATCAGATTTTATCCACAAATATTTCAAGTTACTCAAAATGCTTCAATCCTTGTTACTAACCTTGTTCCCTTTATCAACTGAAGCTAAAATTGAGTTACTTTTTATCCTTTTTTTGGTTTTGATAACCTTTTCATGTAGTACTGCGTTCTGTTACCATAGCTACGTTCATGCCCACAGCCACCACCATCTATAACTCCTTAACTAAATGAGTTACATCAACACTTAATTTCCCTTTGGGATAAAGTATTTTTGAACTGAATTGAAAACTTTGTGAATTAATGACTTGATTTGTGATTGTCAGATTGATTTTTGTCTCACAGAAACCTGGCTGTGACAAGAGGAGTATGTTAGTATAAATGAGTCAACGCCTTGTAATTATTTAAATTTTCACATTCCTCAAAGTACAGAACGAGGTGGAAGAGTATCAGCCGTTTTTCATTCAGATTTATTAATTATTCCCAGGCCTATTAATAGTTAGTTCTTTTGAACATCTAACCCTTAGTTTTCCTCATCCTAATTGCAAACCACTAAACCCACCTTTGTTTGTTGTTTTGTATCGCCACCAGGCCCTAACTCTCAATTTTTATTTCACACCTCACATTTTTTTAATGTGATTTAGTGTTAAATATTGATAAGGTAATTACAGAGGGGGATTTGAACAGTCATGTTGATACTGAGGGTGATAGCCTAATTGTAGCCTTTAATGCTATCTCATTTGACTTTATTTGAAGAATCCACATCCTACCCATTCCTGTCATCATACGTTAAAGTATGAGAGAACATTTCTTTATAGCAGATCTTTATCAGACAATGCTGTAAAAACTTTTAAAGAATCTGTTCCGTTTTTGGGTTTCTCAGTATCTCAGAGAAGCACAACAGAGTGCAGCAATTTAATCTCTAGCCCTTCACAAATTGATCTTCTTGTCCATAGGGTTACTTCCTCATTGTGTATGGTATTAGACAATGTAGCCCCCTAAAAAAGAAGGTAATTAACCATAGAAGGCTGGCTCCTTGGTTTAGCTGCATACTTTAAAACAGAACACTAGGAAACTGGAGAGACAATGGCGCTCGACACATCTAGAGGAGTCCTTTTTACCCTGGAAAATAGACTACTACTGTATGAAAAGAACCTTCGCCAATCTAGAATGTTGTATTTTTCATTACTGGATGAGAATAAGAATAATCATAAGTTTCTTTTTAGTACAGTTGCCAAACTTACACAGGGTGATAACACTGCTGAGCCATCCCTTTCCCCAGCTTTCAGCAATGACTTTATAGGGTTCTTCATAAATAAAATTGATTCTATTAAAAATAAAATTGTTGGCACCCTCCCTAACCTGATTACTCCATCCTCAGTAAGTGAGGCAGCACTGACTGTAACTCTAGAACCTGATCTGTGTTTGGACTGTTTTGAGTCTGCTGAGCTTTATGAGTTATGAAAAATTTCTTCTAAACCTTCAACTTGCATGTTGGACCCAATCCCAACCAAATTATTTAAAGAAGTGTTGCCTTTGATTACTGCCCCCATTTCAGATGTGATTAATCTATCCTTAGTAAATGGACACGTACCACAGGCTTATATGGTAGCTGTTGTTAAACCTTTACTTAGGAAACATTCTCTCAATCAAGGTGACTTCATAAATTACAGACCTATATCTAATCTTCCTTTCTTATCTAAACTCCTTGTTAAACAAGTGTGTGAGCATCTAAAAAATAATGGCCGGTTTGAAGTCTTTCAGTCAGGATTCAGAGCTCATCATGGCACTGAAACAGCACTTGCTAAAATTACAAAAAATATTCTCCTGGCTTAAAATAATGGACTTTTGTCTGTTTTGGTCTTGTTAGACCTCAGTGTTGCTTTTGACAGCATCGATCACAATATTCTCTTCGAAAGGCTTGAACATGCTGGAGCAGCACTTGGCTGGTTTAAATCTTATCTGTCCAACAGATTCCAGTTTTTTCATGTGAACGATAAACGTTCTTAACACTTCAGGGTTACTTGTGGAATACCACAGGGTTCTTGGCTTGGGCTAATTCTTTTTACTACACACATACATGCTTCTGATTGTTAAAATCATCAGACAGCATGGAATAAGTTTCCACTGTTATGCTGATGGTTGAAATTTAGCTGTTGTGCTAATTCCTGTGTATTTACACTGCCATGAATTGTGGTAATGTTGATTAATGTGCACTGTCCTAATCATTAGCAACTGTCTTTTGGTGCTTATCCTTCTTGTTGAGGGTGTCAGAGTCTGTCTACTGGAGATCTGTGAAGGGTCTCAAATATTTACCTTTTTCACAATATTCTAATTTTCTGAGACACTGAATTCCAGGTTTTCGTTATTTCTAAGTCATACTCAAAATTAGAAGAAATAAAGGCCAGTTTATTGTGTTTTGAGACTTCTTGGTTGAATGATTTTAAATGCAAATCCTCTACGGTTATGATTTTTGCGGTGGGGCCTTTGCATATTTAGTGTTTTGAAGCAATTAGGACACCCCATAAATTTTTCTGTTTTTCTCTGAAAAACGTTTATTGCAAACAGCAAAGTTTAGTAGTTCGGTGACTATTGACAGCTACTCTGTGTAGCCACAGGAGGGCAGGATGCTGCAAAACATACAAGCATGGACTTGGGAGATTCCTGAGATTATACCATTTGAATAACGGATGTGTCAGTCATGGCCATTGACAAGTTTTTAGAATTAGCACAAGACAAACAAGTTTAAATCACAGAGATTTTATTCAGAACAAAGTCAAACTTGATAATTTCAGGAGTTTTATTCAAAACTTTGATGGACAAATCTCTGTTTGGAATGCATTCAAGAACACACTACTTTACTGATTTACTTTCTGCTTTACTGATTTCTCTGTGGTTCTTTTAATACTCTTCTCCTTCCTCCTCTCCCTCACCCTCAATGGAGTCGACTCCAACCTCCTCATAATCCTTCTCCAGAGCTGCCATGTCCTCCCTGGCCTCGGAGAACTCTCCCTCCTCCATTCCCTCACCCACATACCAGTGGACGAACGCACGCTTGGCGTACATCAGGTCGAACTTGTGATCCAGCCGAGCCCAGGCCTCTGCAATGGCAGTGGTGTTGCTCAGCATGCACACAGCCCTCTGGACCTTGGCTAGGTCGCCACCAGGAACCACTGTGGGTGGCTGGTAGTTGATGCCAACCTTGAAGCCAGTGGGACACCAGTCCACAAACTGGATGGTGCGTTTGGTTTTGATGGTGGCGATGGCAGCGTTGACATCTTTGGGCACCACATCACCACGGTACAACAGGCAGCATGCCATGTATTTGCCGTGGCGGGGGTCACATTTCACCATCTGATTTGCTGGCTCAAAGCAGGCATTTGTGATCTCAGCCACAGAGAGCTGCTCATGGTAAGCCTTCTCTGCAGAGATCACAGGGGCGTAGGTGGCCAGAGGGAAGTGGATACGAGGGTATGGCACCAAGTTGGTCTGGAACTCAGTCAGATCAACATTCAGGGCACCGTCGAAACGAAGAGATGCAGTGATGGAGGACACGATCTGACCGATCAACCTGTTCAGGTTGGTGTAGGTCGGGCGCTCGATGTCGAGGTTTCTGCGGCAGATATCGTAGATGGCCTCGTTATCCACCATGAAAGCACAGTCAGAGTGCTCCAGGGTGGTGTGGGTGGTCAGGATGGAGTTGTAGGGCTCCACAACAGCAGTGGACACCTGGGGAGCTGGGTAGATGGAGAACTCCAGCTTGGACTTCTTTCCGTAGTCCACAGAGAGACGCTCCATGAGCAGGGAGGTGAACCCAGAACCGGTTCCTCCACCGAAGCTGTGGAAAACCAGGAAGCCCTGCAGACCTGTGCACTGGTCAGCCTGAGGATACAAATAAAGAAAACAAGGAATACTGTATGCTATATAAAACTTCTCCATTTTCTAATTAAAATCATGCTTTGAGCTCCAGCAAATCTTTAATAGGATCATCTGTTTCTATAGCAACTCTTTGAAGAACCTTGAATAATATGAGTTTAATTTCTCTTTGGGATTAAGAAAGTATTTTTGAATTGCTAGACTCATATCTTTTCAAAGTGTATTTTGTGCAATTCTTACTACAAGGTGATCAAAAAATCTGATTTCTAATGTATAATTTTGCTTCTGGGCAGATCTTCTATTCTAAATGTAATATTTTGAAAACAAGTTTCAGAGCTCCTTGTCCTCCCTGAATTTACACACCAGTTTGCGGATCCGGTCCAGAACCAGATCAATAATCTCTTTGCCGATGGTGTAGTGTCCTCGGGCGTAGTTATTGGCAGCATCTTCCTTCCCAGTGATCAGCTGCTCAGGATGGAACAGCTGGCGGTAGGTCCCAGTGCGAACCTCATCTGAACAGAAAAAGGAAACGCCAGATTAGTTTAGGTTTGCAGATATTCCACGATAAATACCCTGTTTACTTGTTGTGCCAGAAATTATTGTGCTTACCGATGACAGTGGGCTCCAGGTCTACAAAAACGGCTCTGGGGACGTGCTTCCCTGCTCCGGTCTCACTGAAGAAGGTGTTGAAGGAATCATCTCCTCCTCCAATAGTCTTGTCGCTGGGCATCTGTCCGTCCGGCTGGATCCCATGCTCCAGGCAGTAGAGCTCCCAGCAGGCGTTGCCGATCTGGACACCGGCCTGACCAACGTGGATGGAGATGCACTCACGCTGTGAGGACAAAAAAAAGAGAGGAACTTTAATAGTTTACTAATAACAACTTTAATATTTCATATTGATGGAGGAAAAGGAGAATTTGTATTAATACCTGTGAGTAAAAAAAACTTATGTGATGTATTTGATAAATATAGCCATCATTGATTAATAAATTGTAAAGAAACAAACAAACTGATTTTTCAATTTTGGACCTGGAGTTCAATGGTAAAATGTACCGATAAATGAACTTAATAAGAAGACTTTCATTTGGGTTTGCTAATCTCGCGGGGTTTTGTTGTTTTTTTCACTGGCGCACTGCAGTTGTGTCTGGAACTGCGTTGCTACGCAACAAACCCGTCACTAAGGCAACCGGTGACGTTTATTTGAGCTCTTATATTTAAGTGAAAACTCATAAATCTGGTCGACTATCGATAACCCCCATGTTTTTTTGTTTTGTTTTGTTTTTTGTCTATATAGCATTAACTGCTGTAACAACATTAATCGCCGCGGGGCTACCAGGCTGTGTTCATCCTTGTGGTCCCCATTAGGGACGAGGCAGGAGTGTCCATTACTAGCCTGCATTTTTAATGACCGACGCCATGCTGACGGTGCATTTAATCCATTTTCACTCCGGATAACGTTTCCGTGGGAGTGGGTCGTGTTCCCTCTGCCACTGAATTGCAGTCACAGTCTCCAGCTGTCACCCAGTGATGATGACCGGGGTCTTCGTCATGCCAAAGGGGCTGCGATAATAATGCCTTCCTTCCCTATTTCCACTGTCCACCAGGGAGGGGTAGGGGGGAAGAGACTCTTTTGTCCAGAATGCCCGCCACGTCCCCATCCGAACCTCGCCAGAACCCCTCCCTACATCGAACATATTTTTACCTGCGCTTTGTAGTACAAATAACGCGTTTGAGTCTACAAAAACAGAAAATATAGTTAAAATCCCTCAAAACTTCATTCGTTCACGCTTTCACAGTAAATACAGTTATTTAATTTTTTTTTTCCTTTTTAAATCAAATTATCTCTCTATACACTATCACTTAGACCTCAGTTATGTCCTTTTTACAAAGCTGATTAAAGGTTCTTACCATGTTGTTTAGCTGAAGTTGTGAAAGAGGATGGAAGAGTCTCCTCGGAAAAGGAGTCTTACAATTCGACAGTTATGGGGTCGATGTAAGAGATAATGGCGAACATGATGATGCCGCAGCTATATATGCCAGTGAAGCCCAGGCGCCGGCAGCTTCTGCACTCCTATTGGTCCATTCCCTGTCACTTTGAGGTTCGCGATGATTTCGCGGATTCCTATTGGACCATCCGGAAGCCTGGGAGAGTCTCCGCCCATCAACCCCACCCAGCTGGTAGTCTGCCCTCCTGGTATTGTACTGCAAGCATCATGGCGTTTCTGCTTGAGTGGAAAATGCTGCGTAATTTTTAAATAATGTAAAAAAATAAAAAAAAAAAATAAAAAAAAAACTGGGTCAGTCTGACAAGAACTATATTAAAACTGTTTTTGTATCGTTGTGCATTTATTAAATCAAATAAAAACACAATTAAAAATGAAACATTTAAAGAATTAAAAAAGCAAACTTGTAGCATCAATAATAATTTATACGAACAAGACTCAAACATGATAATTCTTTTCACAGTTTCTTTAAACACAAATTATTATTGAGTTTTTATGTATTTTAGAAAACATATATAAATAAAAAAATATAATAAAGAATCAGACAGCAAACAGTATATTATTTGCAATATCAGGAGGATATGTTGATTTCTAGGTTAAAAGTCCAGAGTAGACGCCCATCCTAGAGGATACAGCATCATCCAGAGGATGCTTCATTGAATGGCTAACAGTTGTTGTCCTCAGCCTCCTCAGTCTTCTTACTTGAAAAACACAGCAGCAAAAACCTACATCTTTTTAAAACTGGGAGTGAGTTTCTCCAGAGCTACAGATTTAGATAATGCCAGACCCAGGTCTGTAAATATGGCCTGCAGATAGATTTCCACATGTTGGCTGTACTTCCCTTGTAATAAGCAACATGTCGTAGTTTTCCGATTAACCTTGACTTGCTTATTTTTTTTTCAGCTGGAAAAATCTCCAAAATGCACCATTTAGGGCAAAACTTGAGCTTCACACAAGTAACATGGAAGAGAATGTATTTTACCTTTTCATTCAGCTCATTATCTTATAAATTTTGTCCAGAATTTGTAAACCCAGCATTGATTTTTAAATATTCCACACTTCATGATGATATTTCAGAATTTGCACAGCCTCAAAAGAATAGCAAAGCATAAGTAAAGCATAATTTAAAACATGTCCAACATATTTTAGCCTGGGATAGATTTTTTTTGTACATCCTGTGGTACTGGGTCACATCATGCTGTTTCATTTGCATGTTATTCAAAATTCCCCAGTATTACGCGACGGATGTGGTCTTTATCTGATTTTGTTTCCTGTTCTTTGGCTTGACTTTACAGTCTTCTTTTGGTAAAAGAGGTCAAACTGCCCAGTCACACATGAAGGATGTAGGCCACAGAGAGCTGCAGATGCCCAACCCTTCCCCCTCCATCCCTGCTCCTAAGATTTAACGGTTCCTACAAGCTGAATAAAGGAGTTGCTTGGAAACAGCCCGGTAACCACACACAGAGAGTGCCTTTATCTGGCCAACACGTGACCCAGCTTAAACTGCAGCGCCGTTAGGAGGCTGTGCCGTGTGCACGGCGGGGGGATGTGATCTTTCTGTTTCCCCAGATCGCCATGTCTTGTCTCTGTGAGGGAAACGCCCTTCTGCTCTTCCTATGAGGATGGTATGCTGTGACTTTAAAATGGATGAGACAAAGCAGCTCTTTCTTTTTGGGTTTAGTGTTGTTGTCTTTCCTAAACTATCACCTTTCAGAGACTATGACCATAAACTTCTCAGACCAACAGGCAGCTAAGCCCCTTTAGTTGCCAACAATAAAATCATCTCCATGCCAACAGTGGTTACAGTCATATTATACCTTCTTCGATTGTGGGCGTGCTTCAAGAGACTGTCTAGTGGGGTATTTTTAACAACAAACATCCACTGACAACAAAAAAAGAACTGGATAACGTAATGTGTTTTTAATGTGTTTTTTTTAATGAAATGCTGAGTTTTTAAAAAGCACACTTAGAGAAAAACAACTAATTCTGCTTTATATGTATTTGGGTTGATTACATCACAAGAGGCAGAAGAACTGAGGTGACCTGCTAATAGTCGTAAACTCCATGTTGAACAAGCAGCTTTTCTCAGATTTCTAGATGGATATTGCTGTGATCGGTGACGCAAAACAAAGACGAAGTAGGTGACTGTCTACAGGGTTTAACTGAGTTTTTCCACCTGAATGTTTTCCGTGCATGTTTTCCCTTGTAAAATGAGTACAGTGGACCCCAGCCTATTAGCAAAATATGTCAAAACGCATATCTAAAATATCTGAAAGAAAATGCACCTTAGGAAACTTAAACAACTAGGCTCAATGCTTTTACTGTGTAACTTGTACCCTGTACTTTTCAGTGATGTTAGAATTGTTATTATTATATATGCATATGTTGTTTGTTGCTATGGTTTCTCGTTTTTGTATTTTCTCTTTCTGCAGGTCTAGAGGCAGACTTCTAGGATGTTGACTTGTGTTCTCTCTATGCTTCTTTCTCTCCTCTACTCCTATCTCCTTCTTTCCCTTTAAACCTTTTCCCAACTTTCTCCCTCTCTTTTCTGTCTCTGTATATATATATATATATATATATATATATATATATATATATATATATATATATATATATATATATATATATATATATATATATATATATATATATATATATATACTAAATACAGGACAATCATGAAATAAACCGGTGTAAGAATGCAAAAGGCTTGAGTTTGGGTAGAAGTTCACTTGCCAGCAGAAGAACAGCTCAAGATATAAAGCCAGAGCTACGGGGGAATGGTTTAGTTCAAAGCATGTTAATGTGTTGTGGTCCAGTCAAAGCCTAACCCCAAAACAGTATAGATTCTGAGGAAAGACTTGAAAATTGCTTTTCATTGATGCAAATTATTCAAGTTTATTTTGGAAAGAAGAATGAGCGGAGATTCGAGTCTCCAGATCTGCAGAACCGGTAGAGACATACCCCAAAAGAAAAGAGGCTTTCATTACATGTGCAGATGTATTTTCTTTCATTGTTACATTAGTGCATTAATACATTCAGGAAGCTAACAAACTTAAAAATAGCTTAATATGAATATGATATAAAAATGTTCATCTGATATCTCTGCATTTTTTGTTTGGACACTCATGCAGGAAGCATTCTGCGACAAATGGAGAATATGCTCTGTCACATTGTTGGGTATCAGGTTCTGTCTTCGCATCGATGCAATGCAGTCAGCTCCATGCCACAAAGGACCTCTCCCATCCCCAGCATTCCCATCCTCCTCTCTGTTCATACCGAGCAGCTGCTCTGACCCTCCCTGCTTCACAGCTGCTGGGGAGAGAGGAGGAGGAGGAGGAGATGGGAATGTTCTCAAATATTCTTGGCTCACAGCCATGTTGTTTCCTGTTCTTCTTTCATCCCTGCTGTCATTTTGAGTGTGATACATCTTCAATGCCCTTGTTTTAGGACAGAAAAAGAAATCCCACATTAGGATTCACATTTCTGGTTGAAAAAAGCTTTTCAAAAACAGCATTGGAAGCTGGAGATTCCTGATGGCCACCGCCTTGTCCTTCCCAGGCACTTTGTATTATTTCACATAAACTGCTTTTCAGGCAGTTTCAGTTCCTCGAACAGGCCAGAACCAGAAGGAGCTGCATGAACCCAGCCTCGGAGCTGCTGAACGGCAGAGACACGGGCAGACAGGCGGCCACGTGATCGGCCCACTGGATGACATCATTGCAGAGGATCTGGGACAAAGAGGGAGAAGAGGCAAGGAGCTGCCATGCTGGACTGACACCATCACAGCAGGTCTCTGCAACATGAACGCCTTGCAGACATCAGCTTGTCTGACGCCTTATAACCAGCAGGAGCATTTCATATTTAGGCGTCTGCATTAAAATGTTCCCTCATTTGCTTCAGATGCAGTGGAAGAATGCCCCACCCAGGTGGATGCTGATGTACGCATAATAAATGAGCTTTGTCTGTACTCACTCATCACTTCAAAATTTTACCCTTCAAATTAATGCATATGAGCATCATAACAGACTGATGGAGCGGAAACAAATCACAAAATAAATATCTCTAAGCTTAAGATACAGTACACAGATTATTATTATTATTATTATTATTATTATTATTATTATTATTATTATTATTATTATTATTATTATTATTATTGGTATTTAATACAGATCTCTCTGTTGAAATATTGCTTATTTAAAAATCCTAAAATATCCTGTAGTCTGATCTGCGCAGCATCACCAAATGGCGGCAGTAGAATCGTGTTTTTTTCCACTCTGCACAGGAGCAAATCCGCTGCCCTGCCTGCATAAAGCTGCCTGCGCCGCCCTCCCATTCAGCAGTTGTTGCATCGACCCCGTTGGGTACAACACGCAACGCAAACACCCCGTTTTTACAAAGCCTCCCTCTTGGCATTTTCTCCTTCTCCTCTTCCTCCTTGAACCTCAGACGGAAAAATGGTGAGTTTTTATTGTTATTTGTTGTAAATATATCTCGACTGGAGGATTTTCTGAGGGAAAAACTGGTATTAAATCAGCCCGAGCCGGCGTCTGGGCTGTCACACGACGTCGTGAAGGATTTCTTTCGATGCGTAAAGCTTTTAACACGTGGGGGTTGTTTTATTTTATTTTATCCTATGTATCAGATATTTACGGTATATTTTAGTTAGATTAGGATGAAAGGAAACTGCCAGATTATATAGATGATGCACAGATTGGTGCGCAGTTGTGGCACAGTGTGATTGTCATTGTTTGGAGATGAGAACAATGCACTGACTGGGGGCATTTAGACGCACAATGAGAGCGATAAACCTGCTTAAAGTGCTAATAAACAACCCTGTTTACTTCATTATTTATATTTTACTTTAAATATTCCTGTTTGATCTCTTTTTAACTAAAATATGAATATTTACACCTACGTGAAGGCAGGGAGGGGCGGGTTGGGTGTACTGTAGATGGATGGTGACGCTAAGATTGCTTTCATTTTTTATTAATGGGACCCAATATATGATTTATAAAGATAACTAATGAATTTTATTTTAAACTTTATAGCAAGTTACAGCATATTTTTAATTAAATCCACATTCTTCCAGCAAACAACCGCTATCTGATTAAAGGAACCTTAATTATAAAACAGATTTGGAGGGGCAGGTCTGTTTTTTCCTTTTGCGTCCAAGCATCCGCTGTGATTGTGCATCTCCAGGGAGATCAAGTGGAATATTCCAGGCTCACTGAGTGTCCGTGCCTGCACATATGCAAATTAATTTGCATGTGTGCTTATGCTTGCAAACTAGATGCAAGAGTTGGAGAAAAAGACCAGAACATGAAAAAAAGCGGATCAAAGACGAGAGTGGGGGCTGCTGCTGGCAGGCATTTCCATGTCCCCTGCCGATTGTGGTGCAGGGTGGTGTCTCATCCTGCTGCACTACCTGCTCCTTACAGGCAGGGGGAGCATTTAAATGTCTCCTCAATTTAGATGTGTGAATCAAAATTGACATGTCTTTTTCCTTGCTCCATAGCGTGAGTGCATCTCCATCCACGTTGGTCAGGCCGGTGTCCAGATCGGCAACGCCTGCTGGGAGCTCTACTGCCTGGAGCATGGGATCCAGCCGGACGGACAGATGCCCAGTGACAAGACTCTTGGAGGAGGAGATGATTCCTTCAACACCTTCTTCAGTGAGACCGGAGCAGGGAAGCACGTCCCCAGAGCCGTTTTTGTTGACCTGGAGCCCACTGTCATCGGTAAGCACAAGCACTTCTGGCACAAGTAAACAGGGTATTTATCATGGAATATCTGTAAAGTGAAACTAATTCGGAGTTTCATTTTTCTGTTCAGATGAGGTTCGCACTGGGACCTACCGCCAGCTGTTCCATCCTGAGCAGCTGATCACTGGGAAGGAAGATGCTGCCAATAACTACGCCCGAGGACACTACACCATCGGCAAAGAGATTATTGATCTAGTTCTGGACCGGATCCGCAAACTGGTGGGTGAACTTAACACCAGGAATTTGCAAATTTGTCTTTGAATCGTCAATCAGCAATTGATTATGGTTTCCATCTTTGTCCTCAGGCTGACCAATGCACAGGCCTGCAGGGCTTCCTGGTTTTCCACAGCTTCGGTGGAGGAACCGGTTCTGGGTTCACCTCCCTGCTCATGGAGCGTCTCTCTGTGGACTACGGAAAGAAGTCCAAGCTGGAGTTCTCCATCTACCCAGCTCCCCAGGTGTCCACTGCTGTTGTGGAGCCCTACAACTCCATCCTGACCACCCACACCACCCTGGAGCACTCTGACTGTGCTTTCATGGTGGATAACGAGGCCATCTACGATATCTGCCGCAGAAACCTCGACATCGAGCGCCCGACCTACACCAACCTGAACAGGTTGATCAGCCAGATCGTGTCCTCCATCACTGCATCTCTTCGTTTCGACGGTGCCCTGAATGTTGATCTGACTGAGTTCCAGACCAACTTGGTGCCATACCCTCGTATCCACTTCCCTCTGGCCACCTACGCCCCTGTGATCTCTGCAGAGAAGGCCTACCATGAGCAGCTCTCTGTGGCTGAGATCACAAATGCCTGCTTTGAGCCAGCAAATCAGATGGTGAAATGCGACCCCCGCCACGGCAAATACATGGCTTGTTGCCTGCTCTTCCGTGGTGATGTGGTGCCCAAAGACGTCAACGCTGCCATCGCCACCATCAAAACCAAACGCACCATCCAGTTTGTGGACTGGTGTCCCACTGGCTTCAAGGTTGGCATCAACTACCAGCCACCCACAGTGGTTCCTGGTGGCGACCTAGCCAAGGTCCAGAGGGCTGTGTGCATGCTGAGCAACACCACTGCCATTGCAGAGGCCTGGGCTCGGCTGGATCACAAGTTCGACCTGATGTACGCCAAGCGTGCGTTCGTCCACTGGTATGTGGGTGAGGGAATGGAGGAGGGAGAGTTCTCCGAGGCCAGGGAGGACATGGCAGCTCTGGAGAAGGATTATGAGGAGGTTGGAGTCGACTCTATTGAGGGTGAGGGAGAGGAGGAAGGAGAAGAGTATTAAAAGACCCACAGAGGAGTTAAGCAGGAAATAATTGATTACAACACATTCTTAAATGCATTCAAACCAGAGATGTTTGTCCATCAAAATATTGGGTTTGGCGTTTGAATAAAACTTCTGATATTGTCAAGTTTGGCTTTGTTCTGAATAAAATCTCTGTGATGTGAAGTTGTTTGTCTCATTATTATTTCTCTAAACTTGGGGTGCTTGGGTCCAAATCTCAAGATCTACACCAATGCAACTTTTAGATGCATCCGACTTCTACAGACCTGAATCAAAGGAATGGTTCATTACCAAGCCTCTCCAGAGCTGAAAGATGTCAATGAGCCATTTGATTTGGGTGTGTTGGTAAAACACAGCATAGCTTATCTATATATTAGAGATGTATGGTGTTACTGATATAAAATAAACATGCAGGCATTTAAATATTTTAAACATTTATTTGAAAAACATCCAAATCCAGTTTTGTTCATATCCAAGCGTTTTTGTTCACACTTGCTTCAAGAACGTAAAAAAAAAAAACAAAAAAAAAAAAAAGCATATCTAAAGCAAGATTTAAAGACACTGCTTGATTTAACAGTATTATTACACATATTTGAGATGCCTTTATTTAAAAAAAAAAAAAAAAAAAAAAGGTATAAAATGCATCCCAAGTGCTTTCTTTGTCTGATACTGGGGGTTTACAGCGGCCTGTCCTCCAGCAGAGGGCTGTTGTCAATGGCTCCCCGTCTGTTTAGGGAGTTCCAGAACATCGAAGCTCCAGAGCTGCTACAAACCCCACTGAGCTGTGGGCCTTCAGATGAAGCTTTGTCTTCCTTTAAAGGATGGTAGGGTTTAAGGCGCCTGTACAAATCAGAAATATAAACACCATGTTTACACTTATAGACTATGTAATTCAAGGCTGGAAATTATTTAACAGAACCCCACACAATTAGGAATGTCAATGGGTTGGTCAGCACTTTTGCTTTTTCAAAATATTGAGTTCTTGAATTTTATTTCTGCCAGAGATGAACATAGCCCTCCCAATAAGACCAGTTAAACCAGTTTTTCATCTTTTCTTAACATTCACTGTTAGCTACACATTAGCTTTTAGCTACATATTAACTGTAGATGACATATTAGCTGTTAGCAGCAGCAGCCTTGCTGTTATCAACATCTTAGCTATTAGTCACACATTAGCAGTTAACAACATATCTGTGGTTAGCAATAGATTAGCTACATGCAACATATTAGCTGTTAGTCACACATTAGCAGTTAACACCATATATGTTGTTAGCTATACATTAGCAACACGTTGGCAACATGTTAGCTGTTGGTCACACATTAGCTGTTTGCTACATAGTTTTTAGCAACATATTTGCTGTTAGAAATACATTTGCTTTTAGGCACACATTAGCTGTTAGCAACATATTAGTCATTACCAAGACATTTGATGTTACCAGCACATTTGATGTTACCAATAAATTTGCTTTTAGCAACGCATTAGCTGTTGGCTAATGCTGTGTTATATTTGTACACAGTTTTCAAAATGAGTTCAAAGTATGAAAAGTCATCTTAGACACAACTGAAAGATTGAGGTCCAACTTGAAGATTCAAATATTTCTCACCAATCCTACACTCAACATCCAACAAGGTTGCAGTTTGTTTGAAATGTTGTAATAGTTGCTGTAATAAAATTATTTTTTGGTGTTTTTTGTTGTTGTTATTGTAGCTATGTATTTCATTAAGTCTGTCATCAGCCATGAAACATGTTGTCATGTTTGAATGTAATTCTGAGAAATACATTCTATTGATAATAATAGCTAGTCTGGTCACTGAGCACAATAATTTGGAAATCCAGATGTTGTTTTGTTTTGTTTGGTTTTTTGTAGATGAAACACCCTGAACAGGTTTCCAGTTCATAATAAACAACCATGAATTCATGCACTCACACCTAAGGGCAATTTAGGAAGCCCAATAAATGCAACATGCATGGTGATGTTCTTTGACATTTGGAGAAAGCTGATGTATCCAGAGAGAATAGGATTTTTTGTTTTCAAAGCAGCTAATCCAGGAGCCTCATTCATTTTCCTTGGCACTGATTGGCTATACCTCCAAAAGCGGCGATAGGGAAGACTGTAGATGTTAGCTTCTGCCAAAACAGTTTCTGCTGTGCATATAATCACATATTAAGGTATATTTGGTGTTTGAACTTTTAAAATTGGCAGCTATACACATTTTTAGAGGGGGTCTCAAGTATTCGCAGATTTCAGCTGTTCGTAGGCAACTGTGGTCCCTAACCCCAGCAAATACCAGAGGTCCACAGTACTTTAGAACTACTATTGGCAGCAACATCAGAGTAACATTTATTGGAGCTATGCAGAGATACAGTTTGAAATTAAACAGGAACTGAGCAACCCTGAGACTCAGCTTCCAACATTTAGAGACAGGAAACCAGATGAGAGCAGATAACTTGCAGAAAAAGAACCGCAGGGCCTGCTGTAACAATGAGGGGTCCTGTTGCTTTCAGTACTGAGGAAGAAGGAGATATGTCTAATTTGAATATGTTCTTATCCATGCAAATTACAGAAGCTGTGGATGTAAATCTTATTCCAAGCTCTGGAATACTTAATTGTCACTGTGGAAAGTTTGAGCAAGAGAAGATTTTTTACAATAACAGTTCCTACTTGTAGGAGTATCCAACGAGCCCCACTGTGAGAATGAGTACTAGGACACCCAACAGCATGACGATGGTGCCGGAGGAAGACAGACCTGAGCCTGAAAAGAGGTTTGCACCATCAAGAAACCTGACAGAGCTTTTTATGAACTACCACATTGCTGGTTTGTTACATACCCATGTCAACTGTGAATTTGGCAGTGGTGGCAGCTAAACTGACATCGTTTGCCATGGAAACATTGATGCAGTAGTCCCCGGAGGAATTAAAGAAGTGACGCAACACCAACTGGCACTCCTTGGAGGGCTCCACCATGTTGCATGCCATATGAATTGGCTTCAGGCATTCTGAATCCAGAATAACACTGCAGACCTCTTTGGGAAGACTGTGAGAGGAAGAAAACCCAATAAATGAAAATTTTCTTAAGGTTTCATCCTGACCTAAATTATGACACGCGATAGCATACCTTCCTTGGCAGGTCACAGTAATGTCTAAAACATTTGTATCTTTTTGAGGTGTTGTCATGAGAACGTTTTCCATTTGCACAATCTTTACTTTTTCAATGCCCTCTGAAAAAAAAAGTTGAGCATCATTTATGGTCATTTCAAACATTAAATGTACTTGTTTATTTTTATGTTTTTTCAGTGGATGCTTCCAAATAACTTACCAAATACTTCGATGCCAGTGCAGAAGGAACCATATCTATATATCACACAGTCATCATCGGATGGTTTATCATCTGCATCCCTCTTAGCAACAACAATGGATGCAGCTCGCCCAGATAGCCTCACTGTTCTCTTTGCATCTGGTCACCAACAAACAGAATTATTAGTTCTTTTTGTCATATGACTGCTAACTGAAAGAGCCTCCATGCATTTATCCAACTCCAAAATATCAAAAATTTTAGTAGAGATTCGTGTTTAAACAAGGGAAACCTTTTGGGTCTATGGATGGATGGATGGATGAGAAATAACTCAGTGGATGGATGGATGGATGGATGGATCACGCAGCAACTTTCTTTCTCCTGTTTTAATCAGATAGTCGTGACTTACTTGCCGCCATCTTGTTGCCTGTTGGGAGCTGGTTTATGGGGGACGGAGTCTTCGCCACTGTAGCTTCCCGGACGGCCTGAACGATGGAGGCTGTGGAGGCTTCGCCCTCAGCGTTGTCCTCCTCAGTGTCTGAGGGAATCATGTTGATGTTCAAATGAGCTGACTTGGTGGAGACCAGTACGGGAACAGCAGACAGCAGAGCGGGGGCTTTCACTTCACAAACAGAAAATTATTGCATTAGCTTGGATTCTCCAGACATGTTTTTATTTTCCGAAAATTAAAACTTAAAAAACAGGAAACTGTTCATATACCGGCAAACAGTGTGGATTCATTTCAGGGCACTATTGGGAAATTAAACAAGATCAAGTCAATTAATTCAATGTAATTCATTTAATTTATTCACTCTTCTGTTCATTATAATAAAAAATACAGTTTAACATATTATTATTGGACATTTTAGTGGTTTTAAAACCTATCATTCAAATATTTTTATTCTATTATTGTATCAAATTTTCACTTTACTTCAGACTCTAATATGAGCATGCACAGGCAGATGGACTATACACTGCAAAAAGAACTTACAGTGTTAATTGGCCACAAGTAATTGAATAAAGTTGGTCAAACTTACTTTAGTTACATTTGTTTAACTTGACAACTTAATCAACTTAATAAATTCACTTGGATACACCGAATTTGATTCCTTGTGACCAATTAACGCAATATATTTAAGTTGGATCATCTGTTGTCTTTTTTAAGTCTAGTACAGATGGAAATGATGCTTTAAGCAGAAAACGAAATGCAGCAAAATGAAGCACAAGCAGAGCAAATGTTTGCTTCAACTATCAGGGGGCTGGTGTGGCTTTTAAAACTTGATTATCATAGTTTGATTTTTTTTTAAAAAAAACATTGTTTTTGGAACTTTATAATTCATTTCAGATATACAGTGGCTATACTTTATCCTTTCTTATCCAGCTCCTAGAAAATATTTGCTGTTTCTAATATCATCTTATATTTTCCGCGCTCTCTAAATAAGTTTAGATTATACCCAGGAACCCAGCTATAAAACATAAGCAGGCTCCCATCAAGAGATCTCAGTTTCAACCCTTTACCTATATAGAATATATAAACAGTCTCTTCCTTACCTGTGGTGGCCTGATCAGCAGGCGATCCAGCGGTAGAGATCGGGGTATCGGATGGCGGGTCGCAGGCCTTATCAGGGATGACCGCCTGGATGACCACCTGAGGTCTGAATGAGCCAGAGCTGACGTATGTGTGAGTGACAGTCAGCTCTCTGGATATCAGGGCTCCGCTTTCATCCCCAAAGTCCCAGTTGAAGGTGATGTCTGCGTTGCCGAGGTACTTGCTGGGGTCATGGAGGGTGACGGTGAAGGCGATCGCTCTGTTCTGCACGAAGCGCATGTCTCCAGCCACGATGTCGTTGACTTGGTCCAGGGAGACAGCGAAGGGGATCTGATCTGAGGAGATCAGATGTTTACTTTCACTCATCATCAGCTTTGCCCTTTCATTGGGTTAATTGAGCCAGATGTTTTGCAAGATAGATGCAAGTTTAATGATTTAATACAGACTCAAATATATGCATCACAACGCCACTGTTACCTGGATAAATGTCTTTCAGTAAGGTGCACCTCAACCAAACACTTTTTGTCGTCGTCAGTAAGTTTCTAAAACTGTCACAATGTCCTGACTGTATGGTATGAGACAGATAATCTGTGAAAAGATAGAGCTTCCTCCTCCTCCTCCCTGAGCTGCTATTGCCATCTAAAGAAACGCACTGCTCCCGACCTGAAACAACCAATCAGAGCCAGGAGGAGGGGCTTAGCGCTGTCAATCACCCTCGTGTTCGCGCTGCTAAATGTGCTGATGGTGGAGAAACGACTCACCGTTCCAGGAAAACTGTTTATCTGCCGTCATCGGTGGCCATGCTAACTAGCCTTAGCATTAGCAGCAGGCTATGTTGTGGTGAACCAGCTGCAGCGTAGCAGAGAGCAGGGGGAGTGTGTTAGGAGCTCATACATGAGGGTTATTGACAGCGCGAAGACCCTCCTCCTGGCTCTGATTGGTTGTTTCTGACTGGGTGGTGTATTTCTGCAGTTGGTACTGGGAGCACTGGGAGAAGGCAGAGGAGCTGGATTTTTTTCACAGATTATCTGTCTTATATTAAACTGTAAAGACATAATGATAATTTTAAGAAATACATTTAAAAAAAAACATATTTTTCATAAAAGTTATATATTTTAGCTGTAAGCATAGTTGAGGCCTAGATTTTTTAACACGGTTGGAGCTGAAAAGTTTAATCTTAGCCTGCTTTTTCCACTCCAGAACCAGAGCTGATGCATGTTTGGGTTAAATTCCCAGGTTTGCTCACCTTTCAACAGTCTAAGCTAGGGATGCATGATATACTGGCAGATGTTAGTCCTTTTTTAACATTGGTGTCTGTCCGATCAGTAAAAATGTGTCAATATTAATAGCCGATATTTATTTTCATCCTATTGCTGTTTCTGTGTATGTTTTGGGAGTGGGAGGGGGTTGGTCATGTGGCATTTGTTTGGTCATGTGACAGTGATAATGATGCAGCACAGGATTTAAGGGCATGTAACTGAAGTAGAGAGGCAATCTCACTAGTGTGATCAGTTTTCCATGGTGTTAAAAGGATTGGGAAACATATATGTGTATCATACTGTTAAATATCAGTTATAATATCAATATTAATATCAGATATCAATATTGGCTCAGATTTCCTTCAGTACATCCCTAATCTAAACTGTTGATTTGGGGTTCATTTGAATTTCTTCATTTCTTGACTTCATTTCAGTGACACAACTAGTAGAACAGACCCTCAGTATGATAACACCACCACCATGCTTTGGAGTTGCTGCTTCTTGTCTTTTTGGCCAAACAGCTCAATTTTGGTCATGTCTGACCTGAAAAATATGTTCTGCCGCAAGCATTTGGCTTGTCCATGTGGGCAGCTAAAAATTTTAGTCAGTTTTGTTATTTTTTTCAGCTGGCACTCTCTCAGTCTATGTTGAAATTAAACTTGCTTCTTTGTGGACACAGTTTCCAGTTTATAATAATATTGCGTGTTGGTGGGTTTTGGCTCGTTCCTAAACATCCTGACCAGTCCTTCGGGTTTTCTAATATTTCAGCGATCCCAAACCCACATTAAAACTGGTTTTGGAACTGGTTTCGAAACCCCTGACATCAAACCTGAAAGAAATTGGTGAACTTGACTGAAAAGGCAAATCTGTGCAAAGAAACCAACCAATTTGAATCAACTCTACCAATCCAGCCTAGATTCTGATGTTTGGACTCAATCATTTGAACGCAGATCCATCATGAAAAGCTCAAAATAAACTCAAGGTTCATGTTTATGACCAGAGCAAGCTAACTTTTGACTAGAACTGTCCACACATGCTAAATTCAGATCGGTCTTGCACCTCCATTTCTAGCTTTTTGTTCAACTTCAAACTTACCAGTGATGGAAAACTGCGTGGAAGCATATCCCAAAGGGATAAACTTTTCTTTGCTTCGGTAGTGATAGATAACAATGTCCATGGTGTAGGAGCCCAGTGGGATGTCATCTGTACTGATAGTCAGGGAAGAGCAGGGCCCGTCTGCTACCTGCCAGTACTGACCTGCCAAAGAAGCAAAGAGAAATCAGTTAGCAGATGCTTTTCTGATCACGATTCATGTGTCTGAGTGATGTTTGGTTGTGCTTGTTTTTGGGGGATATGTAGAGCAAAACAAGCTGATTTTTTTTTGCCAACACTGGTCCATCAACACGTTCCAGAGAGCTCCTCTCACCCTGGGATTTCCACACAAACACATAAGCCGGCTTCTTGTCATTCTTTACTGGTGTCCCGTCTGGAAAAACAGCTTCCCAGTCTGTGTCCTTTGTTGGGTAAACTGGCTCTGACTTAAAATATTTTGTTCCTGTAAGGAAAGAGAGAAATATGGTTATTAAAACATGTTCTAATGTTTTAGAATGGTCACAATAATAATACAAATATGCTGATACACTAACATTTGATTATTAAACACAAATCACACAGACCTTAGTTTATTGATGCAAAAAAGGGCAAATTATAAATAATATGTCAGCTTTATTATTATTTTTTTTTACATAAAATTGGTTGGGAGAAGGAACAAGAAGATGAGTGACTGTAGATCAGGGGTCTGCAGACATTTCTGCCTTCAGTCCAGCAAAATAAAACTTAGCACTGTTGCCTTCCTCAACAAGCCCTTCCTGCTGCCCTGCAGGGTCTAGACAATGGATGCTTGGATCTACTATAGGAAATTTGTTGTCATTAAAAAAATAATAATAATACAAAACACCAATTTATTTATAATAAAGAAAAGAGGATGTATACATTTCCCTTCATTTAATTATGTGAAATTAAAGAAACATAGTTTCCAACCTAATGACAACAAAAATAGGTTTAAAAAAATGTGTTTGATATTTTTAGTGCCATTCTGCTGTGGAAATTTATTCTATTATTTCATGAAAAAACAGCTAAAACGTGCATTTTTTTTTTTTCATATATCAATGATCAAAAACATTAGTTTGTTCCTGGTCATATCATTTCAAAGTCATATCAAAGTTATTAAGTTATTAAGTCAACTCGACACTTATGCCCTCTGGTGGCCGTTGTAGACATGTCACCCTGTAAATCTGTGCCTCCCCATTTGTGGTCTGCATGTCTCCCATGTGTTTTACCTGGTAATTTACTGCATTTATCACTGAATTTACTGACATGTTTGCAGGTAAATTGCTTTTTATATTTTATTTGTTTGTTTCTGCAGACATACCTCCATTATATGGAGTATATGGAGTCCTTTTCTCATCAAACAATGATGTTACTAAACCGTCTATCAAATTACATTGCCTTGCAAAACTATTCACTCCCTTTAACTATTTTTTTTTTTTTTATTTTTTACTTTTTGTCAGGTTACAACCACAGACCTAAATTAATTAATTAGGATTTTATGCGACATCAATGCAAAGAAGTGCATTACTGTGACGAAAAAGGAGTATAGATATAGATTACACATTTATTACATATAAAATCTGAAAAGTGTGGATTTATCTACACTTGCATTCAACCCCCTTTAGTCCAATACCCCAAAAAGTGTGTGTTTGTGTGTGTGTTACCATTGACTACACAGTCTTCAGCCCAGACCACGCTTCCATCGGGCAGCACCTTCTGGTTGTGGGGGAACTCCAGGTCGATGGTGAAGGTAACTTTGGCTCCAGTCAGGGTTGGTGAATCATTCCCGACATTGAAGATCACCCTTCCACCTTAACAAGAAGAAAGGTAGACGTATTCCTCCATCAGCCCTGCACATGTGGTTGAAAAACATCTGAAACTGTTCACGTTGCAACACACTTACCTTTCCAGGAGTCTTGGTATCTCGGGTCAACTTCCTTCCAGATTGGGTACATTTTAGCGTTCCATGATGGGTAGCGAGCGAAGCGGTTTTTAGCCCCTAAAACAGGAAGGATCAATAAATTATAGATGATTTATTCAAATCTTCTCCTTGATTTTAGTAAGATTTTAATCAGATCTGTTCTGTGCATGAAATGAGTCAGGAACGGGTTATTTTACCAACAATGAAAACCTGTGCTACCAATCTCTCTCATGTGATGCTAATCAGAGCGTGTGTAGGATTATATTACAGATTAACAGTGTCTGAGGACAGATTTAGAATAAAATATCCAGCCTGGAGACAGAATTCTGTGGTTTGATTGTGATTATTAAAGGAACAAGAGGGAAATGGGACACGAGAGGCCATTTCAAGTGGAACACCTCGACAGAAATCTGTCTTTATTCAGCATGTTTGGGAGTTCAGTTCAGGGGCATTTAAAAAGATCCGATGAAAGCAGTAATCCTACCGTCTGCAGGACGACTTTAGCAGCATTAACTCACGTTATTTGTCTTATGTTTGATTTTATTCCTTTTACGGCGTTGTGGAGGAATTTTGGCGCACGGAAATTAAAACAATTACTTCATTAGTTTTGCAGAAATGAGTTTCTCTGAAGCTCTATAAGAACCTCCACGGCATTTCAGTCAGGCTCAGGTCCGTACTTTGACTAGACCATTGCGAGACTTAGATTTTCTTTTCCTTTTTCAGCAGTTCTGCTGCAGATTTACTGCTATGTTTGCTCCATTGATGACCCAGTTTCAGACAGATGGACTCACATTTGAGTCTAGAATGCTTCAGTATGCAGAGAAATGCAGTGTTTCCAGGTCACATGACTTTAAAACAAGCCCACATTATTACCCCTCAACCACCGTGCTTGACTGTTGTTATGAGGTGTTTGTGCAGAACTGTGCATTATAGCCAGACATCTATACTTTGGCCTGATCTATTCAAAGGACACAGATCATTCGGAGGCAACGCTGCAAACCTGAGCCAAGCAGCTATATTCTTTTTCTCCTGAAAGTTAATCCAAACATGTCTTTTAGTCTTTTTCTGATGCTCCTCCGATGGATTTCAACATTTAACATGTTAACCGAGGCCCGTAGCGTTTCAGAATGAGCTCGCTGCGGTGTGTTTACAGTTGGGATGAATTTGCTGGGATGTCCATAGATAGATTACTTTCTTCGACCGACCCATGACAGACTGATGGGCAGCCACAGTTGCTTCTCAAAGCCAGTTTCTGATTGCTATTTGCTTTCTGTCTGGGTGTTATCGTAACAGAAACCTGCCTCGGAGGAGCAACCTTCCCAAAGTCCTTCTTTCAAACAAAAGAATTAAACAAGTGCGGATGATTAGCAGCACTTGGCTTTCCCTCCTAAATCCTATAGAAACAACAAGAGTGAACTTATTTGCTCCCACATCTGCAGAGTCGTTATTTGCCCTCATCATAAGCAATGTACTTCTCAGGATTTTCTGAGACACATGTGTGGTAAGTGATTAAATCTGCATGAGATCATATCTGGACAGATAGTTGTTGTTTAAGCCTAATGCCACTTAATTAAACTTGCATCTTTTAACTGTTTAATACTTGGCTGAAAACCTAAATAAATGTTTTTCTTCATTTATTTCACTATTTTATGCTCATTCAGGAACATAAAGCGGTAAATAAAATACATCAAAACCTCTTTTGTGATCAGTTAAGTTTACTGGCTGCTAAATTACATTGACTATTAAGTGTAGATATTTCATACACTTACTGAACAAAGTATTTTTACAAAGCATCACTGTTTTGATCTGGAGGGAAGAACATGACCTTCTGATCTGATTTGTGTGACTCAGCATCTTGTTTCATGCAGCGGTGTCATTTGGTTGCGCAACCTTTTGTTTTATCTCTGCTAAATTTGTAAATAAGAAGTGAACGATTTTCTGTACTCACGCGCCAAAGTTTGTGAAGTTACAGTCAGAAGCACCAACAGCAGAGCGGACGTCCACATCGTCTCGTCCCCAGTGAAACGGCGCTTTAGCGAAGGACTGCCTTTATAAACCCTCTGAGGTTTTAGCTGCAGAAGCACCTGCCTCCCCCCGGCTGCACCACCCTTCCTCTGGCAAGATTTGAAGCTGCTTTGTCTCATTGGGATTCGATTACTTACAGTGCGTGCAGCTCTGGAGGGATTACAGTCACAGCAGACACATTTCTGAGTTTCACATGTTGAATGGTTCAGTGTGCATAAACTGAACAGAAGGAAGGATAAATGTCACAAATGCATCATCTGAGTCCAGCAACATGACAGACAAGAAGCAGCTTTTGTGATCAGATGCTGACTGATCAGGATCCTGTGTAGTCTTCAGAAAAAGAACAGGATTCTGAAATAAAGTATCTACAAAATTACTACTTGAGGTCAGTGGTTTTATTTTCTATTGTTATAAATATGACATGATTTTTGTTCTTCAAATAAAAGAAAAAAAAAGGAAAAACAGCATTGAATGTGAAAAATATTAAGACATGCTCCACAACAAGTAAATACATTGCATTTTACTCTGATGTCCCTAAACAGAATCAAGTGCATTCAGTTGCTTTCAGAAGTCACCCAACTTTTAATCTCAGTATGTATCCAGCAGTTTTTGGAATCATCACACTGCGAAAACACTAAATCTTACCAAGTATTTTTGGTCTAGTTTCTTTTGCAAATATCTTAGTAAACTTGAAATAAGACAAAGCTAACTCACAAGTAATTTTTCAGCAGATATGAGAGCTTGTTTTACTTTTAGTTAGTAAATAATTCCTTAATTTTGATGAAAAAGTTCTGGTTATAAATGAAATAATCTGAACAAGACATTTTTCTCAAATTATAACCCAAAATATTTTGTTCCACTGGCAGATTATTTCACTTAGAACTAGAACATTTTCATCAACATTATGGAATTATTGACTTGAAACAAGCTCCTTTAGCTGCTGAAAAGTTACTTGTAAGTTAGTTTTGTCTCATTTCAAGTGTGTTCAAGATATTTACACTTGAAACTAGACCAGAAATACTTGGTAAGACTTTGTGTTTTTGCAGTGGCTTGTTAAAAAACATTAATGAACATCATGAAGGAACACGGCAGATTGACCGGCTGGGTAAGGAGAGCACAAGTCTGAGAAGCAGGCAAGAGGTTAATGGTAACTCTGGAGGAGCTGCAGAAATGC
This sequence comes from Anableps anableps, assembly GCA_014839685.1. Taxonomy (NCBI): domain Eukaryota; kingdom Metazoa; phylum Chordata; class Actinopteri; order Cyprinodontiformes; family Anablepidae; genus Anableps; species Anableps anableps. The sequence continues at coordinate 36,362,825 of CM026071.1, read as the reverse complement.
ACAGCTCAGGTGAAAGAATCAGCCAGCAACTATTAGCCTCCACAAATCCAGAAATGTAGTCATCATGGAAAGGTGGAAAGAGGAAAGCCATAAGAAGTCCTGTTTGCAGTTTGCCTCAAGTCATGAAGAGGACATATATGACAGAAGGTGCTCTGGCCAGATGAGATAAAACCCAAACTTTTTGGCCTACATGCAAAACCCTATCTCTGGCAGAAAACTGACACTGCAGATCATTCACTCTATGAAACACGGTGGTGGCAGCATCATGCTGTGGGGACGCATTACCTCACCAGGAACAGGGAAGCCGTCCATCCTGAAAAGGAAGCTTGTTAGAGGCTGTAAAACACTGAAGATTGTGGAGGGGAGGAAGTGAGTCTAAATGTACAACACGAGGTACAATGGAAGGGTTCGAATCAAAGGATATCTATGCGTTACAATGGCCTAATCAAAGTCCACACATAAGTCAAATTGAGCATCTTTGGCAAGATTTGAAAAGTGATGTTTAGCATTGCTCTCCATCCAATCTGACATGCCTTTAGCTATTTAACAAAGAGTTATTGGCTAAATTTCTGTGTCTATGTGTGGAAAAATGGTGAAACCAAATCCCGAAAGATCTGCCGCCGTGGTCAGCAACTCCAGACCTCTAGTCCCACCGTCCTGCATCCCCGCTCCAACCAACCTCAATCAAAAGACTGTATTACCTCCTTGGCATGTCAGCAAGTTCTGCAAAGTCAACCTTTCAGTTTACTCAGGCGTGGTGGAGCCACGATGCATCCAGAAGCTGCAGGACAGCAGCACTGGAGGACTGGAGCTGCAGACCCCTGCCTGCAGCTGTAATAGCGGTGAAAAACAGTTTTACATATGCCTCCGACAGATTTTTATCTGTATAAAATTTTTACAACCAACCTTTTACTTCCACTTCACTATAATGCACAACTTTGTACTGGTCTAGCTAATAAAATCCATGTAAAATGTGGCTGTAATGAAACAAAACATGAGGGATGTGAGTCATTTAACAAGGCACATCTGTGGCATCTTTCTTCATCTATAAATATCACAACATTTGGTTTCATTATAACAAGGAGATATATAATTATTATATATACAGATGACTATAAATATATATAAAGTTCTGTTTAAGTCAGAATTTTGCTTGCACGCATGCATTCCAGTACAATTAACAGTTAAACAGTTACATTTTTTTCCTCTGAAGTTATCTGGCCCACTTTGCCTCCCTGATTTGTCCTAATTGTGGCCGGATTTACTCTGAAGCCACATTGCTCCAAATTTCTCCCACCATAAAGCTTTCCTAAAGTACTGCAAGTCTTCAGACTGCCAGCTGAAAGCTTATTTTTCCATGCTTCAGCTCAGGCTTAAATACTTGGAGAAAATTAGACCGTCTGTACAATTCAGGCGTAGAGCAGGAGTTTTTTTTTGTTGTTGTTTTATCAGAACAATAGGTTACACATGCCTGCAAGGAGAAAAAAAAAAAAAAAGATGGAAGGAATGCAACAGTTAATGAGGATTACTGAGCCACTTGTGACTCTCTAAATTTATCCGGATTTGTCCCAAACCTCAAAACTTTAAAGTCACAATATTAAGCTTTCCATTGTCTCTGTATCATATGGCAAACCACAGTCCTGTTTAAACCTCTTTTTAAACAATATACGCATTCACGGCAAATCCCGCTCAGATGTGTTGCTCCTGTCATTCTGCTGAACAATTTCTGGCACATGCAGAAATCCATCAATCTTCCCCTCCTCTTCCTGGTATAGACGGCCGACCTTTTCACTGTTACGCATGACAACATTATACTGCAAAGCAAAGATTTGTAAATGTTCTGCTGGGAAAAGCAGCACGAATAAGTTGTCAGGACAAGCAAACGACTTCTTACAAGTAACCGAGATGGAAACTGATCAGTAAATTGTACGCTGATTATCACTGATGCATTAAAAAAAATAAAAAGTAACACCAAGAGTCTGCACAGATTGGTTGGACAAGATGGATTAAAAACTGAGAGAATAAATATAGAAAAGGACACGCAGCAAAATGTTAAATCTGTCATTTGGATATTGGGGACATTTTTCTTTTTAGAAAAAGCAATTCTAGGGAAACATAAATGTGACAGAAACAGTAGAAATTGTCACTGGAAGCATTTTGCACTCTTCCAACATGTATTATAATATTTACTGTAGGTATGGGTTTCAAAGTTTTATATTGTGGACAACTGAGATGTGGAAATGTGTTTTTATTTTGTCAGAATCTGTTGTTTTGTAATAATGTGATTTGTTTTTACAATTTTTTTCATGCTAATACCAGAAACTGCATATAATTATGTATTTTGCCTATATGAATACATAATTTTCACAAATTAAATCAGATTAAGGATGACTACTCAGGTACTCAATACTTTTTTACTCTTACTTAAGCAAAACTGTGTTAAAGTGATGCAGCTCTTATGGCCCTGTTCCGCGAGTTTCTTCTCAGCCCAGTACGTCCATTTGGATTTACTGTACCAGTTCTACAACATTTCCCTGTTTGTCTAAAAGTGGAACATTTGTGACAGATAATGTCAAGACAATAAATATAACTGAAGCCAGATATTGGGGTAGACTGTATAAACAGAAGAAAATATCATTTTTCTCACTGTCTGAGATTAAATCAAACTTAACTGTCTTACTTTACGCTTGTCGTGACAACTGAAATATTTCTATTAAATGCCAGAATAATAAAAGAGATTTTTTTTTTAAAAAAAGAGAATGTTTTATAGCTTTGCTAATACTCAGAAGATTACTCACTGCTGTGCCTCCATTCCTGCTTACAGAACTGGTAAGCAGGAATGGAGGAAAATTTCAGTAAATAGTCAAAAGCTTGTGTAAGATTTCCATAAACATTTGACCAAAGTCATAAAGTTTAAAAGGCTGCAAACACTAAACATCTAAATATAGTAACATTCTTTGGGGGGAAAATGTTTCTAACATTGTTGTGGCATTTAAAAAACATAGATTTGGTCATTCTAGCTGAAATAAAACGGACAGCTTTGTCTGACTTAATGTCAGACAACTAGGGAAAAAGTTTATGTATCTACTTTTTACAGTATGTATGTAAATTTCTGCTTTCAATTGTACATTTTACGACATAGTACTATAACAGACTGCTTATTGGGGGATATAAGTGGTGTGATAGTCATAGTTGCGATTTAGGAAATTGATTGTTGAAATGATTATGAACAGACTATTTAAACAGGTAGAAAAAAGTGCTTTTTCTTGTTTGAAAAAAATACAATAGTATGTATTGAGATATTCAAACGTCATGAAAAATAATTATTTAAAAGTATGAATCATTTGTTTATTCCTCTTTTGGTAACCAGGGGGGTTGAATGCCTTACTTTTCCTGAAACAAACCTCTGTACAATAACTGAATCACCGGCAATGATTTTGTGCGACATTTATCTGTAGGGTACCAGGCTGTCCGACAGGGGGCGCTGTGAGAAACTTACCAGCCGTAAAGGAGCTCAGAAGAAGAGCAGCTCCAGTTTGATTGGAGGAAGTGGTACATCAACAAAAAAAAGATGGCAGAAGTGATAGAGCTGCAAAAATTAAAGGTTGGTAATTCTTTTAAATATGCATTTTATTTTTCTTTTCTGGGTTTATTAGTGATGAACAGCTGTTAGTTGCTGATAAATATACCGGAGTTATGGCTAAATAATTGTTTTAAAGAGTTAAACGGATCCTCCGGGTGAGAGGGCTCCAACCGGCGTGTGTTCAATGAACGGCTGCTAATAGTTAGCCAGGCTGGAGACGAATAAACACGGATTTAAATTCAGCAGTTCTAAAGTACGGAACATTTCTCTTATAGTCTAAGTAAATCAACTGAGATATAAACATTAGTACCAAGAAATATTTTTGCCAAACTCAGGCTGATAAACTCGATGTATTTATTCATGAAAATACAACTCCACGCATTTTACTTCAAACATATACTTCTACGTTTCCGTGTTACCTTCTTTGAAGCCACTCTGGAAATACAAACTAACATTGCATCTATCTATCTATCTTTCCAAATTTCCTTTTTTGGTCCAGTTTTAAAAAGTTTGATTTTCTATAAGGCTTGTTGTAAGAGATAGCTCAAGGTCGAGGACCGACCTGCGCTTCAGGCTTGCAAAGCAAACGTTTTGTACCCATATACTTGACGATTATGCATCATAGTGTTTATTTTTCTTGATTTATAAGTTGTTTGAGCAGTTATGAAAATAAAAAAGGCGAAAATCTCTCCTATTATTTATTTCCCCTGGATATTTTTGTTGAGTTAATATAACACCCATTTCCATTGATTATTGCTTTGATCCCCATTTGGACTTGGCAACTTTAACAAATTATGACCCCTGATCACAGCTGGGCCTGTCATGATAACAAATTTTGCTGGATGATAAGTTGGCCCAGTAATTATTGCAATAAACGATAATATTGTTGTTTTGAGACTATTTTCAATTAATATATTCATAATGGCATAATAATGCAGGTTCGCTCTCTGAAAGACCAGTAAGCTTTATTTTATAAAGGACATTTAACACCGGAACTGGAAAATATTTTAAATATCGAAAATAAAACACAACAACCAAAAACAATAAATATAACGGAAATAAAAACCACTTAAAACAAAACAAAAAATAAATAAATAAAATGCACTGTGATGTCTCTGTAAACAAAATTTCCCTTCAAAAAATATTAATCATCAGAATGGAAATTTTCAAGCTCACTTTAATTTATCATGCATTTAATTAATTGCTTATTGCGACAGGCTTAATCGCACTATAACATTTTTGCCACATGTGAAGTTATTCTCTACTACAGTCTGTTAAATGTAAAGGGCTGCGTTTGTTTCTGTTGTCCAGCTTGCTGAACTGAGGCAGGAGTGTGAGGCCCGAGGTCTGGAGACCAAGGGAAACAAAGGAGACCTGATCGCCCGACTCCAAGCTTATCTGGAGGAGCACGGTGAGGCTCAGCACTCTTCACACTGCTATATTTACCACCTGCAAATGTGTGTTTACTGGATTTCAATTAGGGCAGTACAGTATTAAGAAAACATGACATTGCAATATTACTATTGAATATTTCGTGGGACGAGTTAAAGTAAATCTGTTGGGATGTAAGTTGATAGGAAAAATCACAAACCTACTTTAACTTATTGATAGAAAAATTAAGTAGCACAAGTTTACAATAAACCCAAATCTACGAGACACAACATGTACCAGATTGACAGGAAGAGTTGCTACTTTCTTTACAAATACTTATTTTAATGTGTGTTTTCTGTCTTATATATCATTTCATCACTGAAAACTTGCTTATGTCCCTGTTTTTGTGTTGGAAATGTCTTTCTTTCACATTTTGAACAACAGAAGATGACGTGGACGTAGATGATGTGTTGGCTGAGGACTCTGTGGTAACATAAGTGCTCTTTTTCTCCTTACATGCTCCATTACTTGACCTCTCCTACACCTGTACTGTAACTTAGTAAGGTATTAAGGTTTCCATTTTATTTTCAGGACTTTGGTAAAGTGGAGAGCTCCGACGCCGTAAAAGTGGACAATGGTTCTGAAGCGATTGAGAGTGAGCCGTAAGTCATTCTTAAATCAATCAGCACCATTAATTTGGTTCTGGTTTCCTTCTCTTTCCGAGGCTTCCAACAAGATGGCTTTTATTAACTTTACCTTCTATCATGAGGAATAAGGGTGCCGTTGTTTTTGGAGGATTTTAAGGTGCCTGAGGAGATGAAACAGGAGCCTTAGTTTTTGTGGTTGGAGATTTTCCTTCCGTATTTCAATCATAACTGTTAACTGATTATTCATTTAAAATTGGGTAAAATGCTTTCAGTTGTGACAAGAAGCTCCTTACAATGTCTGAGATTAAAGAGGCAGTATTATGTAAAATCGACTTTTTTGATCTTTACATCATGTTATAATGTATTCCCTCATCAGAAACATATGTGGAGATTTGCTTTGATTCTTTCATGCACGCTTGAGAAATCCTTTAATCTCCCATGGCAACCATTCAGCTGTACAAAACACAGGACTTCCCCATTCAGCTCCTTGAGACTAGCTAGCTGTAATTTGCAAACACCTAGTGGAACTGCGCATCTGCTGAGTTCATTATACAAGCTATTTCTTGGTGAAACGCTGGTGAAAATGTTGTTAAAGGGTTAATAAAGGGAGCGCTGTTGTGATGAGTTTCAGAAAGAGCAGACGCTTTTAAAGAGACAGAGGCCCAATTTCAAGGTGGTAAATTATGAAGTTAAATTTCTTTTAAGTCATATTTGTAAGTAACATAGTTACTTGAGTGAGCTATAAAATGATTCTATGTGGATGGAAAATACACACTGCCCCTTTTTAAAATTCATGTTTTATTAGACTTTCTGGAAAGACATGCAAATCCTCCTTTAGTAATTCCCAAGTAATTAAAATTTTTTTCTTTCAGGCCTGCTGAGAAGAAGGTGGTGAAAATAAGTCCTCCCTTATCTGCCAGTGAAGTACGTCTGACTTGTTTCCTCTTCAAGTAGATACATGATTTCTCTTGTTTCATTTTTTTAAATTCAACACTGTGGTATATCGCTGCATGATATCAGGTGCAGCGTGTGTGGATTTTGGACAACGTCACGTGTGATTGGTGTGAACATCTGGTGCTGTGAGACTAAATATTACAATAGCATGGAAAACTGCAAGTTTATAACATTTGGAATATACAGAGCATCTGGAAAGTATTCACAGCGACTCACTTTTTCCACATTTTCTCATGTTACAGTCTTATTCCAAATTGTGCTTAATTAATGTCTTTCTTCAAAATTCTTCCCATAAATACCCCATTATGACAATGTGGAATTTTTTTTTTTTTGAGATTTTTGCAAATTTATTAAAACAGAAAAACACAAAATCACATTTATATAAAAGTCTTCACAGCCTTTGCTAAATACTTTGTTGCTCCACTTTTGGCAGCAGTTCCAGCCTCCAGCCCAGCTCACCTGTCTTTAGGCAGTTTCACACGTTCTTCTTCTCCAGCTCCTCCAGGTTGGATTGGAGACGTCTGTCAGCCATTTTCAGATTTCTCCAGAGATGTTCAGTCAGATTCCAGAACGGACTCTGGCTTGGCCACTCCAGGACATTCACAGAGCGGTTCCGAAGCCTTTGAGATCCTGGCCATGTGGTTTGGGTCAAGTCAAGTTTATTTGTAGAGCACATTTCAGCAGCAAGGCAGTTCAAAGTGCTTTACATCATAAAAAACTTCAATCAAGTATACAGCAAATTATCAAAATCATCAAGCAAATATCAATGCATCAAAATCATAAGGATCATCAAGTAAATATAGTTCAGTGTCCCACTTACTACTAATCAAAGGCAGCTCTAAACAGGTGGGTTTTTAGCTTTGATTTAAAGGAACTCAGGGTTTCGGCTGTTTTGCAGTTTTCTGGAAGTTTGTTCCAGATTTGTGGCGCATAAAAACTGGAGCAGGTTTTCATCCAGGATGTCTCTGGACATTGCTGCATTCATCTTTCCCTCTTTGCTGACTTGTCTGCCAGTTACTGCTACTGCAAAACATCCCCAGAGCATGATGCTGCCACCACCATGCCTCACTGTAGGGATGGTGATGAGCAGTGCTTGGTTTCTTCCAAACCTGATGCCTGGCATTCACACCAGAGTTCATCAGACCAGAGAATTTAGTTTCTCGTGCTCTGAGGGTCCTTCAGGTGCCTGGAGATGCAGCAGTGAAGCGTCTACGAGAAGGAGCAGGCTGTCCTTCTTGAGGAAGCTAAGATCCTTCTGTGTTTGCAGCAAGATGCTGCAGATCTTCTATACGTCTGTTGTTGAGAGTGTAATCTCTTCTGCCATCATCTGTTGGGGCAGCAGCATCAGAGCCAGGGACTTAAAAAGGTTCAACAACCTGATAAAGAAGCTGGTTCTGGTTCTGGGGACGACTGTGGAACCTCTGGAGATGATGGTGCAAAGAAGGATTCTTTATAAAATCAAGAACATGATGGACAACCCTGAACCTCCTCTTCATGAGACTGTTTTATATTTACAGAGTCTGTTCAGTCAGAGGCTTATGCAGAACCACTGTAACACAGACAGCTACAGGAGATCCTTCCTGCCCACAGCAACTCTTTGAAGAGCCTGGGATAATATGAGTTACAACAACATTTAGTTTCCTTTGGGATCAATAAAGTATTTTTGAATTTCAGTCTTTAGAGACGTTTGTCGTTGCCGTAACAACAGGCGGGAAAGGAAACCCCACACCTGCTAAATGTTCTGCAGCAGTGAACTCGTGTCCTGATTGACACTGCCAGTTGTTTAATGTCCTCCAACTTTATTTCAGTGCAGTAAAGCCTGGCTCATTTCCACGTCAGTGAGAGAGAGAGAGAGACCTTAACCTGTTGAAAATGTTCCTTTTTCTGAGCAGAGACTACAGAAAAGAGCCGAGCGTTTCAACCTGCCAGCATCAGCCGAGAGCAAGAAGGCCTTACGTGCAGCAAGGTGAGGTTTCACCCCTTACTCAGCTTGTTTGCTGCAAATGATACAACCTCTGCCGTCTTCGCCGTAACCTTTATTTCTTTCTTTTGTTGCTTTCACGAGACGAAGCGTTTGGATTTTGGAAAATTGAAAATATTTGACAAGAACAAACAATTTGAAGAAAACAGGCAGATTAGTCAAAAATGGCAACTTCCTGTTTACAGGAGGTTTAAGTGTTTGTGTTGTTGGACCAGAGGACTCGAGTCACATGACTCAGACCTGAGTCAGACTTGAGTCTTTAATATTATGACTTTAGACTGTGTATTCTCATGTGCATCTTCAACATTGTGAATCATGCTGCGCCTCCGCCTCTGAAAAACTTCGTCCAGCTCTGCTCTGCGCTGACACCGAGGGGCAGCAGGTCTGCCGGCCGTAATGACGGCAGAAAACCCAAACGTCGCTCGGCATTTGCACAGACAGCCTTCTCTTTCAAAGGCGTTCCAGACTGGAACAAACTCCCAGAGGGGCTCAAACCTGAAGGGCTTTTCTTGTAATGTTTACAAACAACTGTTAGAAAACCAACAATGTTCACATAGAAAAATAACGGAAATCTTGGCATTAGTGATTACAGAGCAGTAGCTTGGCATTTACTATTATTTATATGGTTATAATTTTATGACCTTGTACAGTGATTGTGTTTGGGGGGTATATGGACACTTTTTTATGAGACTGTTTTATGATATTAGACTAGAGATGGAAACTCGCTTAAGCTAAATCTAGTGCAACGCATCTTATATTAATGTTTTTTTCCACATTGTCCCTGTTTTAAACTAAACTTGAGAGACTTGTGACTTGACTTGGACTTTTGCACCAGTGACTTGGGACTTGAATTGGACTTGAAGCTGTTTATCTAAAAAGGCTTGATATTTTACCCAAAATCTGAAGTTTAAAACATATATTGTTTAAGAAGTGCGCTTATTCTGGAAAATTATAGTTTAAAGGAAGACTATTCTTGCAGCTAATTTTAATCTAACTGTATCATATAGAGGTGGAATTTTTGAATTACTTTTTTATACTTAGTAAGTTCGTGTTTCATCACGATTTGACATAAACACAGATTTGGAAAAGTACACGATCTGTTATTTTAACATATAATTGCAACGTTGTTGAAAAAGGCTCGAAAGGACTCGAAGTTCCAAGTTTCAGACTTGGGATCTGACTTGACAGCTGCCTGTCTTGACTTAAGGATGAAGACCTGAGACTTACTTGAGACTTGGTCCCACCTCTGCGTTGGATTAAACAACTAGTTGAGCATCTCAGTTGTCTTAAGGTCACAGAAGAGCTTTTCATTTGACGCAACAGCTGTTTGCATTTGGAAGGAGGGAAACGGTTTTTATCCTTTCGGTAACGTTGAGTTTATTTTCTGCTGTTTTTCCTGCAGGTTTGGCACGCCCTCCGATTCTACAAGCCCCTCTCCAGGTATGTAAAACATTTTTCCTCACTAAGAAATTGTTTATTTTATGTATTTTTTTTAAAGGTTTTTGTGGTTCTAGTGGCCTTTATTCATTAGTTGCTGGGCAGAGAGAGGAGGGGAAGACACGCAGTGAATGACCCGTGGCCGGGAATCGAACCGGAGACACCTGCGTTGAGGACTCCAGCCAGAAAATGAATATTTTTATCAATAACTCCATGCAGACATGTGCTTCTGGCAGAAGGGTTTAAAAGATCTGATTTGGATGTAATCGGATTCACACGCAGAGCAGCAATGGAGATTCAGAATCGGCTTTATTCTCCAGGTTTACGCACAGAAACAAGGAATTTGACTTTGGTTCTACTTTGCTCTCAATGAGGACATTTTAGATATAAATATAAATCAGGGAGACAGCCGGGGGAGAAACTGTCTCTGGCAGCTGCTTTTAGCAAATAGAGCAAGGTAAAGATCTGCGTCCAGGATGTGTGGGGTCTGCAGAGACCCCATTCTATTCATGTGGTCCTAATTCACAACAGATGCCACCTAAAGGGAGTTTCCAAGATAAACGGGTCAGAGATTCTCATACTGAAGTTGCTGAAGAGTTTTATTCTTGTCCGCTTGTATTTATTTTTTATTATCATAGATAATCTGGTTGTGGTTGAAGTGTTGCGGGATATTCGGGGGGTTATCTCCCACCTCCCATCGATGTCTTCTGTGGAACTGGAAAAGCTGCTGAGGTCGAGTCTGTTGATCCGTTTCACCTCGCTGTGTCTCGTTTTCGTTTTGCTGAACCCAGAATCCAGAGCTGTGCATTCAGAGTTTAACAGGAAAGCTCTTTATTTTCAGCTCTACTCCGATTCATCCAGGCTAGGAAATCACATCATCTGGGCTTTGCAGGATGTATAATTATGTTTTTTTCTTGTTCTTCTCCTGTAAACAGGTGTTGTTGCAAACAGCAAAGCTGCCGTGAGTTTTTCAGAAGTTCTTCGTCTTTCTTTCTTTCTTTCTTTCTTTCTTTCTTTCTTTCTTTCTTTCTTTCTTTTCTCTCTCTCTCTGTTTCTCTCTCTTTTTTATTTTTTTCTCTCTTTCGTTCTTTCTTTCTCTTTATTTATTTTTTTCCTTCTTTTTTTCTTTCATTCTTTCTTTCACTTGTTATCTCTTTCATTCTTTCTTTCTTTTTATTCTTTCTCTCTTTTGTTTTTTCTGTCTTTCTCTTTATATATCTTTTTCGTTCTTTCTTTCTCGTTATCTCTTTCATCCTTTCTTTCATTTTACTCTTTCTCTCTTTTGTTCTTTCTTTCTTTTGCTTTATTCATCTCTTTATTTTGCTCTTTCTTTCTCTTTCACGCTTTATTTTTCTTTCTTTTTTTCTTTCATTCTTTCTCTTTCATCCTTTCATTTTTTCTTTCTCTTTCCTTCTCTTTATCTTTTTCTTTCTTTTTTCTTTCATTCTTTCTCTTTCTTTCTCTTTCTTTCTCTTGTTATCTCTTTCATCCTTTCTTTCTTTTTATTATTTCTTTCTCTTTTGTTCTTTCTCTTTTGCTTTATTCATCTCTTTCTTTTGCTCTTTCTTTCTTTCTTTCGTTTCTTCTTTCATTCTTTCTCACTTTCGTTCTTTCTCTCTTTCCTTCCTCCTCGATGCCGTTTGTTTGACGGGTTTCTGTGTTCGGTTTAGGTGAACGTTGACGTCCTGAAGAAGCGAGCAGAAAGATTCGGCATGAACGTCTCATCAGTTTCACAAAAGGTAACAAAGTTTGTTCCTAAACCTTTTCTAAACATATTTATTTCCAAGCTTCTCTCCTCTTTTCGCTGTTAGGTTTGACATTTTCAGTGGATCTGAAGTTTACACACCCGTGTTAAATGTGACATTTATCCGGGATAGTTCAAATGAGTATGTCAGAGAATAATCCATCAAAAGCTGTAATAACCTGGTTGCTACAGTATTTACAATACTTCCTCTGAGCTCCTTTTTTTATTCCGTTGCAACATTCAGCCTGCTTGGGTTCACCCCTTTTCATCGTTTTTACTTAGATTGTTGAGGATGAAAAGCTGAAGAAGAGAAAGGAGAGGTTTGGGATCTTAACGAGCGCTCCGTCGGCTGGAGGAGACGACGTCGAGGTAACGTCGATGTTTATTAATCACTAGAAAATCGCTAATTCAGCAGCTTAATGATGCCTCTGCTTCTGTGTGGTTTTTCTCTGCAGGCAAAGAAAATGAAGCGTGCGGAAAGATTCGGAAAAGTTTAAAAAAAATCTTTGACTGTTTTTGTAGTGTGTTTTTTTTTTTTTTTTTTTTTTTTTTTTTTTTTTTTTTTTTTAAGGCTGTACAACAGATTAAAAAATCAGTAACTGGATTTTTGTTAATCAAAAGTACACTTAAATAACAGCTCATATCTGAGGGTTCGGTTCTGGAAAGGACTGTTTTCCTGGGAGCCTAAAAGCTCCTCATTTATCCGTTTTTACTCCTTATGAAAACTCATAAAGACAGAATAACTTCTTTCAAAATTAGCTTCAGTAATAAGGCAGCAATAAATATTTTATTCCCTGCAGCTATTTCATATTGTTTCCTTGTCATCTGTCAATCAATAATAAAGGATCCTGCTGCGTAGCAACCTGGATGATGACAGGAAACTTATCACGCAGCCTCAGCTCTGTTAACGGTCGGTTTCAGTCTGGGGGGAAATTAAGGTCTTATTTTATTACTCTGATGAGCAGGAAAGTGTTTTATGACAGACACATCAATGTAGCTGAATAACAATAATCAAGAAAGTTACCTTCTTTCAAATATTTTTTTGTTCATTGCTGGAAAACTCCTTTTTTTCTGATTGTTTACCAAATTTCAAGTAACAAAGATGTTACCTTGTACGTTTTTATTTGGATTTACTTGTACTTTTGATTCAACACACAGCCTTTTAATTCTTTGTTATCCTTTTGAGGGATACGATCATAATACTGCTTCAGGTTATCTGTCCATTTTATAACGTTTTGAAATTTCAAATAAATTGTTTTGAATTTTTTGACTCCCGTCTCTCTTGCTTCTTGTTTTTTACCATGATTTGCTAAACATCAGTAAAATTGCCATTTAGATTTATGAAATACCAGATTTCCTCAGTCCTAGTTTTTTTGTTGTTGTTTTTGTTTTGTCCCAATGAAATAATTCAGATTATCAAATGAATTTTAATATCAAACAGAAAAAAACAGTAAATTTAAAAAGCAGTTTTGAAATGATGTTAAACAGTTAAGCTTCCTAAACCACACTCTGGTGGGATTTTGGCCCACTCTTCTTCGCAGAATTGTTTAATTTAGCCACATTGAGCATGAAAAGTCTGTTGAAAGTCACATCACAGCATCTCAGTTTGACTTAAGGCCAGACTTTGACTAGGTCATTTTGAAATATAAACTTTTTTTTTTTTTTTCTTTATCCATTTATAGGTGAAACATCTATCAGTTGGTGACCTCAGTATGCTTTCTTCTAAAAGGCTGAAATTATGGTTCCAGATTAAAAGCCCCCAGACCATCACACTACCACCACCCTGTTTGACTGTTCGTATGACGCTCTCTTTCTAAAATGCTGTTCGTTTTTAAGTCAAAGGTAAAAGGACATATATCTTCCAAAACGATCAATTTAGTTTTGTCAGTCGACAAAATATTTTCCCCAAAAGTCTTGGGGATCATCAAGATTTGGTTTGGGAATGAGAGATGGGTGTTCTTTGTGGTGAGCGGTGGTTCTGGGCCTGGAATGCTCCCATGGATCGCATTTTTGCCCACCCTTTTTATTATTGCTGAGTCATAAATACTGACCTTAACTGAGGCTCACGGTGTTTTAGATGTTGTTCAGGGTTTCTCTGTGACCTCCTGGATAAGTTGTTGATGCGCTGTTGGAGTAAATTTGATGGATCAGACACCATTCCATGTTTTCTCCATGGAGAAATCTGGATAATAGTTTTTGCTGGTGTTTACTGGAGACCCACAAGTTTAGAAACTTTTGTTCAGGAAACAGAACAAAACAAAATCTGGTCGACATAGTTTATCCTTGATTTAACCAGACAGGCAGATGTATTTTAAAATAGGAAATCATTTGAAAACTGCATGCTCTGGTTATCTTTGTCTGATATTAAAATGTTTTGATGATGTAAAAGATTTTTAAGAAACATTTAGGTGAAAAAATACTTTTTACACAACTGCATCTTAAATTTAAAATGCACCAAGAGATGCGAACAAAGCTGTCAGGGTCAGAAACCTCTGTGGTTAGATTTTAATCATAGAATAGAATAGATCCCACAATGAGGAAATCCAGGTGTACCAGCAGAAAAGGTTAACGGTAAATGGAAGCATGCAAATTCATGCAAAGATGAGAAATTTGAAAATAAAAAAAAAGAGACTCAATCGTTAGGGTAAATTTGCAACATAAGAAAAATAATACCAAAAATAGCATACTCAGATTAAAAGAAATCTGCATATGAGTAATTTAGAGGAAATTTCATGTATATAAACAGGGATGTGTAAATTGTGTTAAATTTAACATTTGAAGGAGTTATACCACGGTGAATATATATTTTTTCTGCAGCTGGACCTGAAATAAAGACTCACCTTTCAGTAAAACACAATTTTATGGTATGTTTTAGCCAGAATCTTGACTATTTTTGTGCCGTATCTACGATTTTCTATTTTGCTGGAATGAAAGTGACTTTAACCCTGGATTATAGAGACACCTGCTGTTCATCGGTGGAACTGCACCGCTCCCTTGGTTTGTGACGTATGTTCCTGTGACGCGTAGAAATTTTAAACTCTCGTCCTTCTCAGTGATGGCGGCTTCGTTTCGTTCTCTCCCTTCAAGCTGTAACAACAAATGGTACTACACACGACAGCAGATCGACAACAGCCCATCTCGGCAAGCTGGACTTGATCCCGACAAGGAGCTGTCCTACAGGCAACAGGCAGCGAACCTCCTCCAGGACATGGGGCAGCGGCTCAATGTGTATCTTTTGTCGTGGTGCGTCGCACGTAGCGAACATTAGCATTAGCTCGACGGCTAGCAAAGTTGAGCTTCCCGCAAAGCCGGCTCGACCGAGAGAGTGGTCGCCTTATGCAGTTGTTGCGGTTTGGACCAGGCCTTGTTGTTTGTTTGTATGTTTTAATGGCGGTTTTGCGCTTTTACTGTTGATTTTAGTCCACCCTGGATGGTTTATCTTCTCCGACGGCAGCCGAACATGCTAACCGCAACCAACAGGGCCTCTGTGGTCCACAGGCCTTCAAGACGTTAGCATTAGCTTTGTCTCTTTAGTGAAACTGTTTTGGAAGGAAAACAACAGAGCCAAGCTGCTTAATGTAGCTGTAAACATTATATTTGGAGGTCCCAAACAAGGAAGTCGTTATTTATAGGCAGTCTATAATGTTCTGTTTATATAAAATGCTTCTTCCGGCATCTCGCTGATGTTTACAGTGCCTATAAAAAACAATCACCCCCTTGGATGTTTTACCCTTTTTATTCCTTTTACAAATCAATCATGATCAACAGCAGTTTTTGATTAAAAAAAATTATAAACCCCATGTTTTCTACAAAATGACAACTGTCTAAAAATATGTAACATAAAATAGGTGATTCACCTCCAAAGTGACTGACTTAATTCAACAGAGGTCCAGCCACTTTGGGTTAGTAGCCTCACAATGAGTGGAATGGAGATAATCTTAGTCTAGTGAGTATGTCTGAAATGATTTTCTTATTAATACACCTAAATTACTAGGTTCGATCAAAATGGAACTGTTTCCCCATCAGACAAGATGCAATGGGAGCACTGCAAATACATCATCCCCACTGTGAAGCATAGTGGTGGCAGCATCATGCTATGTGGATCCTTCTTGCCAGCAGGTCCTAGAAGTCTTGTAAAGTTAGAAGGTAAAATGAATGGAGCAAAATAAGGGAAATCCTTTGACCCAAATCAACAAAACTAGCTGATGGTAAAAAAAAAACTAATGAGAAGCTAAAATGGTGCTATTTTTTTTGGCTAGGTGCTGAAAAGCCCTATCTTTGCATTGTTTTGTTTTTCTGTTGTCCTTAACTGTCCTGCATCAGATCCCAGCTAACTATTAACACAGCTATTGTGTACATGCATCGGTTCTACATGGTCCAGTCATTTACAAGGTTTCACAGAAATGTAAGTATTGTTTTTCTTGTCGCTCTTGCTGGTTTATGACTTAATGTTGACGAGCCTAAGAGTTGTTCCTTTCCTTCAGGTCATTGCTCCGGCCGCTCTTTTCCTCGCCGCAAAGGTGGAGGAGCAGCCCCGAAAGCTGGAACACGTCATCAAGGTGGCGCACGCATGTCTAAACCCTCAGGAGCCTTCGCCGGACGTGCGCAGTGATGTAAGTATTGGGCGCCCATGCAGTCATCCTGCACCTCCACAAAACAG